>JARHVA010001773.1:1962500-2570000 GCA_037957365.1 Torreya grandis
AAATTTTCATATCCAAATGAAAAACTACATTAGAGTATATGTAAAACTAATTATTCAAAAAATCAACAAAAAGATAAAAAGATTACAATTGAGATCCTAATAGAAATGATTACAAAAATTTATCAAACTACCTACTCTAAATCCCATAAAGAGATCCAAAAAATATTTTACATATCATACTTTGCATGAGAATCATGTATATTGTTGTTTTACACTAAATAAAAAAATAAAAAATCATAAATATAGTGGTGATCATATCATTGATACATTGACCAATTAAACCACTCACATTATGAATATCTATCATAAAACATAAATGAAAAAATAGAAAATATGGGTACCAAAGAATAATTTAGAACAAAAACAATTGCAAATACCAACCTATAGTAAGAAAATATTCAAAAGTCCAAGATAGAGAAAATAATGTTATAAAAAGATCAATATGAAAAATCTAAAGTTTTAAATATAGTTATAGATGGGGTAATCATAATCCTTTCCTCATATCAAGGCCGTTTTTCTATCATTGCTCAAGTAGATAGCAAGCAATTTAGAGATATCAAGGTTATGGACTATCTAAATACATTTTTTTGTTATATGTCATTTATTAGCTCTCTTAAAAACAAGTTTCAACATTTGGATGAAACCAATGTAATTCCAACAAGTATGGGATCAATTTAGTTAAGATTTTAATTTTCTTCAAAATAATGTTATTTTGATTTTCAAGTTATTTATAATACAAATGCTTATAATATTATGATTATAAAATCATGGTTATACTCAATAGGAGTAATGTTTGATATGAACAATAGTTGTATATTATTTGATTATAAATGTAAGCTTGCATCCTTTTACAAAAAAATAAGTGTATCTTCATCTACCATACAAATAAATACAAGTAAGACAATAAAGTCAAAGGACATAGAACATATTGAAAAATATAAACCAAAGGAATCTTGAAATAACATTTTTTTTAAATCTAGCATTTCAAAAGAGCAAGATGCATAATATATTAATCATTTCATCCCCTTTATATAATAACATGATACATTTTTTTATTCTTCCATGCACACATCTAATTCAATATAGTTTATACATTTACCAATCCTAAAATACTCTCATCCTTATATTGAGATAATTTGGTAGCTTATATAATCTCCAAATATTCCAAAAAAAAAAAAACATTAAAAAAAAATATATTTTTTCATCATTTTCATGTTCTATTAGCTCTTTGGCATCTATGTTGTTAGTTTCATGCTAGTGGATAGCATATAATTTATTTTTATAAATAAATGTTTCACACATTTTTTTAGTATGATACAAGCATATGCAAATACATAATCTATGAAATTTTAGATGTTGGGCATTCCCTCTACTCATATAATATGGACATTGGAGGCATATACATCTTTGATCATGATAAATCTAGGTTATATCATTTTATAGTCATATTTTATTATCATGTTTGAGTTTATGTACTTAGACATGTATTTATCCATGCTTATATGTTTCATAGTGTATTTGATATGCTATGTACTTAAAAAAAATTTGTTAACACATATATCTAGGGACTAGTATGATATGTTTATGTTGGTTTCTTATACTTTTCCTTTATACACTTCCTTAAGTGTCTCATTTTTATTGTTTTAGAATTTGGTTATGCTCTATTATTTTCTGCCCCCATGCTTTTTTTCCTCTTTAAAATTTTAATATATCATCCCTTGTTCTATGGACATTTGAATATGTCATTATTGATTTTGTGTACATTTGACTAAGCCATGTCCCTTTGATTATGTGGCATTTGAGCATTCTACTTGTTTTACGTCTCATGTTTTGATTTAATTTTGAGTATTCTTGTGTGTGTGTGATTGATTGCTTATTGGACTTGTACTATTACCATCTAGACATTTCCATGATTCATATCATGCTCTTAGGACTTTATCTAATCACATTCATCATGATTCAATATACATTTACCTAAACATGTTCCTTTTATATGATACATGGTTCATACATAGATTATACAATTACCTTATCCTTTGTAGGTAAGGTGACTACTAGTTGTTAATTCCCCTCACCTAAAAAGTAGGGATATTAGTTGTGGCATGCCATAGAAGCATGAATTCCACATTATTAATAGATTTAAATATATAGTAAGGACATGTTATGAAAACATGTTCTCCACACTTACACTAATTTTCAAATTCAAATATGTAATAGGGGCATGTTTTGTAAACATATTTTCCACACAGACACTAGTTTTCAATTATATATATATATATATATATATATATATATATATATATATATATATACATATATATATATATATATGTATATATATATACATATATATACATATATATATATATATATACATATATATACATATATATACATATATATATATATATATATATATATATATATATATATATATATATAAACATGGTTTCCACACTTACACTAGTTTTCAATTTGAGATTATAGTGGGGGTATATTTTGGAATCATGTTCTCCACACATACATAGTTTTCAAATTGTTCAAATTACACAAATATATGACTCAGATACACATTTGTGGTAGAATTCTATACATTGGTACTATTGATACCTAAAATTTTCACTCTCAACAAATAAGGCCCTATGGGAAAATTTATAGATGTGGGACCAAATTTATGATATGTGAAGTGACCTATAGGATTTTAGATGTTGACTCTTCAAATTAGTTGGGGATGAAAAGGGTAAGAAGAAAAATTCAAATAAAACCAAAACAAACTAAGGTGATGCGTCAAAATTATTTACGTATTTATTCCCATTATTGCATAAAATAACTTAAACTCTTAAAATAGTATATAAAATTTAAAAGATCATGTGCATGATTTAAAACCTAAAATATGAATAAAAATCACAAGTAGCAATTGATTCCACACAAATTGACATAAAACACCACATCCTCTTCATTGTTGGATGGAGAACAAAATATAAAAGGCCTAAAGGTATAATATAAAATATTCAATCCCTTTCATGAGGGGCACCTGCTAAGGTCTTGAAAATGGAAAAAAAAAATTGATGTTATTTATATTCATAAACCAAACTATTACAATGGTTTTTTCTAATAACAATAGTAAAAATAAAACTATTAAACAACTACCAGCCCCTTTCAAAAGAAAGAAGCCTAGAATACATAGCCATAATAGCCTCATAAGGAAATGATACCTAAAACTTATCACTCCTGGTCATGATGAGGCCATTATAGCCTAAATTGGGAGATTCAGCTCATGAGTGAAGACGATCTTCAAAATATCAGAAATGATGCAACTTCTATGGCTCATGATTCCCACAATGCTTAGAATAAATGTGGTGGTAATGTGTATATCCCTCTAAACTATCTTTGAAATTATTATTAGAAAAAGGGGCCCACTTCCATCATCCAATGGTGTAACTCAAATTCCTAATAAAGAAACATTCACTCTCAAAAAGCATTGGGATGATGCATGGTACACTAAGCGATGAGAATTTCTCTTAAAAACCCTTTTACCTCTTTTTAATTAGTATCACATAGAGCCACCAGATGGTAAGATGGAACTACTCCTAGGGAAGTCAAGAATTCCTTTTCAAAGAATGAGTACAAGGATACCATGTGAAAGGTCCACTTCCTTTTTATTATAGCTACAGAGTGGGTCCCACCCATTATTTCATTAGTGAATGGAACTACTCAAAGCTCTAGAAAAAAGAAACCTACCTTAGATAAGCATGTGAATGTGATATGTAAAGTTGGTACAACTCTTAGGTTAGTAAAAAACCTTTTCATGAAGAGTAAGTGCCAAGACACCATGTAGAATCAATGGAAGGAGCCAATACTTGCCAAAATGAAACAAGGAGAACCCATGAAAGAAGAGGTTGATACATAAACTACTGAACTCGTTAAGCACATCCATGACAAAAGGCTAACTACCTAAAAATACTTAAAAATATAGATTATGATCCATAGTTCCTGATGACTTATAGGGGAAACCACATGTGGATGGAAGAACCCAAAAATTTATGGTTTCTTAGACTAGTTGAGGAAAAATTATAGAAAGGGTGAGGCCCACAAAATTTACAACTTCTGAAGATCAACCTTCAAAGGTTCCTAATCTTATTATTTAGGTTGAGTCTTCTTTTTTAGAGCTTTGAAATCTCTATCTAAATCAATTATCTCCTTGAAGGAGATGCTTCTCAAGCCTTGTAATACTGCCCACATCTAAAACTAAAGTTGGGAAAGAGGTTGAAAAATAGTATCCACTTCAAAGATGTTTGGTGTTTGATTGAGAGTCATAAAGAGGGTCTGGTCATTCTACTTTTTGATCAATAACTTTTTTATCTTTTCCTCTAAGAAAATTATGTTTTTTATGGTAAATTGGGAAGGGATTCCCAATTGGACCAATTATTCAATATGTCCCTTTGTATCTTGAACCACTTTTTCTAAGGCATTTAAAATGCCTTGCATATTGATGTTGCTTTATTATAGCTTAGGAACTCATTCACCTTCACTAACACCTACATTTTATTAGCCACCCTACTACCTAAAGTGTCTAATTCATCATTTTATATAGATTTTAGATTAAGAGCTACAAATGTTAAACTTTTGTGGATATAAAGGCAAGGACTTGATCCATAGATTCACTCACCTATGTGCTTAGTCATTGTGAGTCTGTGATGAACCCAAGCACTAGATTTAAGTTTTTGGCCACATTATTTATTCTCTCCCAATATGAAATGTACAATTTTTGGACCATGGAGAGGATAGCTATGGTATTGGAGCAAGAGACAAGGTCATTCTTCAATTACTAATTTCATGGCCCTTGGTTGAGGAATCTTATTACATCTATTACTGCATCTATTATTGCACACTTGAAAATTCAAAGAGACTCTTATGGGTTTTCAAAAGCTCCAATTTTTTTTATTTCAAATTATTCTTTGTGGCTTACTTTTCCTTTTTCAAGTCATAAATTTTAGCTTTTAGCTCTACAACTTGGATCTATAGCTAGGCCTTTTGTTAGCTTCTAATTGGAAGCTCTCAGCTATGATGTGTCTCTATAGGTTGAACCTCATCTTTGTGAGATTCACATCTTTGTCCTTGGCCTTAGTATTTAGGTGATCAATAGTAGATTTAACTCTTGTGAGTTCCTACTCTTTCTTTTCCAACTAATGGCCTACCTTGAGATAGCCTATGGTGATGAACTTTTGGGTTTATTCAATCAATTTGACCCTATTTATTAGTTTGGCCTAGTTGAGATTATGGCTGATAGTGTGTATTTAGTAATCCCCCAGTTGAATCTATTCTTGGGGATTGATTACTTATGGTGCCATGTATGCAATCATCAAATATTGTTTTATAGGGTCAAAGAATGAATGCATATGAGGTACCATAAGGGCCTTGGCCTAATTTTCTCTTCTCTTTTCCACATGGGATTCTCAAAATTTTCTTGCAATATCTAACTCTTAGTGGAATTGTTCCTACAATTGAATCATTTCTCTCACAAAGGGGGATCCTTATGATAATATAGAAGGAATGGTCACTTGATGATATGATTTAGTGGATGTTATTCCCCTAGGGATGAGTGGGTGAAGGTTCAATGTGGAAGTATAGAAGATAAGAGGCTACAGAGAGTGGCAGCGGGTGGTTATACCATAAGGAATGTACTTGTCATAGATGAAGGTGAAGGAGTGAAAAGTGGCACAAGCAAGGTGATTGGTTGTATGGTGGTAAGTGGTATAAGCATGGTATAATTGATGGAAGATGAAGACAAAGTGAGGAATGAAAAATAAGTGGAAAGAAGAGGGTCAAAAAAGAATACCTTCTTCTTGGGTTCAAGAGGAGGGGTGGAAGCTAGCACCTTAGAGCCAAGATGAAATGACCTTTCCTAAGGATACCTTAAGGTGGCCTACACCAGATATTAGGGGATCATATATAAAGGAAAAGGATATTATTTAGACCTATGAATCATAATAACTATCTCCTCCTTCCTTGAGGGGATAACCTCCTCTTCTTTGATTGAAACCTCTTCTTCTACTCGAGCTTCTTCCTCATTGTACTCATCTTGGAGATTCTCAAATTGTTCATCAAAGTCCACATCCTCAAAGTTAATATCCATTTATAAAATTTCCTACCTATATTTCCAATAGCAATTCATTTTCTCTTTAAACTATCCCCTCTAGATGTCATGGTCTTTGTGGGATCAAAATCTTAGAGTAGCTTATAGAAAGACTCTCATGGTTGGCATGTATCTGAAGGGATATTAGATAGATCCACATAGTGCTTTATATCATCCTCTATCAGTGATTTATTCTCTTTGAAGTATAGTTGGGGTTCATGGATGAAGGGGGTAGTAGTCTTTAGGGTGGCTATTTAGTCAGTCATGTTGTAGCTCCATTAATCATTAATCTAGTCTAGGCCAAGCTCTACCAGCTTGAGCATAAGAAAATTCTCTTATAACCTCTTCATTATAGTAATGCCCCATAAAGAAAAGGGTATGTCATATAGGGCCTTCTTCTTCTAGCTTGTTCTATATGCTAACTCCACCATGTCAAGCTAGATGTTTGTCATTCTAAAGTTAATGGCCTCCTGATTAAAGTTAATTAGGACTAGAGATAGGAAATAATCTAGAAATTCATGGTAATTTTGCATGGTTGAATATATGTGGGTCCATGAAAATATAAGGATCATCATGTGAGGATACATGCCCATCTAAGTTTCATTAATAGTGAAGTATGGAGAGAAGAAATGGGAGCTCTGGTATAAGATCAGAGGGAGAAGGAAGGAGGAATACCTAAATGTATTTTAGGCCAAACTTTTTTCTAACTAATTGTGTATGGTGTCAGTGATGGCATCTATAAAGTCCATCTTTTAAAAAATTTCCCTACTTATTGTCTTCAAATGAAATATTGCACCCAATTATAAATTAATGACATTAGAATCCTAGTCTATTCCAAAGATGAATGCCAACATAGAAAGGGAATCTTTCATATCATGTGCCATAAATATTGAGAGAGTGATGGGTAGAGTTAGTGCTTCCATGTAATTATTAAAAAGATATAAGTGAAGGAACTTCAACTTCTGGACATAAGTATCCCATATATTTTGTAGGCTCTCCATATTATAGATGTCTACACTAGGGTCATTAGGGACTCATAGCATCAGCATTGATGTCCAACTTTAGGTGGTTAACTACAATGATTCCAGTGTTGGTGTTTTATTTTTCCACACATAGGGAGAAAATCTCTAGGCATGGGTGCACAAAAGGCACCATGTATTGGATTAGGGTAGATCTCTATGTCATGAAACCAAATGACTCAAATTCATTTTGAAATTTTTCAAGCATGGAAGCATGGGCGCCATTCCTCAAATTATTTATGTTATTTTTCAATTTGGGATCAAAAATCCAATCTACATAGTTGAGGACCAACATAGGGTCCCTATAATATCCCTTGACAACATTTTTGATGTTCAACACTACGGGCTTTAACTATGTGGGGGCGAAATCATATGATTTTCATCTTACAAATTTTAGGGGGAGGTCCCCATATGCACTTGATCCATAATATCTCTACTTCTTATTATGCCCACCACTAGACAAGGATCTATAATTTTCCATCTTATAATTCTTCCCAAAATAATCTTTTCTTTACTCCAAGGAAAACACTAGATATTATCTTTTACTTATGATTATTTGTAATTCTTTGTTCAATTATTTTCTTGAGACTCTCTTTACTCAACTTATTGCTCTCAGAACTCTTAGAGCATTTAAATTTGTTGCTTTATTAGGAGATAGGTATTTATAGGTTAATACTCCCAATATGATCATCATGTAACTTTTTAAATTTGGGTATCTTTCAATGAGGAGGGTGACACATATGCTTGGAGATCATGTAATTAGGAGTGTCTCACATTAATTGCAAGGGGAGTATGGTATAAAACTATCTATCAGTGGATGACTCAAATGAGGGGAGACAAGGTGTGTAAAATTGACAATGGGATAATGATAACTTGTGCTAATGGTACTTATTCTCAAAGGGAAACAATAATAAGAAGGGAAACTAACTAGCTATATACAATGTGAAGTTAATAAATCAATTGAAGTACTTTAGGTGGATTTTGTAATCAAAATATTTATTTATCTATCCAATCAAATACATTACCCTACCTATTTATGATGAAGTGAAAAGGCCCTCTCCATAGGGAATCAAATTTTGCATGATGACCCAACTTAATGACCCTTTCATCATATTTTAAAACCAAGTCTCCTAGCTTGAATCCTAGGTTATATGGTTTCTTATCAAACCATATCTTAACTACCTACTATTGAGTGACCTTAGCATCACTAGCTCATTATTTTTATTCTTTAATACTAAGCACAATTCTATAAACATAACCTCCATTACTCTATTTCCCACTATCTTAATAGCTTTCAAAACTATAGAGTGGGAATATCTATTGAAATGGGCATGATCACCTCTTTCCTATACACTAGTTCATATGAGGATGTCTTTAAAATCTACTTAGGAATAATTTTATCAGTCGATAGAGCTATTTTTAGATGATAATACCACTCTCTCTATCAATTAGCACTCATCCTCTTAATTAATCTTATGAGGTTTTTGTTGGTGGATTCTACCAAACCATTACCTTGTGAGTAGTAGTTGGATGAAGTTTTAAAGAAAATTCCATTTTGGAGAACAAATTCTAAAAGATTTTAAATGATGAAGGCCTTTAAATTATTATATATAATCATTTTAGGAGGGATCAACCTTTCTACTAGTTCCTCTATGAAGTTGAGGATCACATTTTTAGTTTCCTCTTTCAAAAGGGCCACTTCGATCCACCTTGTGAAGTAGTTCATGGCCATGATTATCCAATTATGGCTTATGATAGATATAAGACTGATCATCCTAATTAATTATAATCCCAACTATGCAAATGGCTCATCAATCATAATAAGGTTTAACAGCATGGCTGAATTCTTTTGTCTATAAAAAATTGGCATTACTAGCATTTCTTCACCACCTAGTGACAATTTGAAAACATGGTTGGATAGTAGTATCTTCAATGCATGATATTTTTTGTGGTTGTTTTTTATGATAAATTACCACCTAGAGGGGTAAAATACATGTCTCATAGGATCCTACTGGCCTGGTGGTTGTCAACACATCAGAGAAGTTCCTTTTCAAAATTCCTCTTGAAAAGGACTCTTTGGACTAATGTATAACTAGCCCATTATAACCTATATAATCTCATTTTATGTGTGTGGATGAAATTTAGATATCAACCAATTTGTATAAACTAGGTTTTATTATAAAACTAGGACCCATTAATTTCATAGTGACTCACTAAAACCATTTTTGGTTTATACTACTCATTTATTGAGGCATCTATGCATTAGGCCAAATATTTGTAAATTCCCCTCCCTTAGATGATGTTGGTTATTATAAATTTGACATGATACTATAAGATATTGGTGATCCAATTGGCCCTATTTTTATTGATTTCTCCTTCTATTATGTACTCTCTGATGTTGGAATGTGCCAAATATATCATTATCTTGCTTTCTACCACTAGGTGTCTAAAATTATTGAGACCTTTGATGATAATGAAATCTTGATTCTCAAAAAAATTATACTTAATCTCATATACATGTAAGGTTCTTGAATATAATTCAATAGGATTCTGGCCAAATATTTGTAAATTCCCCTCCCTTAGATGGCGTTTGTTAGTATAAATTTGACATGATACTATAAGATATTGGTGATCTAATTGGCCCTATTTTTATTGATTTCTCCTTCTATTATGTACTCTCTGATGTTGGAATGTGCCAAATATATCATTATCTTGCTTTCTACCACTAGGTGTCTAAAATTATTGAGACCTTTGATGATAATGAAATCTTGATTCTCAACAAAATTATACTTAATCTCATATACATGTAAGGTTCTTGAATATAATTCAATAGGATTCTGGCCAAATATTTGTAAATTCCCCTCCCTTAGATGACGTTTGTTAGTATAAATTTGACATGATACTATAAGATATTGGTGATCTAATTGGCCCTATTTTTATTGATTTCTCCTTCTATTATGTACTCTCTGATGTTGGAATGTGCCAAATATATCGTTATCTTGCTTTCTACCACTAGGTGTCTAAAATTATTGAGACCTTTGATGATAATGAAATCTTGATTCTCAACAAAATTATACTTAATCTCATATACATGTAAGGTTCTTGAATATAATTCAATAGGATTCTAGCCAAATATTTGTAAATTCCCCTCCCTTAGATGACGTTGGTTAGTAAAAATTTGACATGATACTATAAGATATTGGTGATCTAATTGGCCCTATTTTTATTGATTTCTCCTTTTATTATGTACTCTCTGATGTTGGAATGTGCCAAATATATCGTTATCTTGATTTCTACCACTAGGTGTCTAAAATTATTGATACCTTTGATGATAATGAAATCTTGATTCTCAACAAAATTATACTTAATCTCATATACATGTAAGGTTCTTGAATATAATTCAATAGGATTCTCACATTTCCCTTCTTCTTTCTAAGTTAACATAGCTTCCAAACTATGTTCACTCCCATAAACATACATGATGAAATCTTTAGAGAAGTCAAGGTTGACTAGCATGGAAGTGGTGGATATTATTTCCTTAATATTTTCAAAGGATAGAATTCCTTCAAATGTCCATTCTAAATATTGGTATTTATTCAACATCAATGTAATTGGCCTTACCAACCTCATAAAGTTGGATATGAATCAACTGATAAAATTGATCTTCCCTAGGAAAGATTGGACTCCTTTTTTATTGACTAGTAATGCTCAATCCATTATGGCCTTCAATTTATTTATATCAATAAAGATGAATTATTTGGATATCATGTATCCTAATAATTTTCCTTGTGATACACCAAATATGCATTTTTTGGGGCTAAGGATACCTCAAAATCTTGTTATTTTTTAAAACTCTTCTCTAAATGATCAAAATGATCTTGTTTTTTCTTGGAGAATACTATCAAATCATTTAGATAGATGAGGATTATTTTTTTAATTAGGCCATTAAAATATATGTCCATTTCCATATATAAATTAGCTCCTACATTAGAGAGGCTAAAGGGCATCTTCACATATGTGAAATTTCCCCACTTTGTAGTGAAAGTAGTCTTATACTGATCCTACTCATTGACCCATATCTGGTTATAACCTGAGAACCCATCCAGTAGAAAGAACATTTCTATATCTACTACTATTTGGAGGATATATAACATAGATGGAAGGAGGTAATTATCTTTTAGAGAGGCTTTTTTTAAGTCCCTAAAGTCCATTCATAGCTTGATTTCTCCAATATTTTTCCTCACCAAAACTAGGTTGGATACCCAAGTTGAATGCTTGATTAGGTATATGATCCTTGAGTCAATTAATTTACTTAGTTTATAAGCCATGAGAGACTCAATTTTTGGGATTACGAGCCTCTACATTTGGTGGACTAGCTTGGATCCTTTGACTAGATCTATGGTGTGTTAGATCACCTCATGATTATATCATTTTAAATTATTATAGGTCTAGGCCATAACCCATTCATAACTATTATATAAAGACACCAATTGATTCTTGTCCTTTTGGGAAAATTCTTTCCCCACTTTCAATTTTCTTCCATATCCTACATCAAGCTCAAAGTAGCCACCTTTGTCTCCAACAAAATTTTGTTTATCATTTCTTGCATTATCAAAATCAAATATATTCTCCAAGATGATCAATCCCTTTATAATTTTATTGGACTTTAGTTACATGATATGATCCCAATAGACTTCTTATATATTTGGCTACAACTACTATACAAACTCACAAGACTATTGAAGAAACATAAAGATTTGGGAATCACACTTAAATACCTACTAGTTCTGATCATTATCTAGGATAATGGGCCTAAAAATTACCTGCGCCACTTATTCATTGGTCAATAAATCAGTTACCCAATCAAACTAGGAACTAATTACTACTATTTTGTCTACCTAAAAAAATTTGGACCCAATAATGACTTAGATATTGAATGCTTTAATCAAATCCCATATTCAATGGTGATAAGACCTCATATGGATATTCTTTACAGCCACAACTCCTCTCACTTACCTTACTAATGTTTAGAATCTCTGAAGACCTTTAACTATTTCACGCTCATATGCTCAGTAAGGTTGAGGCCATGGACTAGGGATTTATACTTGATTTCATTGTTTGTGAAGATAAACTAAGAAACATAAGGCTATAAGGGTTTAATTTTTGGATGGGGAAATCAATCAAATACTAGCTCTAGAATTGGTCTTGCATTTTGCACCATTGAAATGTAAAGTCCAAAATTTGGACTTATTTTCAAGTTCTTTGTTTTGATCCCCCTTTTTATTCATGAATTTGGAGATGACCTAATCTTCATCATGGATTAAAAAAAAATTTGAGGCCAGTGGCATCAAAATTCATGAATAGATCATTCTTGATGAATTCATTAACAAGGACTTCCTCCTCTAGGCTCTTGCTTTTTGTCACTCTTTCTTCCTCAAGCATTTTTATAGGATACATATCCTTCTTAAAGAAATAAGTGTGAATTATTTTTAATTTCATCACAAAATCATTAGTTATGTGCTTTAGATATAATATCTCAAAAACACTTTTATTTTTAACCTATATTTGTTCCTTAGGATTAAGTGAGACCAGTCCAAAGACAAGTATCTACCTATCTTGGTTATGAAATATCTTAACAAACACAATCTAAAGACTAGTGGGATGTCTATTACCACAACTTCTTAAGAGACTATAATATTAGGATAATTATACAAACTTAAGGGAAGGGTCTTGATAACACCTATGGTCTAAAATTTCTTCTTGTCTAATTAGATTAGTCCTTTATAAAAAGGTTCATATTAAAGTTCTAGTTCATTCACAATATGTTTGGGCATTACTATGGTGTTGGAACTAGAATCGATCATAGAATTGTGAAACAACTTATTCCCCGCAATTAGAGTTAAAATGGGGTGTGTTTTTTTTACTTACCATAACTTTAGATTTGATGAATGTATATGGCACATGAGGTTTTGTATTTCTGCTAGCTTCCTTTCCCTTGTTTTGTAATTTCTCCATAGTTAGTGTGGCTCATGTAGGATTTTCTTGGTCTTCTAATACCTCTCATAATAGAGACTTTTTCTCAAGGATGAACAAGACATCTTAGATAAAAACATTGGATGGGGCCCTCTTCAGCTATTGTACCACATTAAATGACACCTACAATAAAACTTTAAGGTCCTTCATCTTATTTTCTATTGTTTTGATCTACTTTTGATATACCATAAGAGGTGGTTTGGGTACTGAGCTTTTCCCTAGAGTCACTTTAGGACTTAAAAAAACCTTTGGAGTCTTAGAAGGTTCATTTTTTTATTGAGTGTATTAGTCTGATTGGACTTATGGGGATTTCATCATGGGGACCTGGCTCACATAAATTGCATCTTCACCTTCCATCCAAGAGAAAATCACATGATTTGAGTCTATATCTTCTTCTTTCTCCAAGGAAATTCCTTGCATTTGATACATTAGGATAGCATTTTTAATGCTTGGAGACTATTATTTGTAAAGATCTAAATTGGGTGTGCTCCCTTGTCTTCATTGGTCAATAATATTTTTATATAGATTACCTCTTGGGTAATTTTGGGGTGTATGTGTATCATTATATAGAAAGCACTAGTATTTTGAGTTATCTACCAAGTTATTTTGGCTAGTGACCAATTATCTTTTTGAGTTTGGTGGCATTATCTATAAGGGATTAAGAACTTGGATGATTAGATTTACATGTCACACCTAGTGATTTAGACTCTACCTTCATTGGTACTGGTTATGCTAACATGGCACTCTTACACCTTGGTAATATTGGTAAGGAGGTTTTGGTGGTGTAGTTTGCTACCTCTTGAGATTTATGATCTCATTAGATAAGTTCCACAATATTCTCTTCATGTCATTCATCTCTATAGCTAATTTGGATGAATTTGATGCACTTGTTTTAGTAACTCTATATACATACATGTAAGAAGATGCTTATGAGGTGCTCAAGATTTCCTCATGTGGTGGCACTAATATTTTTAAGAACATGAGAATCAATAGTCATGGGGGGAGTTTCCTGGCATCTATCAAATTATTTTCCACTCTAAGGGATAAATCATATGCATCTAATAACATTTGCCCTCCAAGGGACTGTATCATAATGGCTATGTCTCATTTGAAGGCCTTTAGGTAAAAGGTGATGGCCATACCTATGGGTGGTCAAGTTACTACTAGGATTCTTTGCTAGGTATTATCAAATCTAGTATTAAAGATGATGATAACCTCTTTTAAGAATCTTTTAATGGTGATTAACTATTGTAAGAGAGATGACTAGTCTCCATTCTTGTTGAATCATTCAAAGAATTTGTTTCCCAAATCATCCTTGGTGGTGATGGAGCTAGGTGGTAAGGATAAATACCAATCAAGAGATTTCCATTTTAAATAAGTAACCAGTAACCTCAAGGTTATGTTTTACTACATGATATAATGCATAATAAATACATTGGTGACATCTTGAAGATGTTTTGCTATGCTTTTGAAATCCTCCCCTATAAATTTAGGGAGTGTCTTCAAGGCATTAGAAAGAATAGGATCCCACATAGTCAAGGTTAATGGAGGAATGAGTGGGCTACCACTCTTCCATGCTACAAAGTTCCTTCGTGGTCTTGGGATCACCATTTATTATGGTTTTTACATTAGGCTAGACCCTATGGTCATTTGGTGAGTTACAACTACTAGAGGTAGTAGTAATAATCTTGGATTTTGTATTGTTTGTGACCTTGTGATGAGTCTCTAGTTCATATACTCTGAATTCTATTCAAGTAGATTAGATCCCACTGGGCATGCCAAAAAAGGGAACTATTGATGTCTAGAACTTTCACTCTTAAAAAACAATGCCCTATGGGAAGATTTATAGATATGGGACCAAATTTATGGTCTATAAAGTGACCTATAGGATTTTAGAAGTTGGATCTTTAAATTAGTTGGGGATAAAAAGGGTAAGAAGGAAAATTCAAATAAAACTAAAATAAACTAACTAAGGTGATGCACCATAATTATTAATGTAATTATTCCTAGTATTTCATAAAATATCTTGAACCCTTAAAAAATTACGAACAATGTAAAAGAGTATGTGCATGATTAAAATCATATAATATAAATAAAAAGCCAACATTATAGAAATAAAGAATAGAAATCATAGATAGTAATTGATTCCAAACAAATTGACATAGAACACCATATCTTATTTAGTATTAGATGGATAAAAAGTTATGAAAGGCCCAAAGGCATAATATAAAAGATTCAATCCCTTCCATGAGGGTCACCTACTAAGGTCTTAAAAATGGAAAATAACAACTATTTCTATTTATATTTATAGGCTAAACTATTACAATGGTTTCTCTCTGATAATAGTCATAAAAACAAAATTATTAAATAACCACTAGCTCCTTTAAAAAGAAAGAAGCCTATAATATATAGGTACATTGGCCTCACAAGGAAATGACACTTGGAACCTAGCACTTGCAGTTGTGATGAGGTCATTACAATCAAAAAGTGGAACTTCAGCTGATGAGTGTAGATGGTCTTCAAAATACTAAATATGGTGTAACTTTTATGCCTCATGATTCCCATAACACTTGTAAAAAGTGTAGTAATGATTTGTGTCTCCATCTAAGCTATATTTGGAATTATTGATGGAAAAAGGGCCCCACTTCCCTCAGCTAATGGTGCAACTCAAAGCCCTAACAAAGAAACCTTCACTCTCAACGGACATTGAGATGATACATGGTATACTAAGGGGCAAACATTCCTTTTTGAAACCCTTTTACCTCTTTTTAATTGGTAGTGCCTAGATCCACCATGTGGTGAGTTGGCACTTCTCCTAGAGAAGTTGAGAACTCCTTTGCAAAGAATGAGCATGGGGATGCCATGTGGAAGGTTCATTTCCTTTTTGTTATAACTGCATAATGAGTCCTACCAATTATTTCATTGACCAATGACACTTCTTACAGCTTTGACAAAAATAAACCTACCTTAGGTAAGTGTTGTGATGTCATGTGTCAAATTGGCACTAATCTTGGGTGAGTTGGGAACCATTTTGTGAAGAATGAGTGCCAAGACACCATGTGACACCAGTGGAAAGAGCTGAGACTTGCTAAAAATAAATAGGGGGAACCTTGGAAAGAGGATGTTGATACATAAACTGCTAAACTAGATAAACACATCCATGCTAAAACCTAACTACCTAAAAATACTTCAAAACATGTATTATGATCCATAGGTACCATTTTTATACATAGTTTCAGCATGAGACATATATAAGTACATAATCTATGAAATTATTGTGCTAATTTTTATACATAATAGAAAACATGTATAAGGTAACCTATAACATTTTTGGATCTCAATGAAGATTGACTTCACTCTAGGGTATGAGTTTTAGGTATTGGGTCTTGTAATGACTAGTGGTGGAATGGTAGTGAGCGAAGAAACTATCAACCTAGATGGTTCAAAATGTGGATATAGATCCTAGATGCACTTGAGTTAAATAAAATGGTGATGAACATGGATTTATCCTAAGGTGGTAAAAATTAAAATAAACCACAAAAAATAGGGGAGGCTAAGGCAAAAAATAAGGTCTACAAACAAGGAACATGGATTCTTTCTAACCAACTCTAGAACAAGGACAAACTCTAAGGAACTAATGCTGGTAAATCACTACTTTAGCACATAGAATTGATAAACATAGTGAAGATGTATGAGTGATATAATGTAGTTAACTACAAATTATTAACTAAATGTTGCTTGTTATCAAGACTACTATAGAATTTATTTACATAAGATTATAGCTAATACCAAAGAGTACCTTCAACTAGCTATAGCTCAGTCTAGGATATTGCATCAAATGGTATTTCTACATAAATTTTAAAGATTAAATTATCTAGCTTATTATAAGAAAACAAGATCTATAAACCTAAAATTATTTTTGCATATTCTAATTAATAAAACCTTACTAATCAACTACAAGTTACTTGAAACTATTATTGCATATATCAGGAAAGACTAATTTACCCATTAGTTCAAAATACATAAAAACTATGACACAAACATCAAAAAGAGAGAGAGTGAACCATTCAACACAAATTTTTTAGAACAACTAGAAGGCCTCTATTTGTATTAAATATAAAAAATAATCCTCCCTTTGGAATGTGAGAGATACATGTATATATAGGATTGGGATGTGGATGCCTCATCTCTCACAAAATGTTCAAAGTATTTTAACACCCTTAGGATAACTCATGAATAGTTATGAATAATACACATGTCCATGTTGTAGCCAATCATCCATAAGAGAAAAAAATGTTACAATGAATTTTTTTGATAAATGACTAGTGCAATCACAAATAAAATTACCTATGAGGAGGCAGTTGATATTGTTGACACTTGTGTTTTGATAGTCATTTTAGTTGTAACCAAAGTTATAACTATGGTTAGACCTACCATTCGAGAAGTAATTACAACTAAATTAGTTGGTAGAGTCTACTTGTTCCCTTTAATTTATAAGTAGAGGGTATGGCTCACCTAAAAATATATCCCAATTATCCTAAATTCTAGCAAGGGTCTTTTAAAGATCTAGGGGAGTCTATCCATAAATTTTCTATGTGATTTCAATGCAACCTCAATCTCCAGATAGAGAGTATTTATTTCAAGGACCTTGGTTTTATAAAAAAATATCAACTTTTTGAAGTCATCATGGTTCTTATACATTGTGCCCTCAACCTCTACTTTAAAACTATTTGTTTTTGTCTGGAGGAGGTCTTCAAACATGGATCTAAGGATTGATTCCCTACTTTGGTTAATTACACTATTAATTCTCATTTCCACTAAAATTTCAATGGCTTACCCTTTGTGGCTAATTAGTTGATGCACTATATTTCACATCTCTTGATAGCATTCTATCAAGCCATCTCTTCTAGTTACTATATAGTTTTGGGCCCATGCTACATCTAGATCATTTATAAGGTTTAGGTGACTATAGACCTTGTCCTTAGCTACTTAGATTAAAAAATAAATTTTGGCCTCCATATTATTCATATATTTTATAAGAAAGAACACATCTACCCATTTGGGTTGTGACTTCCTCTTCACTTATTTTATAAATCAGAAGGTATCAAATAGCTTTTGAGATGATCCTTGTACATATTTGATGAGGTCTCTTGGAGGTTGTATGGTACTTATTTCTTATATGGCCTCCAAATAATGATCATATCCTTTGAAAATTTCCTTTATTACTCCCCCCATAGAATCCACAAAGGTGTAAGGGTATTCTCTATGACCAACCAAGACATAGAGGAGAGTTTTTATTCTTTTATTTAAAGAGAATATGTCTTCTCATTATTCCAATTTTACCTACTTTAATTCATTCATTATCATTTTAATTTCGATCTCCCTCATAGTCTTAGTTTATTTGTAAATATGAAACTTGAATATTGGTTACTCAATAATAACTAGGTCTTACCTACCTTCTTCTTCTTGTTACATTTTTTGGATCCATTCTTAGACATTAAAAGTGACCAATTTATGTTAGGGATTTTCCTATGTTGTATGGGTAGAATATGGGGACTATGTAAGGATATTGTGTAGGGGGAAGATTGGGCTTAGGAGAGAGTATTCCTAATTGGGGGAAATGGGGAATAACTCCCCTCCATATAGTGATATTTTTAGGGGCTACTATATTAATTATTACCTTCCCTTATTTAACCCTTTTATTGATGTAATAATGGTAGATTATACTTAGGCTACCTAGCCAATTGGAAAGTCTAATTATTTATATGGATGGGGAGGCATAACTAAGGAATAAAAAATGGTGGAGGAGACTAACTTGTCAAAGTTCACCTATTTATTTTTCCCAAAGGGATGAGGGATTATGGAAGTAAATAATGAATTAGTGGAATGGGTACTAAGAAATTTTTTCAAATAATCCATTATTGATGTATATGAAATCCTAATAGAGCCTTTGAAAGGTTGTCTATGGGGTTCTATAGTCTTGCTTACATGGGTTAGGATTGGGGTTTATAAATTGGCAATTTAGTGTCTTGGGCAATATTGGAGTTTATGATATAGGAAACAACTACCATAGTACTATATAAAATAGTAACAATTGAAATAAAATATGGGTAATGATGAGCATGCGTACTTACTCCTTGTGTAATAGTAAATAAGGGGATGTTTCTATAAATAAAAAATTTATGATAGGTAGTGTAGGTGTTGGATATAGGCTCACTGATTCCCCTTGTGTTGAAGTCATAGGTTTATACTCTTGTTCATCTCCCTTATATTCATATATATTATGTATTAGTTTAGTTGATATTTAACTATTCTTTGAAACCTTAGTGTCTATCCACTAAGTTTCGTATTCTGACAACCATTCATCTCCAGGATCACTTTCATTGGTAGTATTAATAGTCTTAGAGAATGAATTTTATGTATGATGTACACATTCCTATTTATTGGACCATTATTCATCATTTTTCAATACCTATAGGGGTTATGATTCTTTGGAACCTTTCTCCTTATTCATTTCCTCCCCTAATTTTTCCTCCTAGGCTTCCTTTATTGGTATTCCTTAAGGATAAAATGAAGGGGCCTTGCGATTTCTCTTGTATACAAGAGGGGGCCTAATAGGATTAAAAGTTATTATTGAAAGGGGTGAAGCAAAAACAAGTGAATTCAAGGGGTTAATGGCTGGTGATGAGGTAAGGTAAATGATGGTTACTAGAGGAGAACCTAAGATAGTGGACAATGGTATATGGGATGAATAAATTAATAGAGGAGGTGGTGAAAATGTCTTGATTATGGATAGTTATGGGGCCAAATTAGAAATAATGGGAAGAAATAAGGGAGACTTACCAATTATTTTTTAGTGAGCAAAGGAAATCATAATATGGAGAATGGTCTATTGAACTGAGCTACACTTGCAATACTTAATGTAGTGGCATTCAAGTGAGGAGTGGACATGACCATGGTTGGTGAAATGGTGATCACTATGGTAGGACACTAAAGAGGAGCCTGGTTGATCTATTATTCTAACATAATAGACACCTACCTAGATAGACCAGCCTACTCTTATCATTGAATCATATCCTATGAGAGGGGTACTAGAATGGAATTTGAAGTCAATTTCTCTTTCCAAATTATCTTAGTATCCTTTTATATGATATTTGGACTATATTGAATATGCATATCCACCACCATGGACATATTTATTTTATTCATCCTTGTATAAACATTTGTGTCATTTAGAGCATCGATGAATACCTTGTCAGTGGATATGACAAATGGCCATAGTCAATATTCACCCTAGATCTGAATCTATTCAAGTAGTTCTTGACTCTTTTCCTTAGATCCCACTACCTATAAGGTTCCCACTTAAAGTCATAAGATGTCTTAGTCTTACCCACTGGGTGAAAATGTTCTCATCTAGTATACTAAATTTATCTAATGTTGATGGGAGTTGGGTGGACTACTCCCTATCTAGCATTTCCTAGTGTAACATCCACAAATTTTATTAATTGAACTAAAACTTATTATTCTTCCACACTATATGGAATAAACTAAGGAAGATACATGAGAAGGGCCTTGCTTCTCTCTATTTTGATAAATTTTCAATCTAGATAAATCTAATAGTTACCAACATTTTCAATAGTTCTTTTGATATGGTTAGAAAATCTAGCACATCCTTACCATAAATTTCTTGGTATACCATTGTATAGAAAGTTTTTATCAACCTGGTCCTGTTATTATTGAATTTGTGGACATGAATAATATTGAATTTATCATAAATTTAGTTCTTGGGATACTCAAAGGATGGTTCCTATGGTTTATCAAAAGATGAGTGGGTTGTCCCAATTATAACATTCACTAGATAAGACATCATATATAAATTTTCATCTAGTCAATTGTCTAAGTAACTAGCTTAGTGGATCAAATTAACACTAATGATTTTTCCTATGGCAATGATCTAGGTGAAGGTGAGGATGGTATCTAGTAGGGGAATTTGAACCTCACTAACATACTTTTTGCTTTGAAAACAATAAATTGTGTTTAACAAGGACATGGAAATTCTCATCCCTAGCCTAAAAAAGTAATTAGAGTAGCAGTAATGAACCCCTTGACTATGAAGGTGGTTAGCTCACCTACCCTTCCTACAACTTATTGATTACATTTTTTGTAGACATCCATTGGTTGACTAGGGATTAGTTATAGGGTAATTTAGGGCTAGGGATTTTGTATTACTTCTTAAAGGCATGCCTACTAACATAGGCTATGGGTGTGTTGTGTTGAAATAAATGTAGAATTTTGCTAAGAAATTGGCCATTTGCAAATAAATCATGGAATAAGTCAATGCATAGTGTAATCACCTAAAAGTGGTAATTAGATGTTAAGAGTGTTGATTGAGTTAACATATCCCTAGGATAGCCATAAACATATATGTGAGCATTAGACATACATTTGTAGTCATTCAATAGATCAACATCACCTACATCTAGTCAAGACACAGTCATAGAACTATCATCCTAGATCCCAATCCAAATTTCTTATAAGTATGCCAAAATGAAATTATCACCACATTTGGGACACTATAACCACATAGCACTAGTGTCCCCAACTGGGTGATAATGTCTTTAGTAATAGCTTTTCCCAATAGATAGTTTTTCAAATGTGTGTCCCTCTTAACATTGACCTAAGCTAATTTTATTATCTAAATAAGTAATATATCCCTAACAATACAATTCTAATCCACCTCTATTCACTATATGGAAAATATATGTAAAATCTATTCAAACCCAAGAGTAAGTTTTGGAAAATTAAGGTATTTGATCCCTATTCTACCTTACTTTCCACATACTACCATCTACAACATCTATAAGTCCATTTTTCAAGAATTTTTAAAGTTCAATCACATTCAATGCATCCAAGACTACTCTCATTCTAGAATTCACTTTCACATGCATCAAGCACTAGGTTGGAGAACTACATCAGATTTGATCCCTCCTCAATGTATTGGTCTATAGGAAACTCTCTACACAATGGTGTGTTGAGGATGTTTATTCCATCTTAATAACACATAAAAAAATTATTTATTACACCATACTTTTAATGAAATTGGAATTTTCACATCAAATCAAGTTTTCTAGGTGTAATACAAAGCTACAAGTTTCAGTCATGTAGGAATAAAATCATACAGACACAAGTGTAGGTACTCCCTAAAAACATGAGAAATCCCACAAAGGGTACATTAGTGCCACATTGAGGAAAGTACACAAATATGGTATTACTATCCAAAATGCGTGCTACTATTTGGTGAATAGATAAACACCACAATCCTATTGATGACACATAATATTGCCCACATCTTATCTTTTAGAACCCAGATCATCTGTGATAGCCAATTTTTAGTTAAGTATATATTTATCCATATTTATTGATATTATTATAAATTCAAAGGTCATAATAAATTAGTGATTAATTATTTCATATTTATTTAACTAATTTATACATCCCAGCCCTTTAACCAAACATAGGAATTACATGTGTAAAACCCTAAAAGGTTAAATCATTTTATGAACCCATCTTACTTTTAATATTACATCAAACCCTAGCTTGCATTAATTCCTATTTTTATGTAATACATTTAGGGATGAAGACTTCTAATTTTAGGATTTTATTTAGACAGCCTAGCTAATTAAAATCAATTTTATATTAGGGTTCTAAATTATTTTACATCTAATTCAATTTGTTGCAAAAGAAATCCTAGTTTTAAAAACCTTAACCCTAAACACACTTAGGGTTTGTATCCTCTTTTTATATACTCATATTTCAATTCCAAAAATATCCTAATTTTTTTCAATATTTAAGTTTTTCAAACTTTCATATATTACTATTCTTAAAAGGTTCAAAATATACAAAACTTATTTTCTTACCTTTCAACCTACAATGGAATAATTTAACAACATATTTGATGAAAATGATAAGCATCAATTAAAAGACTTTGTGTCCAAATATAAGGATATACTAAATGGACCTTATTTAATAGATGCATATATCACATCATCCTAATGGCATAATAAACCTCACTTAATAATCAATCATTAAACACATTATTAAGATGAGTAACTAATAATTTAATCATTAAGGCAAATTAAGAATTGTAAATGCAGATATAATCCATTAATTAGACAAAAATACAAATATAACCATTATTATTTTTTATTTGGAATGTTTATATGAGTACACAATCATTATTGTGTTTATTATAAACCCAAAATAGGGTAAAATATGTTACAAAATCAAATATACATATTGATAATATAAAAGTACAATATGAGATACTAAGTACAGCTTCATGGTCCATCACATAGCTTGAGTTTAATACCATCTCATTGATTTAGATGATAAAAAAGATCATCATTTCAATATTTTACCTCCAACCACACACTAATGGTCTCCTACACACCTCCCTTATAATGTGGCCCTAACCTTCATGAAGGGGAAACTAAGAATAGTATAAATACTGAGAAAATAATAAGAAACCATAGGTGCACTAACACTATTACATGTAACAATAAAATATAACATGAAATCCATTCCTCTATCTAAATTATATTAGAGAAATATGTAGACTATAAGTATACTAAAATGATAATGTCATAGTTATAACATTATTTTGGCCAAAGTTTTCATTATAGAATATAGACTATAAAGTCTGAGTCATTTTCACTCACATAATACTCTCTAATAATTAAGCATACAAAATGGTATTAGGGAATACATATAATATTAACTCGCTAGTGTACTTGTATAAGTCCTTCCTATTATTCAACATAGCATGTAAATAAAGATTCAAAATCATATTAATATTTATTATGTAATAATGAAAATATATGCATTCACAACTAAGTACCTAGTTTAACCTCATACAAATATGTTAAGAAGATAGAATGGTAATCAAGTCTTTCTATTCTTATACTCAACATATCTTTCTACCAATAATTCCCAAAGACACATAATACGTAACAACATCCAACACAATCCTCAAATATCAACTTATATAAGGGTAAATAGATCAAATACCAAAATTATTTGTGTTTTCCTCATAACATAATTATTTTTGTTTATAATGTCAAAATACTATATATATAACCATACAATCAACCCCAATAACACTTTTTTAACTTCCAGGTACAGTACTGTGTGAACCAAGTCAACTCTCATCATAAATACAAGCCTTGTAATCATATCTATACTACAATATATTATAAAAGATAACCATACCTAGTCAACATATAACTTTGGGATTGCCACTATATTTAAGCCTTTAAAGAGGTTTATATATCATAACAAAGTCAATTAGAATCCATAAATCCCATTCCCTTTTTCATAATGTCTTGTCAACTCAATTTTATAAGTCTTTATTCATATTTTTACATATCAAATACAATTATTTTTATTGAAAATAATAAGTACTCAGTTCATCTTATCACTTTCATTCTTTCCATTGGCTCATACATGACCTATTTTATATACCTTTATGTAAACATTTATTATGTTCTATCACATATTATCTATTCATACAAAATAATCCCATTTCCATATATGTATGCATAACTCAACAGCTATTAAAAACTAACACTTCATATAATAGTTCCCTAGTCATACTCTACGCATTTACAAAGAGATAATCTTGATCACATTTTTCTCAAGAGAACCATAACCTTAGTCCCATGTATGTCCATATATGACTAAAGTTTCTAGGTCATTTTATTCTTAGATTTATTTACTATAAAAACTATGAAATAAAAATGGATATATATTAAATCTAATATTCACACCCATATTTAGTAATTATTTTGATAAGGTTTCTAACCTTATTACTGTCAAGTCATTATCCATAATATAAACCTATCAAATTATAACAATCACACCCATTAGTCAATCAAAAACAAAATGAACTATGTTTAATATAATTATGCTTTGATTATCAAGGTAATTATATGCGCACATGTGCATGTGTGCATTCACACACACACACACACACACACACACACACACACACACACACACACACACACACACACACACACACACACACACACACACACACACACACACACACACACACACACACACACACACACACACACATTCATTTAAGACAACATATGCATGCATGTGAACATGTATATTTTATAATGGGAGATGTAGGTGATCCCAAACTTACTCAAATATTTAGTTGTAGGTTAGAAAAAGAAACAATATCCATATTTGTTCCCCATTGGTCTATGAATGCAGTTATGTTCCATCCCATGTCAATAGGGATGAAACCCTATTTATTTTAATCCTAGTTAGAGGTCACTCACATTACAATTTGAACAGATATATTCAATCCATAACCATGTATACCTAAGTTTTTTTTAATCATTAAAACCCATTTCCAAAACAAATAATAAATACAAGCATTTGATAATATATAAACTCAGCCTACCTAGTAATTACAATGCCCTTCCCATTCAAGCTATAATATAAGTCCCATTTTACTATTTATACCCTTTATTCCTCAATATTTCTCTCCTATTTACCTCCTCCTAATCTTACTCTCTCTCCTATTTTCCTTAACATATTTTTCATTCTTCGTGTGTTCAACATAATATTCAACTAACTCCTATTTTATTTACCTCTCAAACTCATGCATAAATTCTTCATAAATGAACAAACTCTAGTCCTTCATTCTAATTTTAATTGTATGATTACATGCATGAAATATTGATGATCGAGTATGATTCAATCATAGACCAAGTCAACTACCTCAAAAAATGATTACTCTCCAAAACAAAACCCAATTTCCATTACGTTAGTCATTTCCCATCATAATTGAACCCTAATTCAAATCTTAAAACCTTATGAAACATTGTTATTTAAAAGTTTCAAAACTTTATATGTTAATATATTTTCAGCCTATAAACCATTTAATACAAGTTTAAATCTAACACCAACAATTACCTTAGGGAGGTAGTATTTTCCCCTAGTAACTTTTTGCCAACAAGATCCCCAAGGGGTATTTCATAATAAAATCTTGCAAAAGAATAAACTAAGAATTTTAAGACTATTTAACACATCATAGCTTTCACATCTATAAATGCTTAAATAAATATTACTAATATCGTATTAGATTTAAATGATATTTTTAGTTCAATCAAAAACATAACCTGACAAGGTTACACTACTCACCAAGTAGTGTATGCTTTGATTCCACTTATTATTTGTCATGAATTTCAAGAAAAAACATCTAGGTTCATATCATTTTGGTCCATTACACTTAAATTTAAGTGATTTAGATATTATTTAAGAATAATAAATCTTAATTTATGGGAGGATTGGGCATTGCTCTATTACCAACTAGGCATTTATAGCCCCAGTGGAGATTACCTGAATCACCTTTGCTTCTATTTCCATAGATTTTGTAGTGAGTTTTTTTTTACATTTTCTAGGTCCTTTTTCAAAGGTTAGAAACCAATACAACCTAGTTTTAAAGATTTGGTCAAATTCTCTAGCATTAGGATACTCTCCTTTAATTAAAACTTTAGTTCATGACAAGAATGTGTTTTAAGTGTAAGCATGAATATGAATTAATAAACAAAATTCACATTGCATACATATGATTCTTGTTAAAACCAAGTTTTGATGTATAATAAGGTTTAAATATTTATAGGATAATAAATTCCTATACCAATTTTTACTAATACCCTTGGTTGCTTCATACTGCTTTATTGCCAACCATGTTCACTTTTGTAAGATTTATATTCACACTTTCAAGCAATTCCAAACCAAAAAATAATAACATGAGACTTTACCAAAACCAAGGAATATCTCAAAGTAATAAAAAAACAAAATACAAATAAAACAAATATAAACAAGCCCAGCAAGTAAGAAAAAACAAAGCAAGAAAGGGAACTAACCATCCTACCTATTCTAATTTTAACAATCTTATACATATATTACATGAAAACCTAAGGAGGGGCAGAAACAAAGTAATGTTTGAGATATTGTCCATTAGTAAGAAATGTGAACTCTACTCCTTAGATATATTTCAACTTGAAAGTATTGTTTCCCAAGATTTCTACAATTTTGTAAGGACCAATCCATAAAGGAGTAAATTTACAATGTTTACCTTGGGTTTTGATGCCTTGTCCCAAAAAAGGACCAAATCTCCCTATCTAAATACCTTCACTTTAGATCTCTTATCAAACCATATTTTCATGGTTGATTTGTGTCTACTTAAGTCTATAAATTCCTTTTCTCTGGCATCTTCCATTTGAATAATGTCTAATAGTTGAGAATTAGCAAGTTCCTAACTATCTTCCATGTATTCCTACATGAATGTGAATGTAGGCAACTTCAAAGTGATGGGAAAGATGGGATCTTAACCATATAAAAAAAAATGGTAAATATTTTAGATCTTTTTTTATCCTAATTAAATCTACCCATAATCCAAACTTAAGAAGTTTATGCTATGTTCTAGGTCTATCTTCAACAGATTTCTTGATAACTTTCATCAAATTTTTGTTTGTGGATTCAGAAACACCATTTCTATGAGGATATTAACTAGAATAAAACTTGAGTGTAATGCCTTTGTCATAATCCATTCCATAATTTCAATAGAAATTAATGCAAATGCATTATCACAAACTAAGAAAACTTAGTTTCCAAATCTAGTACAAATGTTTTCTTCTAGGAAATTGATCACTTCCTCTATTCTACATTGCTTATTGGCTACTACCTCAATCCACCTAGTAAAATAATCCATAGCATCTAGGACATATTTATGACCTTTAGAATAATTAGGGTTTATTACTCTAACAAAGTCTAATCCCCATTGTGGAAAAGGTTTATCTACCATCACAGGTTGTAAAGGCATGGCTACCTTTGGTTCATTTGTGATAAAGATCTAGCATGAATGACACTCCCTCAAATTATTATAAGCATATTTTAAGAGTTTGGGCCAATAATATCCAACCCTAAGAATCTTATGAGATGTGGTTCTTCCTAAAGGGTGTCCACTTCCTAGTTTTTCATGAAAGGTAGTCATAATCCAAGTTACTTCTTCCTTAGACACACATCTCAAATAAATTCCCTCAAAGTTCCTCCTATACAAAACTTAGTTCTTGATGAGGTTATAAAATACTTTGATCCTCAAGGCTCTCTTTTGTTTGTTTATAAATCCTTGGGGACAAACACCATTGATAATTAAATGGCTAATAGAGTCATACCACTCATTAGGTTGAAAGTGTTGTTGATCTACTTGCATGATATGAAATTTTGGGTCAATACTAGAGATCATCTAAGCTAGACCCTAAAATTTCACTAATTTGGCTATTTTCATCTCTATATCATATTCTTGTATAATTTCCATCTATTTTCCCCTTCTTTCGCCAAGCTCATTCTGACTCAACATAAGTTTTGTAACTAGATCAGGTAATATAGCATGTACCTTATTTCTAAGGAAGTAATGTCTAAATTTTTTTATTGCCTTAACCACTACATAAGACTACTTATCAATCATATAATAATTCAATTCTACATTATTAAATTTGGTGCTCATGAAAGATACAAGATGATCATTCCCATCAACTTTTTGAGTTAACACTGTAGCCATAATATGCTCAAAAGTAAATGAAGATAGATAGATATCCTTTGAAAAATCAAGACTTATGAGAATTTGAGCTTCAATAATTTCCTTCTTAATTTCAGCAAAGGCCTCCTTGGATTCTTGATTCTAATAAATTATAACATCTTTCTTAAGCATGTCATTAAAGGTTTAACAATCTTAGTGAAGCCTGAAATAAACTTCCTCACAAAAGTAATCTTGCCAAAGAATGAATTAAGTTCTTTTCATTTGTTAAGTAACCCAATTTTAGAAATGGCCTCTACTCTATCAGGATCCATAGAGATTCTATCTTTGGTAATGACATGTCCCAACAGTTTTCCTTTAGTGACATAGAATATTCTTTTATTTAGGTTAAGAGATACACCATACCTATTGCATCTATCAAATACTTGTCTCAAACATATGAAGTACTCTTCTCTATTTTTAGAAAATACTATAAGATCATCCATATATATGATGATACACATGCCCACTAAACCTTGGAAATCATGGTCCATGTCCCTTTGAAAAGTTTCCCCTACGTTAATTAATCTAAAAGGCATTCTCTTGTAAGCATATGTTCCCTATTTAATAGTAAAAGCTATGTTTATCTTGTCTTCTAGAGCAAAAATCACCTGGTTATATCCAAAAAAGTCATCATGGAAGATCTTTAAATAGTTTGAATAACCTGGTCCAAAGAAGGTAAAGGATAATTATCCTTTTCATATGTTTTATTCAGATTTCTAAAATCTATGCACAATCTTATTTATCCATTCTTTTTTCTGACTGGGACTAGGTTTGTCACCCAAGTGGAATGTATAATAGAAAACACTTTCCTTGCATCCAATAGCTTCTTGAATTTTTTAAAAATCATGGGTCATAAATTAGATTTACTGGCCTCTGATTTTATCTAAAAGGTTTGAAACCTTCATGAAGAGGTATGGTTTGAGTAATGACCCTCGGGTCAAATATTTTCAAATCTTCATAAGACCAAACAATTACATCCTTTTATTTTGTAATCAACTCTCTAGATTTTCTATTTTCCATTTTAGTGCAAGCCTTCCCTATATTCACCATTTGGGGTTGATCATGTGAGCCAAGATTCGTTGCATATTTACCTTAGGTTGCTTAGGTGCTTTAAAAAAATTGTCAAAATCAAATAGTCTTTCAATGAAATCATCCCTTTAGGTATCTTATTATCACTTAATTAGATGATTTTACCATTAAGTTCCTCCTCATGAGAAGTTTCATCAATAATGTGAGCTTTAAAAGCCCCTAAATTAGTTAAGAAATCTATGATTTGTTGATCATCATTGAAAATTTAGAAATGGTTTATATTGTCAGGAACTAAAGGATAAGGTATTAGCTCAATATTGATGCTTTAATAATCATGATTAGGAATGAGGTTAGCTATAGTAGAGGCAAGCTCATTAGCAGTGTTGTTTTATTCTCTTAGAATAACTAAGATGTTGAAGGCATTGAAAGATTTGATCAAATCCCACACCCTAAACTTATATCTCTTTAAGTAAGACAATTTTTAATGGTACTTACTTCTCACTTAGTTAACCAAAAGTTTAGAGTCTTCATAGACAAGGAGTTCTTTAACTTTGTGTTTAATGGTAAACTATAATCCAAGTATGAGAACCTCATACTTAGCTAAATTATTGGTGCAAGGAAGTTATAACGTATAAGCTGCATGGTATTGCTTTTCTAAAGGATTCATCAATACAATACTAGCTCTTGATCCTGATTTGCACTTGGTGCCATCAATGTATAACTTCCACAAACCACACATTTGAGAAGAACTCTTAGAAACTAGTTCTTTTGTAATTTCCAAAGTGAAAACTCCAAAATTAGAATCCAAGAAATTTACCCTTTCATTAACAAAATTATATTCTATTATCATGTGTTTCATTTGAGTTTCCCTTTCTAATCTTATTTGATTTGGCACACCTTTCCAAGTAATCTATAAGTGTGAATAATTAGTAGACATATAGCCATTTAAAGCCTTAGTTCATTATCTACTCAAAAGTAATCCATAAGTACCAGGCATTTCTACTACTTGGATATCAATGAATTATTGAACCCTTGGTTCACTAGCCAGCTATAGATACACATTTAATAATTCTCATACAACCTTAACTTTGGATTTATCTAATTGAGTGACTACCCTATTAGATTTGATTGGAGTTAACCTGAGTTGTTCACATATCCCAAAAAGCATAATGTTGGTTGAGGCTCCCAAATCTAAAAGACAATTATGAACATTTTTTCCAAATATCCTAATTGTAAGTAAAAAAGGTGGGGACTTTTCTTTGATCACTTATGTAATTATATTTGTACTATCATTCTTATGGGTTTTCCCAATTTTTTTGACAAATATTCCAAGAGTATGTCTCTTTGTTCTATGATTTCATTTAGCTCATGCAGAGTGATATTAGCTTTAATCCTTTTCATATCTTTCACAATATTGTAGCTAGCTTTGTTTGGAGGATCAATAGTTAACGTTAACTTAGAATAACTTCCTCTAGGAGGTTTAGGATTAATCTTTGATAAAGTGTCTGGAGGGGTCCCATAATTGTTAGGAGGGGTAGAGGTAGTCAATGGTTATTTTTATTCCATATTTCTTAGAGGATATGTCTTCAAAAATTATTGGAATGATTGAATTTCCTCAGGAATATTCTCAAGCTCATTATCCTCTTGAAAAGGGAAATTAAAAGTTTCCACCATATGCATTTGGTAATATGGTTCAAATTCAAAAGAATTTAGAGAAACCTCTTTGTTTGGAACCACTTCAAATGTGTCAATTTCTTCTTAAAAGAATTCAAAAGCTTTACAAAACTCAATACAATCAATCTCACCATGTTTGGAAGTAGCATTCACCCTACAATAATCTAGTAAGGCAAGATCAGTGAGGTTTATATCCATATTATTTTTTCTAGGGAAAGAATCATTAACTCGTCTATTGTAGAAGCTATCATTCTAAAACCTATTCCTAGGTTTGTTGAAATTTTGGAAAGTGAAGTTCCTTCCAGAATTGTCATTGGTATTACCAACTTGTTTTTGTAATTACAAAAAATTAGTGCTAAGCTTATATACTATTTTCAATATAGATTCATTATCATTTTTTAGAACCTTAGCATTTTGACTTTGGTTACTATTAATTCCATTGACAAACACTAAATCCTTCTATTCATTTTCATGAAATCCATTGGTAACTTTATGGCTCAAGAAGCCTAGATTTTTATTAGGGGTATCATGACTAGTAGGAAATACATTCAAAGCAATAAATTGGTTTAATGTTAGAGTATTTTTGTTATTACTTGGGAAAATGTTTAATGCAGGTATTTGAGGATTAACATTTGGGATAGAATAAGCCATCTATCCTTGGGGTTGCATTTGGTCACTAATAACCACTACTTCAGAATAGGTTTGAGCTAATGTGAAGATAAGTGGAATATCTCTCTTCAAAAACATAGAAGTTATGGGGTCAACAACATCTTTATAAACCTCCAAAGCTAAATCTTCATTAGATTTATATGGATCCATGGCCTAACTAAAAATATTTTAGAACTTGGCATTAAATGGCCTAATAGGTTCACTTGTATCTCTCTTAATAGTTGAGAATTGATGATAAATGACATAAGGACTTATGATCTTTCCAAATTGATCAGTGAAAATTGTGTCGAAATTATTCCATGAGAGAATACAATTGTCAGGTAAATTGAGGAACCATTCATATGAAATATATTTAAATGTAAATGGGAAAAACCTACATGCTACATTTTCATGAATAACATTCAAAAATAATAATGCAGCTTTGAAAGATTTAACATGTTCTTCCATAGTCATAATACTAGTTGGACTAAATATTGGCAAATATTTTTTTGGATTACATGGTAAAACATGAACTGCACCTGATATATTGATAGGGAAAATTCTAATCCATGCCATGTTTGGATGAAGATCATGCACATGAATCCCTTGTAAATATGATGATGGTAGATATTTATAATACCTATGCTTACCTCTATCTTTCCTATTCCTTTTTTGAGTTTCTAGTTTGAGCAAGGGTTCTCTAGTCTCTGAATGTGATCTAGTCCTAATCCTTGGTAATTCTAGCTTGAAGACTAAGGATCCTATTTTAAAACATGGTGTAACACATTAATTTCCAAAGAATGACAAATAATATGCACACTAAGCTTAATTTTCAAAAAAAATATTCATAAGAGGACAAAAGACATCAATCTTTAACTAAACAAGTTCAAAGATGACTAATCTTTACAACATATGACTCAAATAAACTTATTATTGTCAAAGAATTATCAATTTTGAGAAAAATAAGCCATCCTAACTCCAAATACTAATAAATTTTTAACAATAAAATCCATATTTATGAGAATATCACTAATCTTTACACAATTTATGTTAAAATAAAAATAATCATGTAAAATGTAGATAATTCTGACCAAATACTCTTCAAAACATATTAAGCATATTTAAAGAGGCCCTCCTTCTAGTATCAGTAGAGCTTCTCCTATTGATGCTTTTAATTATACCATAGGTGCTTTTAGTGTTGAATAACACTTCTCATTTTAGGATTTTGATAATCCATGGCATGGGTTGTAATGTGTGACTATTCAATGATTATTTGTGGTGGAATAGAAGCAAAGTATGAAAACTATCTACAATATTTAATTGATTTAGTGTATGGGAGCCACTAGGATCCATACAAATTGAATACTTAATAATTCTAAGGATCTAGTAGTTAAACTAAATGATTATTAAAAATGACCTCTAAGTTTGAGTGAATCTTGATAAAAATAAGAAAAAGGAAGGGTAAGGAAGAAAGAAATATGATTACAGGTTTTCATCTCAAATATTATGACAAAATTCCAATTACTTTAAGCACATTTGAACTAATTTATGTTATAAAAACAATATAAGCTTAAATAATTTCACAAACCAGGAAAAATTTAGAGAAAAAATATGAATCATAAGTAAGAACCAAATTTACTTTAAAGGTTTTTTATTATGATCTAAATAACCTAAGTACATCCAATATAGAGAAAATAAAATGAATTATATTTGAGATCTTTATAGTCAATTTAGTATTTATCATAAATTAACAACCCTATGAAAATAATGTAACTCAAATAATAAGAATCATTCAAATTTAAGATAACTCCATGTAATTGAGAGATAGCATAGAAATTTAACAAAAACTATCTAGACAATCTTTTTAGAATTCCTTAGTTGTATTAAATGCTCTTGGTATCAATTGCTCAAAAAATTTCCCTTTACAAATGGTAACCATCTACCTATTTATAGGAAACATAGGTGGTTAACTAGTTAAATTTCAAAAATATCCAAATGTGGATAAGGACAGTTGTCTGTGATACAAAACTACAATTCAAAAAAATCATGCCAACTTGACAAGAAAGAGTATGTGCTAATAGACTAGCATAAACTTTACAAAAAGAATATTTTTTTAGGAATTTAATTGGTGGGTCCTTCTAATTAGCCCTATCTGATGAAGTATTTCACCTTGGTGTATCACTCTTTGATAAACTCAAAATCCATTCGAGGCTTCATTAGACAATCCTCTTCTTTATTAGCTAAATTGTCAAATTCACTATCTTCCCAAGATACAAGTTCCTTGACACATTGTGCTTTTGCAATTTTCTTCCTTGCAAAAGTAATGTTATCAAGGGTCTTCTGGTTGTCATTAGTTGAATGACCTTGGCTATCTTTGATGCCTTAGATGTGGGTATCAACCCTCTACTTGAATTCTTCATCATCAATCAGGCCTGAAGTAGTGGTTTAAAAAGGGTTAATTAATAGATTCCCTAGAAGTTTCTCAATCTAGTTGACCAAATCTATGTCTCTCTTGATGAAGTCCTCAACATCACTACTCCAGATGACCAAATCTTCTTGTTTATCTACCAAAACTACCATGATGTTGTCTAGATGTCTAAGTTTGATAATCTTGAAATTTAAGGCCTATTTTGTCTTATGCACCTTGATGAGCTCCTCTATTTGAGCTTGAGAATTATGCCACTAGGTGATTAAGGCTTATGACATCTCAACTTAATGGTCCAAAGTATTCAATCTATACTTAATGATTTTCAAGTTCTTGAATGCATTCATCAAAGATTTATTTAGTAATTGCAATATATTTTTAGGAATTGTCGAGAAGACCTAAGCTTCCAAATCTTACTTTTCTATTTCCAAGTTGAGGATCCTCTATTTCAATCCTTGAACTCTAGCCAAGGCCATTATTGATTGGGTTAGTACCACACTAGCTACATCTATAAAAATAGGATGTTCCCCTATTGCCTTCCTTGGAATAGGAGTTAAGCCTATAAATGGCTCCACCTTTTGAAAGGTGAACTCCTTAATACCAACAATAATTTTCTTGGTCACTAATATTTCAAGAGTTGATGTCTCTAGATTAAATTGGACTTGAGGATCAAAAAATTTAACCTATGGTTATTCAAGAATCTCTACATTTGAACTCCCAAAGGCTCTTTGGGTACCAAACCATTGGCTTTCCTTATTTTAAATAATATGGATGCTTATCTCTGTTTCTTTGTTCAACATATCCTAAATCCATGGCTTGACATTATCTTGAACACCTATGTCCACTTGAGTCAGAGCCAGTGAAAAAGAAAGAGATGGGTTTTTTTGTAACTTCCCATAAACAAACTAATTAGGAATGGTTGGTACATAAATAGGATTCTCATCACTAAATAGGTTTATTTCACTAGTAGGGTGAGTGAAAGTTAACCTAGGCCTCTTTCTTGGATCCAGATGAAATAAGGCCAATTTTGCCTATCTCTTTCCACTACCCAATGGAACCAATTCCTTGTCTACTTCCTCAAATGGGTCTTCTTCCTTATCCAAACCATAAGTAGCTGTGATGTTAACAAGGGCATTCTCCATTATTTCTCTAGTTTTTAAAGCAATTAAGCTGATAAATTCTACTGGGGAAGAAGGCCTTGGTGGGGATGCTTGAGTTAGGAGGCTTTCAATAGGGCTTTGCTCAATCTTGGAATCTTTACTTATAGCTTTACATTTTCCTTTTGTATCTTCAAGTTGCTTAATCTAAGATGACTTTGTCAATTCTCCCTATTGAGGCTCAGAAGATTGTCCCTCAATAGGTGGTTCTTGATGTGTAGTCCCAAATGGCCCTAGCAATAAGTGATATTGTAAAGGATGTAACTACCATATTTCTCCTAAAGGCTTATTATCCCTGAATAGCCTACATTATAGGACTTCTTCAAAGTTTTTTTCCCTTGTTTAAATACCATCTCCCACACCTAGTTGATGCTTGTACCTAGTCTTTTGGGACCTTCCTATCCTAGATATGTTTAGCCACTCTATTATTGGGGTCCCACATATTAAGATCATCTAATTGGAAATAAAAAGAGTTCCTATATACCACCATGATCTCTAGCTATTTCCAATCCTTGATTACAATTCTACCAATGTCTAGTGGGAAGGGGTGAACTTGAGCCTTTTTATTCTTCTTGTAGTGCCAATCTATGCCCTGGATGATTTGATAAGAAATTTCTTGCTCTGTAAGATTACTAGGAACATATATGGGTAGTTTGTATGGTTAGACCATGATTCCTTCTATCCTTATTATAGTGTAATCTGGATACAATCACACATCCCCCATGGTCTCCACTTGTTTAGGCATAGGAATAACAGTGATTGTCTCAAAAATGACCAAGAAGACACCATCACATATGAACTGCATATGATTCCTATATTTGAAAATATGTAGTTTCGAGTAATGATGGTAAATGGTAGTCCTACTATTAGGGGACCAATTTCAAAAGCCCAAGAAATTAATATATGCTAGGAGTGAGTTTAAGAGGTAAGACATCATAGAGAAATGTCTGGAGGTCTTTCTCTTGGTGGATATAAATTGTTCAACCAAGAAGAAACTTATTAAGTCTCCAATGGGAGGGGTTAGGTTCCAATCCAACATGCAATGGACATAAAACACCTAGACCTTACTCATATAAGTTGTATAATAGGCACCAAAGGCTCTGTTCAATAAGGTCATAGCTACCCTAACACCCTCTTTAAATTGGGTAATAGGAATCTCACCATTAGGTGTCCTAAAAACATGGGAACCTTGGATTAACCAAAGTAAAATAACTAAATCTATGTTTTGGGAATTTTTGCATTCTCCCAATGATGGAAGATCAACATGAGGTAAATGGAGCTTATAATAAGTATCAAATGCCATGGGAGATATTCATGCAGCTTTATTGAAACTTCCTTCATGAATAATCCATTCTCCATCTACTCTAGACTCAATGAAAATAGTAATAAGAAGGTTGATGCAATACATTACCTCTGGTTTAACAACTACATGATGAAGGCCTACCATTTAAATTGATATTAAATCCTTGTATCTTTGGTATACTGAAGCATTCCTCTTTTCTTCCTGATAAATGAGTTATAACTCTTTGACAAAGAAGAATAATTTAAACCAATTCCTAATTCCATGTACATTTAATGTTGTTTAATCTAACTATATGTCTTTAAAGACACTTCCTTCACCATCTAAAATTAGAAAAAGATCAGCTTCAATCTTCATCTATTACTTACCCACTACCATTGATAACACTTTATTGTAATTATAAATCTATCAAAGTTATTACTAAGGCACCTGATCTAGATTTATCTTGTAATTATCTCAAGTATCACATAATAAATTTGAATCAATTCTATCCTTCTGTATGAAGGGTTTAGGGTTTTTTTCTTTAATGATCAAAACATCCAACTTTGATCTCATACATGTCTTAGATATGATGGAACCTTACTTATCATATCTCTTATGTTTTCAATCATGAGATATATTTCATTTGGATCCTTCATACTTATGTGGAGCTTATGTGGTAGGGTTCCATGCCTTTCATATAAATTTTCATAAATACTATTTAAAGAGTGACCATTGGTTTTCAAAAGTCCCTTTTATTTTGCTTTGAGAAGCCAAATCTAGGTCCTTGCATTTCATTGGTTCTTGATCTTTGAGCTTATTGATTATGCCATGTGTCAAGATTTTGAGGCCTTTGAAAATTCTTCAATTTTTTCATACCATTGGATCAAATCTAATGAGCAAGTGTTCACCATTAGATCCTGAATGATGCTTTCCCTTTTAATTAATAAAAATGACTTAGGCCAAGATTTCTCTATCTCAATCTTTCCTTCATAAGAAAACTAAGAATTTATTAAAAGGATTTATAAATGCCTCCTTTGATTAGGCTTAAAAAAATTTCTAAGTTAAATTTGATGGGTTTGGTCCCATCAAATATGTCCTCATAGATGTCGAATGATTGGGGTGAACCTATCAAATTTAAGACAATAAAATCTTTTTGTTTCAATTTAAATTTGATGAGTTCAGTCCCACAAAATACGCCCCCATAGACATCAAATGATGGGAGTGAACCTATTAATTTTCAAACAATGAAATTTATTGATCCAATAACTGAATTCCACATGTAAAACCATTGAGAGATCACAAAGCTTCAAGGATTATCTAAGCTAAATTTAATGGGTTCAGTCCGATCAAATATGTCCTCATAGATGTCAAATGATGGGAGAGAACCTATCAAATTTAAGATGATAAAATATGTATTTATAATGAATAAGGGCCATGTTTAAAACCTTTAGGATATCTCAAATCTTAATGGATTGTCTAGGTTAAATTTTATGGGTTCAGTCCTATCAAATACATCCTCATAGATGTCAAATTATGGGGGTGAACCTACAAAATTTAACACAATGAAATTTAATTTACACCATTATATTTAAAATATTTGATCAAGTGATCACTATTGGATCCTTACTGAGGCCCAAAGCATTAACTATATGCCTTTCTAAAAGACTTTGAACTCCATTGGATCAAATCTAGTGAACAAGCATAAAGTGCTAAATTTGCAAAAGTGTATAAACTTTAAGTTAAAACTTGATCATGCATAAAATTTACTATTTTTTTTTTGAACCTTGACTTCTTCTATGGAACCTATAATTAATAACCTTTAAGATGATTTTTCAAAAAAATTAAAAACATGATAAAATAATCTTTCACACTTATTCTAGGGTATAGAAGTTCTAGAAACAATCATAGGGGTCCCCTTTTCTAAAAAGAAAGATTGGGGGGTGCTAGTATCCACACTTCCTAGAAAGATATCCATCCCCTTTACATAATAAAAGGACATCTAAAAAATAAATATTACCTTATATTTAAAATATCTTGGTGAAATAGATGTTAGGCATTAAACTATTGAGATGAGCATAAAATTCTTTCAAACTCTTCCTAGGCCAACATAGTTTGGTATCATATATGTATCTTTTTCACCATTTTGGTTGGAGAGGAAATGAGTAGAGATCCATTTCTTAAAATTTTTCCATAAACAGGTTGGCTACAACTAGGGAAAGGGGTGAGACCATGGCCATACATTTACATTGTTCATAGATAATTCCTTTGAAAGATAAATATGTGGAATCCAAGCATATGGCAAATAACCTAGTGGTTTCCTCATCTGTGATGGACCTAATAACCTCCATAGCATCCCTAATGGGAAACTTCATTAAAGAGGGAAACCACATCAAAGATAAATAACTCATTATCCTCTACCTTTCTATTTTTAACAAACTCCATAAAATCCCTTGTGTCTTGGAGAAACCAATCACCTCCCGTAGAAAATTAGTATTTATTTCAACACATAATTTTCATAATTTTTGAATTAAGAATATAAGATTAATGTTTAATTATGTAATTGAAATGTTATTTGAAATGCAACTTACATTATTATACCTAATTTTATGGTAAATGTGATAATAGTGGTGCATCATAAGTTTTGGGCTTAACGCTACCACCTACATGCCATGTAAGAATGGTAAAATTAATTCATTTTAAACATAAACATGTTTTTATTTACTTTTTTCCTTGGCATGTTGAAGTGGAGATAAATTCATTTTTTTAATCAATTTAAAATAAAAGTTTGAACTACACCAAAAAGGTGTTGTCTGATACTTGTATATAGTATAAATATGTGTTACATTATTGCACTAATATTTTTTAATATTACATTGCATGATGTGATTGGTTAATACGTGGTAAATTTTGGAAATATATTAGTACTATGATAACTATTAGGTGATACTATGAAAATTATGGGGTATTGTGTAATAAAGATCCATTTCAACTATTGGAGCATACTTAATTATTGGCTTGTTTTACCTAGATATGAATAAAAAGTTGGAAAACTAAATACAATATTATTGGAATATGATTTCTCACTAGTTTGAATCCAATAACAGTAATATTGGTATCCAATTTCACACTATTTCAAACCAATAATATAAATATTGGAATTCAATATCACATTAGTTAAAAACTAATAATAAAAAATATGGAAATTCATTTTAAAAAATTACACTACAAAAAATGCGATACTACAAGTCTAGATTATTAGGCATATGTCCATATTTAATTATATGTTGCTTTACAAATATGTGTGAGATATATAATAGATTAGTGATAAGATGAAAGATAAAAAAATTAAAACAAAATAATAAATAAAATAGTGCCACTAATTTTATATGAAAATTATATACTATTTATATAAGAATATCATAAAATTAGAAAAATCTAACATTAAATTGGAGACCACCAGTTTTATAAAAAATGTTGATTATATATATACATGTATATTAGTACTATTTATAAAATGATCAAATAATTGTTTTATGTGTCTATAGATAATAATAAATAAATAAACAATGGATTATAATTTCATACTAATTTTTATAAGAATAGTTTCACTTTTCATATAAAGGACATTTGAATATGCTTGTGTAACCTACATATAAAACATGTAGTTGAGTGCTTTAAATAATTTCATTCAACTTTATATCTACTTAAAACATTAAAAAGACATTTGAAATTAAGAACATATGTGAGTTCACATATATACATTAGTTATGAAAAATATTTTTTTATTTTGTGGCCTAAAAAAGATAAAACTTAAGATAAATTTAGATTATATAAGTTATGTATAAATTGATCACATATGAATGTAATCAACATAGTATGATAGATTTATTAGAATTTACACAAATAGAAATGATAAATAGGTTATAGTAATTGGTTTGTTTAAGATTATGTTTTCATTTGTGACACTGTAATATCATCAACAGTGGTATGAAATACATCTATGGTTGTGCAGATAACCATCATTTCATTAAATTTGGACATATGTCCCTAAATATATATTTTTAGTATCTCCATTTTTGGTTTTGTAATTGATGAAATTGGATTCCAATATTGATATTATTGGTTTTTAATTAGTGTGATATTGAATTCCACTATTTTTATTATTTGTTTTGAACTAGTGTGATATCATATTCTAATATCTCTATTATTGGTTATAAGTAGTGTGAGATTGGATTCCAACATTTATATTATTGGATTCTAACTAGTGAAAAATCAAGATCCAATTATATCATAATTACTACTGATCACATAACTCCCCAAAGTTGTCCTAGTACTACCTATGATTGTCATATTGACACTCCCATTTATAAAATGAACTCAACATAAAACCATAAGGTTCATAACTTAATAAAGTTTAATTAAACTTAAAAAGACTTTAAAATTAAATTGGTTATAAAATAATATTAATTTCAAAAGTGGATCAAGAAATATCTAGCCTTAGATTAGATTTTATCACAACCACTGGACTGGGAAAACCCCTAAAATGTTCCCTAATCCATCTTAAGGATGCAGCACACAAAATTAAACCTATTTTTTGTAGGTTAATTTTAATCAATAATAATGATGGGATGAGGAGATTAAGAGAGGGGAAAGGCTTGTCCATGCATTGGTCCTCCCCCAAACTCCAACAAAGCCTCCATGGACCCTCTTGCCATGTATAACTGGAGGCATCATATTTTTAGTGGATATATATTTTCAAAGTATATAGTGTTTGTTTTAATATATTTTTTAGGTTCATACACCATGTATAGTGGGGATAATTTTTTTATATAACTAATTCTAAAAACAATAAATTCATCCACATGTTCTACACATATAATTGTTTTCATTTATATTTTATATTATATTGGATTTTAACATAAAAATATATTAGAAAATAGTTAATATCAACCATATTTAATCCAATGTATCTCTAACATATGTGAAAAATAAAATACTCACAAGATATACATGATTATTTCTTTATGGATCATGAAAAGTTCAACATGTTCAGTGTAGATCTAGGGTTCCCCTATCATACATTTTTTTCCCTTTCACATGCACCCTATTGTAAAAAAATACAATAATAAGATATTATAAAATCCTTTTAACCAAATATTTTCAATCGACTTAATGTTTAAACTGAAATTTAATCTATTCCACATTCGAATAAACTTGATAACTATGGAATAAAGTAACTAAAACTTTTAAGAGTCCATGAACTTGAGATAGTAATAATAATAAAAAATGTATTAATGACAAATAATTCAATGAAATAAATATCAACTTCCATTCATATATAAATAATAGTGAATTGAATTTAAGGTCTTATTAGATTTTTCATTGTAATAGACCCACATCTTTGACCAAGACATTAATTTATAATCATCAATAGTTTTACCAAGTAACTTAACATTCAATACCATATTCAAGTAATTTCAAGTATAATTTATTGGCCTCGTGTCCTTTATTGGGTATCATAATCGATCCTCCTTTCCATGTTTTATTTTATGTCCATGCCAAGATGATACTATCCACATAAAAAAATATATTTTAATTTCATATAATTTGGTTCATGATTTATTTGGCCTTAAATAATATTGATATAGTGTTTCACCTTCTGCTCTTACTACAAGTTTATACTATTGAATCCTCACCTTTTTAGCCACATTCTTTCATTTGAGTTTAAATTAAATGTAACCATCTAACCTTATGATCCTTAACTAAAATGATTTTTCCCACATACACATTGATTAATGGAATTAATGCTTCTTTATGTCTTTCAAAAATAGGCCCAACATAAATATCATTATTACTGGGGATATTCTGATTAATTTAGTCTTCATTATGAAAATTTGTGGCTATGGTTAATAGTTTTTTGTGTACATCTTTCTCTTGTATTGCTTATGACCAAAAATAATATATATAATCTTGATATAATTTTAAAATGGTCTATCAAAAGTACATAAAACACTTTATCAATATGTTATCTTTGGAAGAAAATATTCTCTACCTTTGCCCAATGATTTTTTCCCCAATGTTTAATATATGATTTTAGTCCCTTTTTTATATCTTCCATATCTTTGAGTTTAATAAAAGGTGTCATATGAAGTTTCCCTTATAGCAAGTCTGGCTTACCATTATAATTTATACACTAGATTTATATTGGATGAGACCACTATATATCCTTTATTATTTCTTAATATTTCATCATTAGTATGTATCCCATGACATGGAACCTAAACATCTTAGGTTTGATAATACCCATAATCTTATGGTTTCCATTCAATAAGTGTGGGTTCAAAAAGGCCATAAAGTCATACACTTCCTCAATAATTTAAGGAGTGGACATATTTTATTCCTCTTGGCATGTTCTATAGGTATCCATGATATGTAACAAGTAAAATGTGTTTGATTTACATAGTGTTGATTCTAATATTCTAAAATTATCATGTATATCCTCATAAGTGTGTCCTAATTGAAGGAAGCTTACATAGACAATATCAAATAACATACTTTCCATCATCATAAATGCAAATTAAAATAGGGTATTATTATTGTTGTCACTTAAACATTATGTAGTTATAAGTAGAGGTCGGTGGTTATTTTTTTAATGAATTATTTTTACTGGCAACACTAATTTATTCAAAATGGAAAAATTTGTATTTTTACCCTTTGTATTTTTCATGCATTTCAGTTTTTAATAGTGCACCACATTATGGATGGTTTGACAATCCACTACTATCATATAATAAATTCTTATATTCATCAGTTATAGGTTTTATGAGCTTCTTGAGACATAAATCCAATTATATTAATGTGTAATTTTATATTTGTTTAATAAATGGTAGGCCAAAAACCCCAGTCTTGTGTCTATGTGTGAGAATACCAAGCAAACTAACTAGGTGGATCATATAATTACTTATTGTCTTAGCTTTCTTAACTATCTTTGGTGTATAAGTTTTTATTTTTTCCATTTTATCATGAACAATGCTTAAGAATCCTTGAGGTTGTTCCTCTAACTACAGTCTATGGGAATAATAATGTGCATGATAGCTTTGAATGTATTCAACATATCATTTTTATCTCCTCTTCAATTTTTGAGAGTGCTTTTGGACACATGGTGACTCTATTCTTGTTATACACTCATCACACATGGTGAATAACTTCTTTTTTTGAAATCAAAACATGTTGAAAATTTTATTTCATCATCCTATTAAATTTTTGATACAAAATATGCAGAAGGTTCAAAAAAATAATCTACTCATACTTATTTCTCATTAAATTATGTGTATATAATGTAAGACATAGCCTTTAAGGAGTTTTGATTTCATTCGATCCTAAAAAATGAGTCAAACAAGCAAAAATATTTGAATTTGTCTCAATAATTCTTGATATGTAAGTAATTATTGCAACATTATTCAACCTTTATTTCTCTTTCCTAATGTTAACATTTATTACAAACCTAAAACCATTTATACAGTCACATTTATGAATATAAAAGGTGTTCCTTGGGTACCCATAAGCTTTGTGTCATGGATTTTGGTAGACACCTATACCATCAAATTCAATTTTATGTATCTCCATAAATTACTCACCACATTAAAGATGACATTCATTTTTAATGCATCTATAACAAAAATATTTTTAGCCTCTTTCCTAGTGTTACCATTTACTACAAACACAAAACCATTTATCCAACCACACTTATATTTATAGAAGGTGACCCTTAGGTACCCATAAAATTTGTGCCACACATTCTAAAAGACATCCATCCCATAAAATTTAATTTTATGCACCTCCATATAATATCACCCACATTAAAGATGGAATTCATTGTTAATGCATCTAACACAAATTTATTTCCAACCTATTCATTTAGGGCTCTAATTTTGTGCCATAGAACTTTGATTGAAGCAATGGTAATTTTTTTGAGATAATATTATTTGTAGAAATTATATTCCACATTTTACACTTGATCCAAAAACATTGATCATTTTATATCCTCATCAATTGTTTTATATGATGAACTAAGTAAGGTGGCATTTATTTTATCACATTTTTAGCATTGTATGGTATTTTGATCACTCTTTTGGAATGATTTTAATTAATGTCATAAAAAATTAGATATACCAACTGGGGTTGTCACTCTTCTAATGCATCCCACATGTTGAATTTAACCTCTTCTAAGACTTATTTCAAATTGCCATTCATAGGAGAACCATCTATGTCGGCCAATTTCCAAATAGTCTATTTTATTATAGATCCTTCATATAGGGATCATCCTTTGTAATTAGGTTTGAATACTTTATTAATATAAAAAATAAATTTATTACCATCTAGTCTTTGAAATTGTAACATATCTCATTCAAAAAAATGTAATTGTTCCTTTTGTAACATATTTTATTGCAAATGACGTGAATGGATCAATTTGACACCAACACCCATGAAATTAAAACTATGTTCACCACCCTATACAAAGGACAAAAAATTAGATCAATCACTCCTTTTAACCATTAGGGTGATTTTTGTTTCCCATAAAACTATTTTTTAAACTAGCCAAGCTATTAATTTATTAGGTTGTATCAAGTTTGATCATTTAGAATAATAATTTACCATATTTTTTAGCATCACACTAAAATTTTAGGGTCCTAATATTTATTTATTAATTTCATGATCTTATAACACGAGTTATAAAGCCTCAGGCTATGTCATCATTTATATAAGAACATTTTTGTTTGAGAACCGCATTGTTTGTAATGAAATAGATTTTATCTTTACATGATGTCAGTGTCATCACCACAATTTCCATTTATTTTCATGATAACACTATCAATCTCTAAGTCACTATATATGTGATCACTATGAGTTTATGGATTGATGATTATGTGTGATTTGATAATTATCTTTCCTCCTAGGTAATGTATTATCCTTTATTCTTGGCACCTACCATAGTTTCAAATTCATCAATTTTAAAGGGAAATTTTACTCTTACATCCAATACTATGTTGATAGTGACAACATCAAATCCTCTTCCCATCTCTCTACAATTTAGTCTCTTATATTTTTGGATATACTCTGCCCTCTACAACTTTGGTGGCTTTTGAAATCAAATTCATCTAATTTTCCAATTTAAATGCAAGAGACATCGATGTTATAATGTAAAAAATAAATGACATGAGATAAAATAAAATATATAAAACCATATCAAATCATAAATAAATTAAATAATAAACATAAATGTGAGATGAAAACAAAATTTCAAGTTATATTAATATAAATGTAATCTAATTTTATATTATTATATAATCAAAGTGTTTGATTCCCCTTAATATTATTCTAACATTTATAAAGTTTGGCATGACAAATTATTGAAATATTATTTAGGGTGTTATTACATAATTTTACAAATGATTGTTGATAAACAGATTAAAATTGTATTGTTAATGTATTGTTGACATGCATAAAAAAATGAAAATAGATAAAACCTTAAAAAAATCCTTGCCAACATTCCCCACCAATAAAATTTTTCATCTAAAGACATGGGAATAGGGCCAAATTTATGAGGTTATAATTAATTTATTATTATATTAATATAAAAAACATTTACAAAATATAGTATTAATAATTATTATATTATGATAGTCTATTATTGTGATAAAAAATTGAAGTCTCTATTTTCCCCAAATTTTGCACTAATGAGTAGACCAAGTTAATGTGTTCAATTTTGATTACAAAAACTTAGTGTAAAAATTGATTTTTAGGTATCCAAACTTTAGTTAATTCTAGGGAATAATTAGGAATTAAATCCCTAATTTCTTCCTAATTTTTATTCTAGTGAGTATACCACGTCAAAATGATGAATTTTGACTAAAAACACTTAGACTAAAAAGTTAAATTTGTGCCTCCGATTTGAGTTTTTACCTAAATTTCTAAATCATTTTATTCCATTTATCAAGTTAATTATTTAATGGGGTCATTTAAATTATAGGATAAAATAATGGTGCTTAGAACTCCTCAATTCCTAACAGACTCAATTTATCAATCAGAGAAACAAATTATTCTAAGAACATGTAAATTCCTAATGCCATGAAATTCGTTAATCAAAAATTTGAAGCAATGATAATCATTAATTAAGTGTTTGAATAACACCATTTCATTGATTTTACTGATGAAAGGTGATTAAGAACTAAGTTGATTCTTGAAATCTGACATTTTATTGATTTATAGATGCAAAATAATAAAGTATTTCAATGAAATTTTAAACATTCCATCGAGCCTTGTGTCACCTAATGGAAGAAAAATTAGTAAATAAAATTCCTTAAACACATGGAAACACATTTCAAAGAGCTTATATATGAATTATTGCACACAGTTGTCTTATGTGTTGTTATCAACCCTTCATGTGGTCTACAATAAGCAATTATACCTCAAAAGCTCTATGATTCACACAACTCTAAAGTTATGGACCTATTTCTTGTCCATTTAATATTTTTTTTTAAATTCACTAGTTACCATAACTGTATCTTTTAATTTCCTTACAAAATAATGTAATTATCATTACCCAAATCCCTTAGCTTTATGAATACCATTGATCAAACTTTACACCCATGCAAACATATCTTCCCCATAACCTTGAATACAAAATAAATTTTGATATTCTCATAATATATCCTATAATATAACTATAAATAAAAAAATAAAATACAAATATTAAGGGTATAATTAATTATCTTTAGTGTAAACTAGGTCTCCAGAAATCCTTGATTTGAGCCTGGGCCATGTTAATATGGTTGATTTTTGGGAGATGTTAGAAAATATAAATATAAATACCATCACTCAAATATTATTGAATATTGGTATTATTCATGTGGATATATTACCAAACTCCATTTAATGCACCAATTTGGTACTTAATTGTGTCAAATATTATGTCTAAGAGACTAGACAATTATAATCAGTTGCTAATGAAATATTTACAAAGGTAGATAGTCAATCCATGAATGTTGTCTTTAGATTTTTGAAAATATAATAGTAAATTTAAATGACCAATAAAATATTTTAATTTAATTTTTAATAAAATAGGGATTCATGAAAAAAATCTTATCCCAATCATGGTTGAAAAATTAGAAGATATAAGCATCCAGGTTGCCAAAATAATTACATAGATCAAAATTTATAAATGATTTGTCATATATAATAACACTCTTGAATATATTTATTGTACATGGATAAAATTGAATGTTGTATCCAAATATGTATCTAGGAATAATAAATTTTTAAGAGGAAACACTTTTTAAAGATTGGACCCAGATCATCAATGACAATATTCATGAATAATTAGTCAAATTGGTGCCCAACCAATGATTTTATATGAATTATTATTTGTTATAATACATTTAATACATTAATATATGTAATTAAATCAAAACCAATGGATAATACACTAACATAATTTCCATTTGTGAATATTACACTCAATTATTCCTGAAAGAAAGCAACAAGAATTTAAGGAGAGTGAATGATGCCTTCATGATTCTAGTATTAAGGACATTAGATGGAATTATTGAAATGAGGATTTCCCCTAAAGCTCCATATCTGGTATCAAAATATTTTATTTCATTTATTCAAATTTCTAAGTTTCACATGTATCACAATTGGTGGATTTCTTGGCTCTTTATATAAATTTCTTGGATTTACCAATGACAAAATGGTTCTAATTGAAGTATGCCATTAAATTCAAAAATTAAAAATGAGGTATAAAAAAATAAAATATTTGGAATCCATTTTATAATTGATTTGAGATATTATATATGAAAAAATTCAATTGATGCTCAAAATATCAAAAACAAAATGGTTGACATTATAATTCATTACTATGTGCAAGATAAATTTAGACTAGGAACAAGTTACCATCATATTATACATATTATATATTATTGGGTAGATTGTGAGAATTATTTTTAGATGAGGAAATGGATTTGATATGAAAGAATTTAGGCTAGATAAATTCCTATGGATTAGAATGGGTCATTGAGGGTATTGTAGATTATGGTAGTGATTTGATTGATCCTACTTGTGAAAATTAAATCTGAGTTCTCTCTCTACCACTTAAAATTGGAATATGAAATAGTTATTTGAATTGGATGAGTGGACCAAAGTTTTTAAAAGACACCAATATTTGTTTATGACTAAGGTATCTGAGCACATAATAGGATAACGTTAAGCAAAAGGATAAGGCTCTTCTATAAAGAAGATAAGGTAATTTTTTCATGATCATATCCTCAATATGATATGTATGTAATATGTGTATAACCAACTAATGAAAGTGATGGAAAGATCCAAAGAAAAATAAAGTGTCAAATAAGACTTTTTGTGATGATGAAGCACCTAGAAATAAATTGAATATCAAGAGTTATCCATCTTCTCTAGTGTAGGTAACTATTGATATTACCTCCATGAATGTTTGGTATTCACCTTTAATATATAAAAATACACAAAATTTTCTTTCATTTACCATAAATAATATCTATATTCCAACATCACCTAATTCTTGTCAACCCATCATTCCATCCCCTCATCTTATATCACATTCTTAAGTGCACATGTCTACTCCACCTCTCATTCCATCTCCTACATGTGCATTATCCAAATCCTTCTCCTCAAATTGATACCTCTACACCTCATATCCATTTTTCCCCTCCAAAAACCTTTTCTAAACTTGTATTTTTTTAGTCAACAATAAACTCATCCTATTTCTCCCACTAGTACCACTGATACATAGATGGGTTTTTCCTTAGTCACTATATCAACTCCTTGTATCCATCAATTGATAACAAATAAAATTAATTTTTATTGAGCCATTATTCCTAGATTTAATGTGGTTTATTTTTTTTACAAATCACCCCATCATCAATAAAATCTAGAACCACTTTAAGGCTTATGATATATTCTTCCTTAAGTTCCCAATATGTTGAAATTTTAAAACCAATTATAGATAATAATGAGGAAGACATGATTATAGTACCTTACACTATAACTTGGGTGGACCTAAGCCCAAAAAATCATGAAGGAGATATACTTAGTTCTTAATTGTCTACTACTAAGTTGATTTAGAAGATTGAAGAGGAGAAAAAATGAAGGAACAATTTAAAGAATAGGTTCAAACTATATCTACCTATTTCAAGTAATTCATTGATGAAAGTAAGGAAGCTACTAATGCAGTTTCCCTCATGTTAATGATAATATCACCATCTAGTGATATTATTGATAAAGATACAATTTCCAAAATTAGTAAATATCAGAGTTACAAAAGAGTAATAGTGACATGGGTTAAACAAGTAACTCTGAATGATTTGAAATGTCTTAAGGAAGCTAGAAAATCCTATGTCTTGATGGAAGTGGATAATAAAAAAATTGATCCTAAAATTTATGCATCAAAAATTAAAAAATGTGGGATAAATAAATCAAAATAATTTAAGAAATAACCCTAACTAGTGAGATGTTATTAGTTTATGAATAAATGTTCTCTAAAGCCAAAGAAAATCTTTCTCATATTTGGAAAAAAAGTGTAGAATGGAAATTGAATGCACTAAAAGAAGATATTAATAATTATCATAGTTTCATAAACATTTTTGATGACATAAAATATGAGATAATGGAATAAATAGGGTTTATTCATAATGAATTGATTAAATAATGAGAAATTGAACTCCTCATTGTTGTTGGGATGAAAGATAATTTTTAGAAGATGATAAAATAAGATTTATTTAACAAAGATATTTTAAACTTAGAATCTATGAAGAAACTCTATGATATCTATTCTTAACTTTAAGAGTTTAATAAAAATATTCTCAAATTTATCAACCAAATAAATGAAACAAAGGAGGCACTAAGAACATGGATGGTACATCTTTCAAACACAATTATACCTAAGCACATGGGAATTTTTGAGGTTGTAAATGCATTCAAATTATACAAGTTGAAGTATTATTAAACAAATCAACCAAAAAAATAATAGATATCAAATGTAAATATTCTTGCATCTCCAAGTGACAAGACTTATCTCCCTCCTTCATAGAATTTTGTCTCCTATTTTATTTTCTCATTTCTCGTAGATTAATTATTATTTGGATAAATTGTTTGACCTATCTTGGGTAGAACAAGTAATTTGTGTATATGGTTTCAATTAATTATATTTTTTACTTCTATAATTAAAGTAAATTTATATTAGAATTGCTCTTGGATATCCAAAAAATAACTTGATGAGATTGATCTTTAACATTTTTATGAAGTAGATCTCAATATATCTAAATTTAAAAAAATTTATTGTGTAAATTACAAAGCACACAAATAAATTTTGATTGTGTTTGAATTTATTGTGTTCACTTCAAATAATATTGACATAATAAGGGATATTGAGCTCAAAACAAAATACTACTTATTTTGACCAAACCTAAGGGATTTATTGCACATATTTTTATGTATTTCAAAAATTTCTATATGGTCATTGGATAATTATAAAAATGTAACCAAATTAATGATCTCATTGTTTAAATAAAAAACATTGACTTGAGATAACTTTGAATTTATATATACATAACAAAATTACAAATTAGTTCACCAAGATGATTTTAAAGGTTTTATAAACCCTATAATATTTTACAAACAACATGAGATTATTTGTAATTGTAGTAGGGGTATATACAATAAGTTGATGAATCTTATGATAAAAATATTCATAATGATTAGGGTAATTGTATCAAAGAAAATACATTTAATATTTATTTCTATGAAGATAATTACTCGATGCATGAATTATGGTTGATTTTTTTGCATGTAAAAGATGTCATATATGTAAATAAACTAGTTAATAGATTGAAATGATTAATATGATGTTTAAATTGATGCATGGTATGAGTTTCTATTATAATCATTATTCTTAGTTATGAAGTAGTTATACACATACATATCAGGTTTAATCCACCATGTGAGAATACTTACCTTTTAATTATTGATTCATGTTATGAATAATTATCAATTTTATGTTGACTCTAATTGCATTTGAAGATAATTTTTTTATGTCATATTTGAAATTATAATTAATGTTAAATTGGTTATTATCATTTTGGTTGGAATTCAATAGAACATGATAACAAGAGACTATATATATATATATATATATAGTCTCTTGTTATCATGTTCTATTGAATTCAAACCATATATATATATATATATATATATATATATATATATATATATATATATATATATATATATATAATCTTAACATTGAGGTAAAGTAAGATGATTTTGGAGTTAGAAAATCATAATATTGGGTTGTATATTTTTATGGACTTATATAATCATATAAATAATAAATAGGGAAAGAATCACATGTTGATATGTATGAGTGATAATAAATTATAACCTTCCAATATAAATATATGTATACCCAGTTAATTTCAACATTTTATATTGATGAATTCACATGTTGGTGGAGAAGAATATTATTTGTTTGTAACTAATACTAGAGTACTAATATTATGCAATGATGAATATTTTACATTTTCTCCACCAAGTTATGTATGATTATTTTATTATTGTAATCTTACATTGATAATCAATTGATTGATTATAATAATATAAATGTGACTATAACATTTAGATACTATTCACATTGATGCCACATGTATCTGTAAACACATAAAAAATAAACTACCCATTAATTAAATATATAATATTGGGATCCATAAAATAAGTAAACACTTATGAAAGTTGGTCCACACTTGGTAAGAATTTAAATAAGCACTATGAAAATGTGTATCATTACATGTTTAAGGTATATTTTTGGTAAATCTTGTATAGGTCATTCTTTAGTAATGAGGAATGAGGTCTTAAATTTTGGAATAAGGATCCACTTACAATATAAAATTCACTAGGATATAATAAATATCCATGTACAACATTCAAGAATCCTTTTAATCATATTTTGCCTTATTATGAGTCAAGCCTTTAATATTTTGATGGGGAGATGATCATCAAATTTTATTCTCATGGATGTTGATGTGTCATCTATCTGCAAGGTCATAATACATGGAAAATGATTACTTTGTCATGGATTGAGATTGGGATCAAACAAGTGTAAAGGCCTCACTTAAACATAATATTTTGACATATATCTCAAACCAAAAATATGTTAAAAAGTGTGATAAAGTGAAAAATTAACACTTGGTAAGCCCTCACTTTGTCTTATAATTATTTCCTTAGAAAATGTTTTAGATATGACTAAGTCCCTAAAATGTTGTGATAAGTGGATGTAAGGTGCAATAAATGTAGGAGGTATAATCACTAATAGGGGGGGTTAATTAGTGATGAAAGATATTTTAAACTTCAATTGTAATCCTTTCAAACTCTTAATCAATGACCACGAGCATTCATAAAGTATATAATATGTTCATAATAATGAATAAGAAAGATGATGCAAGATCACACACATAACACAAGATCTACATGGGAAACTCTCTTGGGGAATACAACCCACTTTCAAGCCTAAAAACACATGGACTACTTGTCCTATAAGATGATTATAAACATGAAACATTTTAGTGAATAACCCACTTCAAAAGGAGAACCCACCCCTAAGTATGAATAAGAACCCACTTGTTCTAGCTATTGAGCACCCAATCAACACCTTATGAAATCAAGAACTCTAAAACTCTGATTGCATTTCAATCTAATTGGAGAAACAAAGTATAATACCTATCTTTTAATTCATCACACACATTCAAACTTGCTCATGAAAGAAATGCATCCAAACACCCCTTTTAGATCACTCTAAGATTCTTCACTCATTCTCAATATGATCTATACTTCAATCCATCCACTAAGCACACTCACTCTGATCTCTTTCTTTTGCCTCTATCTTCAACTCTCTCAACACACTCACTTGCAAATTTTATAGAGTCTTCACATTTTATAGAGTCTTAATGAATATCAACTTCTATGTTGGCCATAATACTTGCCTTAGTCCTTAAGACTTCAACATGATAACACATATCTCAATACATACTCATAAGTTGGCTATATCAACCATGGGTCATACTTAAGTGGTTATACCTTTCAATTAGGCCTTGGTAGCCACTATATGTCTCATGGAGACCTATTACCCTTTTATCACTTCATCAAGAAAAAAAATAACACAATATCACATTCAAATATATGGGTACACTCCATATGATCTCTAAGACATCTTTAGGTGATTAATCCTACCAAAACCCTCTTTTGCTAAATCCAAATTTAATCAAACAATATTTTATACATAGCAACACCATGAACGAACAAAAAATCAACTTTTAAGATCCATATATACACTTTTATAAACATTCAAACCTTTTAATAAACATTTATAAATGTTCCCTGAAGTCATATTCAACTTTTGTTTTTATACCACCATTAAATTTATCTTGGATCAAAATATATAGCTCAAAAAATACTAATTGGCTTTCCCTCATTAATTTGAATATTCAAATTCCAACAGTCACTATGTAAATGTTAAACATCAGACAGTTTGACATATCTCATTCTCCTTAACAACTTAGAACAAATGTTCTCCATCAATCTACTCAAGAGTATCCTAGTCTTTAACTCTTTAATGCTCACCATTGATCATTGATCTACACTTCTATGATTGTGCCACTTGGTAGCTCTACATGCCTTTTGTGTACCCTATAATTAGTCTTCCAATGAACTTCCACCACTTGGTATCCCCACATGCCTTCTAAGCACATTGAATATTTGATTCTAATGAACTTCCACCACTTAGCAGCCCTACATTCAATCTTGACTATTTAACTCAATATTCTCTATTGGATCATAATCTACATTATCATGCTCTCACTGTTGATCTCTATCTGACATATTTCATACTCATTGTTAGATATGCTACTCAAACTCCATGATTGTGACACATGTCACTAGCACATGAAATATTGACTATTTGAATTTGAACCATGCCATTGGATCCTTATCTAGTTATATTAATTTATCATTGTTAGATATGTGATCTAATTAAACACTTATCATAGATATTTGATATCATAAATTTTGCTAAGTATGAGAACTTGGTAAACTCTATTTGAGAAGACAACTTTACACCTTAATTAATTTTTCTATGCTCCATTTTCATACCTAAAATTTGAACCCTATGGTCACCTTTCATAGGGGAATCCATCCATGTATCAAAATACTCTTAAAACCTTCACATGTGTGAAATATGATGTCATCAATATACTTAATCAAATTTATCTATCAATATGACTACTTGAGTTTAAACATTCATATGAATATTTTGATGAAATTCATTCACTTAGATAAACACTATAAGAACTCATAAAATACCATAGGGTATCTTTAACATGATGATACCATCAATTACATCACTAAGTCAAAGACTCTACAAACCATCAATTTGATCACTTTGTCATTAATGCACTAGTACCACATGGTCTATTTGACATCAATGACAACCAAACATTAATGACCATGTTCAAAAATCAAGTATTTCATGATAGCCTAATTTGGCCTCTAAAATTTGATTTTGAAGCACGAATACTTTAACAAGTAGGAGACTAGTGTTCTAAGGGATTTGTCTACTCAACTAAATAATATTGGTATTATCTACAAAATATGGATCATTTTTATTTCTCTCTAATCTTTACCTTTTGATATTTAAATTTTTATAACCCTTTTTAGAACCAAGTTTAGAGTAGGATGGATCACAATATTTTTATCCATATGTAAATCTTTGATAGCAAGTATATTTTATTGTTTATATAAAATTAATCAATTGATTTATGATGGAATGATAAGTTTTAATCAACTTTATTTAACTTCTTTACTCTAAATAAGCTGATTATTTTGGGCAAGGTGTACCAAAAATAATCATGTTAAATAAAAAAAGTCTTAAACTATGATATCTAAAAAATATAATGTAATCTATTTAATGTAATTATGTCCATTTGAATAACAAGGTATATTGGAGAAATGATGTGTGAACCTTAATAATAAAAATTAATAATGACTTCTATAACAATGACATACCTTTCATACAATAATATGAAATTGATTTCAAAGGGACAATTAGACTATTCCAAATGGAATTTATTAAATTAATTATAAACTTTATTTAAGTTTTCAAAGATAATCACTATGAAGGTACAATTAATAAATTAAATAAAAACATTAAGGCTCAATCCCAAGGCATTATTTGTGTGGGTATGTCAAAATGGTGTCATAAATATTTTTGTTGTTGCATAATATGGGATTATTTAGCCATGTAATAAATGTTTCTACCAACATATATAATAATACAACACTTCATTTAATATTAATATTTAAGTTTTCAAAGATAATCACTATGAAGGTACAATTAATAAATTAAATAAAAACATTAAGGCTCAATCCCAAGGCATTATTTGTGTGGGTATGTCAAAATGGTGTCATAAATATTTTTGTTGTTGCATAATATGGGATTATTTAGCCATGTAATAAATGTTTCTACCAACATATATAATAATACAACACTTCATTTAATATTAATGTATAATGTTATAACATTATACTAATATCTTAATATCTTATTTTATTATATTATAGTACTAATAAATGTATAAATATGTAGACATTACTACATGACATCATTTTTATATATGAGTACACATAATTAAAAATATATATTTAAATGATGGTGAGGACCATGTAGTGAAGTAATTGACATGATTTCATTTAGAGACTATCATTTCAATCAAATTTAAATCTTACATTTTCCATACTTCTACATAATCCATTGACTACTACTTCATACATTTTTATTTTTATTTTTAATTTTTAAGGATTTCATTCTAGTTTAAATGATGGCAAGGATCATGTATTGAAGTAAGAAACATCAACTAGTCTAGAGACTATCATTTCAATCAGATTTAATGCCTACATTTGATGGAAATCTACATAATTTACTAAGAATTGCTTCAAACCTTAAAATTTGTTGAAATTTCTATGAACCACACCCTTATTTAAGTTTGGTGTCAATTGATGTGGTTGTTTAAACTTGTCATGAAACCTAAATTCATAATGGGGATAAAAAATAAATGTAAACCAAATTTTGTCTAGAAGCTATATAAAAATATAGTTGTTGTTCAATTATTTAAAGAGGCAAGGTGGTTTGAGTTTCTAGAGAGGTAATTTTTGTTGAATTCATATGAAATATCAGTTAATTATATTGTATAATGTGGTGTGTGAATATTAAGGTAATTCCTACTATCATAAGTAAAATTTATAGTATCCAAAAAGAGGGAGACCACTTTGTTGACATTATATCCCCTTATAGTGAATTAATTAGAATTTTCTATAAATAATGGGAGCCAACCCTTGAGTCAATTTATGAAAAAAGGGGGAAAACAAAGGGATTATCATAGATAGTATTATAGATCCATGGTAGTTAGTAGTTTTATGGATTATTAAATATTTTACATGTGATGGTTATCATGCAACTATTTTAAGGCCTCAAATTAAAATGTCAAACCATCTTAGATATGGGGTGGACCATAATTAATACAAGTTAAATTTGACTAGTTTCATGATTTTCCCTTAACATATGGCCACAAAATTCAGACAAGGATTTGGTTCACTCAAGCATAATGGCCTAGTTAAATTTATTTTTAAGCACTATGTATTTGAGAAGATAAATGAGGAGGAAAATGGCATAAATTTTTAATGAACAAGCATAGGAATGAGGAGTGTTACTCAAAACCTTCACTTGTTTCAAAAGTATTAGTATTTTAAAGAAGTTTTTCAAGGAGGTTAGAAAGAAAATAGAACTAAATAGTATGATATCAGACCTAAAAGGAGACTTATCTCATTGTTTTAATCTAGAATTAGATCCATGAACCTAGGCATCCTTGAATCTAGATCTAGATATTTGAAAATGAAAAATCTACATAAGAGGTATAAACCTATTTCCTTTAGAGAAATAAAATAATAATAATAATAATACAAGAGGAATCTATGTAATAATTCATGGTGTCTGACATTACTCACACCATGCATCAAATTAGTGATACATTAATGAAAAATCCACCTATAACTTCCATGCAGAATAAGTCATTGAGGAGGCTAAACCCGCTAAAGTACCTCAACCAAAAAATATCAACCTATTTGATAAAGATAAAGCACTTATTCATATAGAATAGGAAGGGCAAGCCAATAGTCCTATTGAAGAAGAGGGACAAACCTTTCAGCGACTAGATTTATCTAAAGATGTTTTATTTACAAATGCAACAAGAATAAATAGATTCCTTAAAACAAATCCTCCAAGGGAAGGATAATACTATCCTCACATTTCACTAATAAGTTAAGTAATAAAAATTAAAATCCCTTGTATATGAGGAAAAAATGAAATAGTTGAATGAGGAATTAGAAAAGACAAGACAAGAAGCATTATTGTCTTCTCAATAAGAATAAATCAAGATAAAAATATTTAGAAGATACTATTAGAGAAAAGTAATTTTCCACTAAAATGGTAGAAAAAAATTTAGAATTCCATTATTGTGTTTCATCAAGATATTACTAAGGTAAAAAAAAATAATTAATGAGTTATAAATGCACAATAGACAAATATTATAGCTCCAAAAAAATGTGTTAAGATGGTGCAAACTCATTTTATCTTTTCCCAAATATTAATGACAAAAGGATTGTAGGCATGTATAAATATATGTTAAGCATTTATAAATTTGGAATAACAAAATGAAATACTGAAAGAGGATATTGAGAAAATAAAATAATAAAATGAAGTGTTGGATGGTAGATTGATATAGCCTATCAAATTGGTGAAGCTCTCCTTTCATGTAGAAATCCTTCCCATTTATATGCTCTATTATTAAGAGAATAGTTACTCATATGACAACTATTCAACATATCATGTAGGCAACCACATGAATTTTATGATAAAAAATAAGTCATAGAGGCATATGTGGCTAGCAATACTCAATTATAGAATTCAATATGTGAATTATTTTTACATAAATTCCTCCTTGGTCACATAAAAAAATTCATGATCAATATTTTTTTTTGATAATATCAGATAAGAGCTTACATTTCATTATTTCAAAAGCAACAATAATGAGATGATAATATGAAACAATTTTATTTTTGAGACACAAGTGTATGCATCATGATTAGGCATGTGTATCATCTCTAGACCATTTTATTGCATATTTTAGAGTTCATGCCTAAATTCCTGAGTTGAAAGAGAAATATATTGCAAGTTTAATAGAGTGTATAGGTGATTTTAGAATGTATAAATAAATAAACTTTAAATTCATCCTATTTAGACTGAAATATATGGTGGGAAGGGACACTTGAATCCTCAAAGATAAATGAATTAATTTATTCAAAAAATCTTAGGTGGGCATTTAAGAGGACCAAAACCCTTTTTAAAATAATAGTATGTACTATATAATGATTAGATTGGGATGAGATACAAGACACCTTCATTCTTGATTCATGTCCCTTCATGGGCTCATGGATGGGGACCACCCCTATACAAATTTGAAATATGGAAGGATAAAATATAAGAACACAAAAGGTATGATAGTACTAAAATAAATAGTTGGATAGATTTTATAGAGGAGTAAAATTACACTACACTCCTAGAATCCTAAAATTTAGAGAGAGAGAGAGAGAGAGAGAGAGAGAGAGGAGAGAGAGAGAGAGAGAGAGAGAGAGAGAGAGAGAGAGAGAGAGAGAGAGAGAGAGAGAGAGAGAGAGAGAGGAGAGAGAGAGAGAGAGAGAGAGAGATGCACATGGTTACAATAATTTATATTGTTTTTCTAAATATGATAATTGAAACCCTAGATAAATACCCAATGCAAAATTACACAAAACATGAAAATCCCAATTTAAATTTTTTATTTAAAATTGTTGATTACTATTGATTGAATCAAACCCTAACTAAATATTCAAAAATATAAATGAATTTAACAAGTAAATACCACACATAATCCACCAAAATGAAGTAAAATAGTGATGGATGGCTTGATGGGTGACATTTAGGTCTAAAAATGAATACTAGTAATAACACTAAATAGGGTGTTTCCAAAGTATAGCCATGAATAGTGACACCACTACTGGTTATGCTCAAGTACCTCAATAATCCCTCTTCAAACCATATTCCCTATTTCAAATTATGATGCCCCTATTGAATGGCCCTCTATATTTGATTTTACTCTAAAACTAGTAGCACAAACATGATCCACAAGTGGAATCCTCAACTATGTATGAGGGGTTTTGTCCTCCTACCTAAAAATATAAGGGTTTTTGTCCTCCTACCTAAAAATATAAGGGGTTTTGTCCTCCTACCTACAAATCTAAGGGCTTTCATCCTTGGATGTAGAGCTGAAATTGCAAGCTTTTCCTCTAGAGAAAGGGTGTTAGTTTTTGTTTGGGTGTTTGAAAAATCCTTTATTTTTTGCCCAATTCTTTTATTATTAATTTTTCCATTTCAAATATAAAATAAATTAATATTTTTTAATTTAATATTCACCTTTTTCCAACTTATGAATATTAATTACTTTTTTTCCATGTATCTAATATTTACTTTTTACCACATTCAATAATAATAAATTAAGTGTTGTTTTCCAAAGTTATAACTTAAAATACATTTTTGGACAACTTAATAAATTATTATTAGATTATTTCCTTTTTGAATCCTCCCTTTATCCTATGGGAAATAAATATAGGTTAAGAATCTGTTGATTTCATTAATTTGATAAAGGGGATATAATAGTATGCCCTTCCCAAAATTGCTTTCCCACAAGAAATTGTAAACTAGGATGATCAATAATTTCATCACCTTCCCAATTAGAATTCTATGTTGGTAGATATTTCCAATTCACAATATAATTTTTGATAGTTCTATTCCTTTATTTATTTTCTCTAACATCAAATATAAATTCAAGAACCAAGATGAGTTTGCCTTCATCATCTAAGGGAGGAAACTCAATGGAAGGAATGGCATGTTGCCCCAATGCCTTTTTTAGGCATTATACATGGAAAATATTATGTATTCTTCTATGCTCTAGAATTTCAAGTTCGTAGGCAACCTCCACAATCCTTCTAATGACTATATATGGCTTTAAAAAATGGTGTTTGAGATTTTCAGCTCCACTCTTCTTGGTATAAAATTATCTATATGGATACAACCTTAATGAAACCATGTCCCCCACCTCGAATATTATCTTTACATGGTGCTTATCTACATATAATTTATATTGGTTTTGAGCATGCTAGAGGTTTTTTGTAAGCATACCCAATATGCCTTAGATTTGAGCAACCAAATCTTGTGCACTTGGCACTCTACTATTAGAAAATCTAAATTTAAAAATTAAAGAGAATCATACCCATATAGAGCTTTAAATTTTTTCAAACTAATTGACATGTGGTAAGTGGTATTGTAGCAAGCTCTCCCATGTAAATCCATTTAACCCAAGTTGATTGTTGTCCCGCCACATAATTTCTCAAGTAAACTTCAAGTCATTTATTAAAAAAAATATTTTTCCCATATTTTTGTGTGTGGAATATGGTGTTTGGTGTTCATTTTTCCCTACCAGATGAAAGAGTTCCTAATAAAACAAACTAAGGAACTAGTTATCCCTATCACTCACAATATTCTTAGGCAAACCATGTAGCCTGAACACTACTCTAAAAAATAAATCAACAACCTAAGGAACCTTAAACTAAGTAGGAATGGAAAATAAATGATCATAATTGGTATGCATATCAACCACCACATATATACAACTCTTAACTTGAACCTTGGTAAGTCCTATGATAAAATTCATGGAAATACTCTCCCAATTTTAATTCAAAATTGGTAAGGACTGCAATAGTCCTACTAGAAAAACATGCTCTACTTTATTCTATTGGTAGGTGATACATTTTTTAATGTACTGGAGAACTTTCCTCTTGATTCCTTTCTAAAATAACCTATCCCTTATTTACTTGTAAGTCTTGAAATACCCTGGGTGACCAGCAAATGGTGTATCATGGACAACCTTCAAGACTTTATTTTTCATCTTTGATTCAAGAAATAAATAGATCCTATCATTGTAGAGGATGAGGTCATCAATTAAGTTATACCTTTAATCCTATACTTTTCACTCAAGGATCTCATTAATGAAATTATTTTTGGCATACTCTGTTATTTTAACATTTTCGAATCTGTAGATATCACAAACATATAACATAAAAAAGTATTTCTAGATAAAGCATATACCACCACATTATTTTTACCTTTTATATATTCCATATCAAAATTATAATATTGAAGATTATTCACCCACTTTTTTTCCTATCATTTAAGTCCTTTTGGTCGAGAAAAACTTCAAATTATTATGATCAGTCTTGACCACAAACTAAGTATTTCCATAATTTTACTAAGGCATGCATGATAGCCAATATTTCCTTGTCATACATAGAAAATTTATGCTCTATGTATTTCAATTTTTTAATTTCAAAGACAATATAAAGTTCCTGTTGCATTAAAATAGTCCATATTCCTTCCTTTGATGCATCACATTATAATACAAAAGGAATAGAGAAATATGGAACAAGTATTGAACAATTACACATTACCTCCTTGAGCTTCAAAAATGTGTTTTAGGATAATTCAAAACATTTTAAATCTCCCTTTTTTATTAATTTATTTAATGGGACAACAAGTTGTGAAAACCCTTTCACAAATCTCTTGTAATAATTGTAAATTCCCAAGAATACACTCAACTGGGTCAAAGTGATGGGTGGTAGCCAATCAATTATTGTTTGAATATTTTCTTGATCAACCTATACTCCTTGGGCATTGATGATATGTCCCAAGTATAAAATCTCAATCATACCAAATTCACACTTAGACTCTTTCACAAAAATAAACTATTGTTATAATATTCATAACATTGTATCCAAGTGTTTCATGTGTTCTTCCCATGTCTTATTATACACCAAAATGTCATAAAAAACACTAAAACAAACTTCCTCAATTAGTCACTAAAAACATGATTAATGCATGATTGAAAGTTATTTAGAACATTGGTTAAACTAAAAGGCATAACTAAAAATTTAAAATGTTTAAAATGACATTAGAAAGTTATTTTGAGTACATCCTCATCTCTTACTTTGACTTGGTGATAATCAGATCTCAAGTCAATTTTAGAAAATTATACTGCTCCTTGAAATTCATCAAGTAACTCATCGATCATAGGTATTGGGTACTTGTTTTTTATAGTTTTATTATTTAAGACATAGTAATCAATACGGATCCTCATAGTTCCATCATTCTTCTTTACCAATATAATAGAAGATGCAAAAGGACTAAAACTAGGTTGAATATGACCCATCTCAAATAAATCCTTGATTTTATTTTCAATTTCCTCTTTTAAATCTCTAATATGGCAGTCAAGACTAATCATAACAAGTTTAGAACATGTTTCCAACTCTATAATATGTTGAAAACCTCTATCAAGTGGCAGCCCTAAAGGTAAATCACTAGATATTGTACCATGGTTATCTAAAATGGATTGAATATCCACATGGTAAGACCTATTATCATTAAATGTGGATGTTTTACTCATAAATCAATGGTATTTCTATTTTATTTTTATTTACATAAGTATCTCTCTAGGAGTATTGTTGGCATGAAGTACAACCTCTTTTCCTTCCACTTAAAATTTTAACTCCATGGCTTTATAGTTTTTTATGAATTCTCTAAGGGAATGGATTCATTGTACACCTAAAACTAGATTTTTCTCTCCTATGACAACTACATAGAAATTATTAGTAACTTAGTTCTTACCAAGATTAATATGTAATCCCTTGACCCACTTGGTGTATGCTATAGTAAATCCATCTACTACAGTAACATTAAATCCCTAAAAGTCTTCTATTGATATCCCTCTCTATTTTACCAATATCTCATCAATGAAGTTGTGGGTTGCCCCACTATCAATTAAAATTGTCTCCTTATGTCTTTTTAACATTCCATGGACCCTGAATGGATGATATTAAGGTACACATAAATGTGTAACAAATGTGCCATCAAAAGTTTTATCCTCCACTATTGGTTCTCCCTCTTCTATTACTTCCTCATGTTCTTCTACTTATGCTTCATCATCATAGATCACCTTAATGTAATGTACTTGACCTTTTTGAATATACATATGGTCTGATTCCTAAGTATCCTTACATGTAAAACAAAGATTCTTTCTTTGGAGCTCATTTTTAGTTTCAATTTCCTTGATGGTCTTAAGAAATTATTGTTTGGAACCTTACTTTAATGGCTTATTTTGTTATCCAAAATAAATATTTTTTATCTTCCCATAATTATTTGTCCTTGGTTACCCATAAGGGACTATTTTATACTACCCTTAGGGTGTTTGTCTTTGTTCTCCTGTACACTAGAATCTTCCTCTAGGGGATGTAGTTTTAAATCCAAAGCCTTTTAAATGGATTACTATAGAGATGTAGGGATGAAAGGCTTAACTAAGCCTCTAAGTGGTTCAAATATACCCTCTATGAATAAAATACAAACCTCTTCTTAGCCACATCAAAGACCATAACTAAAAGCTTCTACAAATCCACAATAAAGGCATCCACTAAATTGGTTTGTTTAAGTTGAGATAACTCCTGAAAATGGATTTACAGGTTAACTCCATCAAATCTCTCTATTAACCTAGTATTGAAATACATGTATGAGTGAATGCAATTATGTCCCTATGTGATCAACCCATGGTACCAACACTCATGTGCTACACCTTATAGATGAAGGGTGGAAAATTTTATGGCTTTATCTTCCATCATTAGACTCAATGATAAGAATGTCCAATTTATGTATCCAAGAGCATGTTGTTCACTTATCAAATTCATCATTAATTGGAAGTGTAATCTTACCTATTCCTATTGGAGGCCCCTCTAATTTATTGGTGGCCTTATTTTAGATCTTTTACAACCCCTATTTTTATTTAAAGTTATGAAATTAGTGAGAAAGATAGCCTCCCTAATTTTATTTGGTATGACCCTTTGCTCATCATAACTAGCTTGTAATATCATCCCTATGGTGGGTTAAACTTCCTCCTCTACAACCACCTATTCCCTATGGATGAAGCTGGGTTGGAAGGGCTTGGTCATAAGACCAATGGTTTTTATATGAATATGTAAATTATCATTTTCCCCTGAAGATATGTCTTCACTATTGTGAGGCCTTTATTTATTATTATATATAGTATGGACTATTTGTTCCATCATGTTTGCTAACCATTACTGGCCTTGTACAAGAATTTCAATATGGGTTTCATCTTCATACCTATTATATTTATCCATAGTTTTCTCTTCTTTCCCTATAAGTGATTTTGGATCTCATTTCCCTAACCTTTCCTCTAGTTGTTCTAGACCCTTTTTCCTTTCTCTTTGTTAATACCTAACTTCTCTTTCACTACCTTACATGAAGTTGAAGCTATAAAATAATTATTTCTCATAAGTTGGTAATAAATCATAGCTACAATACCAATGAAATATACCTTTTTAGGATTTTATAATATTCTATTTTATTTTATTTTTCAAATATGATAATTTAAACACTAGGTAAATACCCAATGCAAAATTACACAAAATGGGAAAATCCTAGCTAAAGATTTTTATTTAAAATTATTGATCACTATTGATTGAATCAAAATCTAATTGAAAATTCATAAATAACAATGAATTCAAAAAATAAATACCACACACAGTCCACTAAAACAAAGTAAAACAATGATGGATGGCCTAATGGGTGACATTCAAGTCTTAAAATAAAGACTATCAACCCAATAATAATGAATATGGTGACACCCAGGTATAGCCATGAATAGTGATGGCATTATTGGTTATGCTCAAGTACCTCTATAATCCCTCTTCTAAACCTATGCTCTAGCTGAAAGTATGATACCCCTATTGAATGGACCTCTAAAACTAATTTTCTTCTAAAATCAGTAGTACAAACATGATCCCTAGGTGGAATCCTCAACTGAGTATGAGGGGTTTCATCCTGCTACATACAAATCATAAGGTTTTCATTCTTGGATGTAGAGCTAAAACTACAATAGTTTCATCTTGAAAAATGGTGTTGGTTTTTGTTCAGGTATTTGAATAATCCTTTCTTTTTCACCCAATTCTTTTATTGTTCACTTTTCTATTCCAACCTTAAAATAAATTTAATATTTATTGTAATTAAATATTTACCTTTTTTAGCTTATGAATATTAATTACCTTTTTTCCATGTATCTAATATTTACTTTTGGCCCCAATAAATAATAATAAATTAAATGTCCTTTTCTAAAGTTATAGCTTAAATCACCTTTTTGGACAACTTAATAAAGTATTATTGTATTGTTTCCCTTTTAAATCCTCCCCCCACCTTTTATCTATGGGAAATAAATATAGGTTATAGGTCCAAGGGGTTATTACAATAACAAATTTGTAAAATGATAAATATAAGAAAAGAGGACCATGAGATCATATAGAGAAGAAAACACACACATACAAGTGTCAATTAACCCGTAAATTAAGTTCATGCCAATATGCACAAATGAGTATTAAAAGTATTGCAATAACAATGTGTTTAAATAAATTAGGTGTTTACACCTACTAAAAAAAATTGAGTGTGAGAAGCATCATAAATACTTTATTTCATCATTTTCTTCATTAAAATCCATCGTACATATTTGAGCCCCTAAAAATTATCACCATTATCTGGGAGTGTTGATTCACTAGTTCATTTATAATACCCCTATATATTTTTATTGCTAAGGATGTTTTCGTTTCTATTTGTTGAGACCTATAGTTATATAATTTTTTATCCTATTCAATTTTTCAATGTTTTGGTGTTGTTATTTGAGGCAAGTACATAGATTTAAACTTTTCCAAATATCCTTGTAAATAACCTAATATCAAGATATGAATTTAACTCAGTCTTATTAAATCTACCAATAATTTGATTCCATTATAAAGGAGTAAATTCATTATCAAATCTATGAAATACTTTTAGTGTAAAATATCTCATTATCACCAACAATTGTATTTTGTCATTCTGATTTATATTTGTTGCAATCCTATTGGTATATGGTTTAGTGATATAAAAGTGATATGATGTGTTGTCTTATAAAATTTATAAATCTATCTTCTTGTTGAAGTGGATACTTTGATTGGTCTAAGATCATTTTTATTTAAACTCAATTTAAACAAACATTATGTGTTGATTTTGATTTAGTGGGTCATAAATATACTTCAAAGTTTTGATTTATGTTATCTATAGTTTTTTTCCCATAGAGGATGTTTTAATGATGTGTGTATTATGAATTCATTATCAAATGGATTTTAAAAATCATATAAAGGCCTTCTTTATCTTGGAGATGTTTTTGTGTGTTCAGCATGGTTCATTTAGTTCATGAGATTATAGATCAGTGTCATAACTCTTAAAATTCAAACCAACAAAAACTTTAACTTTCATGGTCATGAAGACTGATTCCAACAATATGGAAACCAACTAGGAATGTTTTTCAAAAATTTCCTGATAAAACATGTCAAAAAAGGAAAAAGTATTATAAGTATGAGTGCCTAAATAGACATTCAAACAATAGTTCCAAAATAACACCATATTTTTATGTTCTTTCCTTTAATGAAAGGGAATATTCAAGGATTTATTATAAACCCATTATGGAATAATTTTCCTTTAAGTACTTTGATCAAAATGTATTGACCATCCTCATAAGTTCCATATCAACTTAAAATAGATTATAAATAAAATTCCAATGTTACTTATAAATCTAAGCATATACCATACTTTTTAAGATAGTGAAGGTAATAAACCCAAAAAACATTTACATGTACATCATCTATAAATATATAATGTATTCACATGAAATTTCTCTTCCAAGTTCATTATGAGTTTAAGATATTTAAAATTATAAATGAAAGTTGAAATTCTTGCTCATTAAAAGTTATATCGAAATTTGATAATTGATAGAAATAGAACCTCATCATCCTTAACCCATGATTAAATTAACAAAACATGATTACAACCATTTTGAACTCCATGTTAATGTCATTACATAACTAATACACTTAAATTCTTATGGATATCACTTTGTATGAATCTACCTTATATCTCCTTCCACGACTTAGAAACTTAAGCAGGTCTAAAACTCATAAGTGTTTTCTTCCTGAAGTTTTAGTTTAACAATTTTATTCAATTTACCATATAACATAAAGTTATAAAAATTTCCAATCATAATAATATGTGAATAAAATTATTTCATTCTTCATAAATCAACATGTAGTATCAAGATGTAATAGTCAAATGGTTTTTATAATGCTACCATGCCATGTTGGAAATATTGTCATTGATGTCAAAGGTTTAGCATTTTTGGTGATAAAGGCCCCATTGCATTTAATGTTGTTTGTAATAAATATATCTTGGCTAATATGAGTTAATATTTATTTAATATTAATGAATATATTTTTGGTTGCATATGAGACAAAAGAAGAGCCACGAGATAAAGACAAAAGAAGGATGGGACACATTTTCCCATGAAGAGTCATCTTGGGGAATTCCAAGAGTCACCAAGTGAAGACAAAAGAGGAAGGGCACAATTTCTCATGAAGGGACACTTTAAGGAATATGAAAAGTCACCAAAGATAAGGACAAAAGTGGGAAGGACGTTTTTGGTCATGAAGGGTCACCACATGACTTTTCAAAGGCTTGAATATGAAGGGTCATACAAGTTTGGCACCATTTTCCATGAGGATTGAAGGTTCATAAAGGGGGAAGGACAAAGGTCATTTGGAAAGCTATAAATAAAGGCTTGAGAAGCCATTTGTAATATGGAAGATAGAGGTTGATTTGATATTGTAATATCTAGCTTAGAAGAGAAATTGTGAGAGATGAATATGATTTGTATTTGTTATATCTATTTTAGAAGACCAAAGGTGAGAGAGAGGAAAGAGATGTTGTATTGATCTATCATTTATTGAGATAGAAACATTGAGAGATAGGTGTGTGGTATACACAAAGGGGTTGGTGCTCTTGTGGGTTGGTGCTCACAAATTATTGCTAGGTTGGTGCTCATCAAAGGGGTTGGTGCTCCTATGGGTTGGTGCTCACGAATTGTTGCTAGGTTGGTGCTCAGTAAAGGGGTTGGTGCTCCTGTGGGTTGGTGTTCATGAATAGTAGCTGGGTTGGTGCTCAACAAAGGGGTGTGGTGCTCTTATCAGTTGGTGCTCATGAATAGTTGTTGGGTTGGTGCTCAGCAAAGGGGTTGGTGCTCTTGTAAGCTTAGCTTGCGAATATTGTTTGATTTGGTTCTCATTCAGATACTTGATATTCTTCTCTGTGGTTTTTCCCACATTGGGTTTCCACATTATATCTAGTGTCTCTCTCTATCTTGTGTGGTGTTTATTTTTTGAGTTTTATTGCATATCTTGAATGTTTGATTAAGTGGAATTTGGTTAAGGAAAAAATTTATAAGATATATGATATATTGATTCACCCCCCTCTCAGTATATCCCATGCTTAACAATTGGTATCAAAGCAAGTTCCTTTAGAAAGGGTTTAACAGCTTAAAGGTAGATCAAAGAAAAACATAAGATGGCCAACTAGCTAAAGAAGGAGAATCAATAGTTGAAATCTATGGTTGAGGCTCTTAAGGAACAGGTGTGTATCTTGGATTCTAGGTTGGCTATAGAAGTAAAATAAAATAAGATATTTATTTAGGATCTTAAGAATTAGTTAGAGGTTGCAACTTCAATTTTAACATCAAAAGAAGAAGAGTGTAATCAGTTGAAGGTTGAGTTAGGTTCTTTAAAGGATAATCATGAGAAGCTTATAATCAAGGTTGAGAAAGATCATGAAATATTAGTCTAAGGAAAGAAGGATGCAAATTTTGAAGGCAAATCAAAGAAGTCGATCAGGCAGCCCAATGCTTTCATGTTTTCAAATTCTTTTCATGGCCATTGTTTTTTTTGTCATCATGTTGGTCATATGGCAAGAGACTGTATGAGGAGAAGCAATCAATCAAAGGGAGATCTCAGTCACATTCAAGAAAAAGGTATGAGAAATGTTGTTTGCTTTTGTTTTCATAAGGTTGGCCATATTGCTAAATTATGTCAAAATAAAGTAAAGATATATTCAAAGTATGTCAAAGGATATAGAGCTTTTAGAAAATATGAGAAGAATCGAATTCAGGTTTGGAGACCTAAAATAGTAAAGGTTGATCAAGTTGAGTTTAAGAGTGAGAATGAATTACTTGTTATAGTAGAAAAAGAATCAAATAAAAAGGATTGTGAAGAATATCTTGTTACATTTGAGCATGATCTTTGTCAAGATAAGATAGTTGAAAAAGTTGAGAAGATGAAAAACATAATAAATGATAAGGTTAGTAAGTTAAAAGGTTAGACATGCTTAAATAGATTCTAAAAGAAAAACACAAGAAGATCAAGGAAGAAACAAAGGAGATGTGGGAATCTCCTGAGATTTGTTTCTAGGACCCTTTTGTGTGGGGTGTCTCTTCTAGGCTTCAAGGAGACACTTTTAATAAAAATTGAAGCATGGTGGATGCTATTAGGTCTTGGATATGTTGCATGAAAAGAAGGTGAGTTGACAGATTAATTTGTATATCTTTTGAGTGAATAGTTTTTTGAAGAAAATTTTGCACTGGTGTTAAGATTTGAGGCTATTAGAATGATTCTTGCATATGCAGTATTTAAAAGATTTAAAGTGTTTCAAATTATTATGGTCAAAAGAAATTAGAATGTTAAAAAAGAGCTAAAAGTTTTAGAAAGAATGAAAAGGATACTCATGCAAATTCAATCAAGGAGGATCAGAGTTTCAAAGCCCCATTCATTAAGAAGAAGGTTCAAACATGTTCATGGCAGAAGAAACAAACTGAAGATTCTATGTTGGTTTAGATAGATCTGCATGTAAGAGGTAAAGATCAGCCATGGTTAATTGATAATGGATGTTTGAGGCATATGACAGGAGATAAAAGTAAATTCATATCTCAAAAGAAGATCAATGGTGGTACAGTGAGATTTGGAGATAAAACCATTGCCAAGATAGCCAAAAAAGGTACTTTGAGTTTGGATTATGGTAGAACTAAGAATAAGAATGTTTTATATGTAAAAGTTCTTAAGCATAATTTGTTGAGTGTTAGTCAAATATGTGATCAAGGATACACATTAAAGTTTCATGCTGAAGGTTGTGAGATTAAAAGAAAAGATTCAAATGAGTTGATTGTAGATGCTCAAAGGATAGGGAATAATGTGTATGTATTGTTAGATATCTTCTCAAAGGCACGATCAAAGGACACATATAAATATCTACGAGAGGAGTTGGGAGTAATTTCTATTACTTCCTACCATTGATGTTCAGCATCAGTTGAGCGGGAGATAAGTGTTAGCTCTAGGTAGGCCCTTTGCCATTGATGTCAAAGGGGGAGAATAATAGGTATAGGTACAGGTGCAAAAAATAGGTACAGTGAATAGATACAAGTTTCTACAGTAAGGGGGAGTTATTGTATGCTTTTAGATGACAATATGTGCTGGTGACAGGATGTGGCAGTTTTAAGATTGAGGTTGCCATCAATGACAAAGGGGGAGATTGTTGGAAATATTATCATTGATGTCAAAGGTTTAGCATTTTTGGTGATAAAGGCCCCATTGTATTTAATGTTTTTTGTAATAAATATATCTTGGCTAATATAAGTTAATATTTATTTAATATTAACAAATATATTTTTGGTTGCATATGAGACAAAAGAAGGGCCCATGGAGAAGTCAAAGAGCCACGGGATAAAGACAAAAGAAGGATGGGATGCATTTTCCCATGAAGAGTCATCTTGGGGAATTCCAAGAGTCACCAAGTGAAGACAAAAGAGGAAGGGCGCAATTTCTCATGAAGGGACACTTTAAGGAATATGAAAAGTCACCAAAGATAAGGACAAAAGTGGGAAGGACGTTTTTGGTCATGAAGGGTCACCACATGACTTTTCAAAGGCTTGAATATGAAGGTTCATAAAATTTTGGCACCATTTTCCATGAGGATTGAAGGGTCACAAAGGGGGAAGGCCAAAGGTCATTTGGAAAGCTATAAATAAAGGCTTGAGAAGCCATTTGTAATATGGAAGATAGAGGTTGATTTGATATTGTAATATCTAGCTTAGAAGAGCAATTATGAGAGATGAATATGATTTTTATTTGTTATATCTAGCTTAGAAGACCAAAGGTGAGAGAGAGGAAAGAGATGTTATATTGATCTATTATTTGTTGAGATAGCAACATTGAGAGATAGGTGTGTGGTATACACAAAGGGGTTGGTGCTCCTATGGGTTGGTGCTCATGAATTGTTGCTGGGTTGGTGCTTAAAAAAGGGGTTGGTTCTCTTATGGGTTGGTGCTCATGAATTTTTGTTGGGTTGGTGCTCGGCAAAGGGGTTGGTGCTCTTGTGGGTTGGTGCTCATGAATAGTAGCTAGGTTGGTGCTCGAAAAGGGGTGTGGTGCTCCTATGGGTTGGTGCTCATGAATAGTTGTTGGGTTGGTGCTTAGTAAAGGGGTTGGTGATCCTACAAGCTTGGCTTGTGAATATTGTTTGGGTTGGTGCTCATTCATATACTTGAGATTATTCTCCATGGTTTTTCCCACATTGGGTTTCCACGTTATATCTTGTGTCTCTCTCTTTATCTTGTGTGGTGTTTATTGTTTGAGTTTTATTGCATATATTGAATGTTTGATTAAGTGGAATTTGGTTAAGGAAAATATTTATAAGATATATGATATACTAATTCACCCCCCCCTCTCAGTATATCTCATGCTTAACATGCCACTTGAAACAATTTTGCACTACCTAATTGGTAGACCATTGTTTCATCGCATGGATAAATCATAGCATGATTTCAAAAAATTTACATGTGATTAAATATGTTACATTTATTCATCCAATCACACAATAACTATTCCTTATGGTTATTGACATATTCTCATAATTTTTTAATACATAATGTGAAACAATGGATAGATTATAATAAGGTAAAAAATTATCATATCACTCATGACCACTTTGATAAAGTAGATAATATACCTATTACCATCTATCCATGTTCAATTATTACCTTATAGGTATATTTTATTAAAACACTATGTTTCCCATTGTACAATTAATTTGTATATAAACTTCTTGATTTTGTATTAATCAAGGGACCAATGAAATAATTGATCAATGTAATAATAACCTAGATAATTTTTAAATGTCAACATCCTTAATTTCCACAAGTAAATAATATTTAAAAATAGTTAAAAAATATAAATTTCTTATATCATCTTTCACTCTTTATGTAACATAGTAATTTAGGAATTGTAAGAAATTTCCTCAAAAAACAAGCACAATTAAGTAACTCCATAATTTCAAAGGTGAAACTACAAAGTTGTTCTTCCTCCCTAAACATAAACTATTAATGATGGCCTTTTGATTTAACCTTTTAGGATTTAAATATGTAAATCTTATGTTTGGTTTAAGGGCTAAGATATCTAAATAAGTTAAATAATTTATAATAATTAAGAATTGATTTGTTATAAATTTTGACCTTCTTTGAATTTATAAAAATAGTAATAAATAGGTAAAAATATAGACTTATCTATAAATTGATTATCATGGACGATCTAGGTTCTAAAAACTAAGTTCTAGATAGTTCTAAATGTCATCAACAAGATTCTATAATCTATTTTCTCACTGGATAATAGCACCCCATATGGACAGTAGCACCATGTTGTTGTAGTGTCCTCAAAGTAGTGTTAATGCCCTATTTTTATGATTGTTCCTATATTTTGGGAGCACCTATGCCTATATTTTTAGTTTTTTTCTTGCATGTATGAAACTTAAAACTTTGTGTTGTGCCTGGAAAACTTGATTTAGTGTGCAAACCCTAATCCTTTTTATAAGTATGGAATGAGCAATAATTATGTGTTCATTAGTAAGATGGGATAGACATTATCAACACCTCACTAAGAAGAGAGTTACCTACATACCAATATTCTAAAGAGGGATCAAGCTTAATGTAGCTCTCCCACCTAGTGTTTGATGCAAGTGAAAGTGAATGATAGAATATGAGTGGACTTAGATGCCTTGAATGTTATTGAGCTTTAAAATATTTGAAAACTAGGCTTAGGGATGTTGTAGATGGCAGTATGCAAAATTAGGGTAGAATATGAATAAAATAATTTAATTTTGATCAAATTGTCTTTTGTTTGAATTTGTTTTTGCATATATTTTCCATATAGTGAATAAGGGTCAAATAGACTTATATTTATAGAGATTTGTAGCTTGTGTGGATAAGAAAATGTTCTTAGGCCAACCTTAGGAGGGGCACACATTTGAAAAAGTATCTATTTGGGAGAATTAGGGATAAGGACATTAGCACCCAGTTGGGGACACTACTTCCATGTGGATGTAGTGTCCCAAATGTTAAGCTAATGTCCACTTAGAAGACTACTAGAAAAAATGGGTTGAGATCTAAAAAATTTGTCCTGGGATTGTATTTTGGCTAACTGTAGATGTATATGGTTTGAATAATTACTATAAATGTTTTCTAAGTCTCTAAGATAGGTTTAGGGCTAAGCTAGGGATAAGATAACTCAAGTGACACTCTTAGCATCTTATTACCACTTTTATGTGATTACATTCCCCCCCCCCCCTTATGATAGTAATACAAAAAAGTGAAATAACTAGTGTAAAGGAAAAAGAAGTGCACCTAGACTTACCTTAGAAGTGAATCCCTTGTACCTAAGTTTGAGTATGTTAATATGGGTTTGTATATGTAGAAACATGATCTAATGCAAAGACCTATAATGAAAGATGAAAAAATTAAATCCTTACTTAAGAGATGATCAAAAATAAAATGCTATGTTGAATAAAGTAACTAAGTAAATTTTAGTAAAGAGAGAGTAAAAGAATGAATACACCTCATTTGGTACACAAACCAATGCATGAACCTGGTGATAACCTATGCGTGTGAGTGTACACAGTGATCACATCATTAAATATCTTGGATTGATCTGATGGCTTACCCAATCTTCATATGGGTGGCTCAAGAACTCAATCTAATTTTGAATCCATCATTACCCACCCCTACTTAGTGTATCTTGATCTATGAATAGATTAAATAAGACTATAAGTATGTCTAATCCTCTCATGTGGGTGGCTTAAGAACTCAAATAGGCCATGAATCCATCATTGTCCATCTATGTAAAGTAGATGCATCTGTAATTGAATTATGTAAAGTGTTGAAAGTATCTAACTGAGTAAATCTAATTGTGTATGTTAGTTTTGTAGCCACTTGGGTATATTAGGTAACTTTAGGCCACTCAAGAATGCCAACCACTATAGATGGAGTAAGGCATAAATTCGGTCACAACCTAGAATGTGATAGTAAGTGTATACATCTAGATAATGACATGGAGTTTTTCATTCTATCTAATTAACTTGTGTACCTAAGTATATAGAAACTATGTGCCACACACATACCCCCAATCTAGTATTTAAGTATACTAAATCTGAAGTGATTATGTAATAATAAATATGTGTATTTGAAAATAATGTGGGAGTGATCATGCCTTGAATTATTCCCCCAAGTCTAATCAATCAATATGAATCTGAGTTGAAATGAGTGTATCCAAGAAAAATATAAACATAACTATCAAACCCATGATTGTATTTATGCAAATATATATTGTACCTAGTGTATTGGTATGAATAATTTAGACTATCCTAAATTTGGGGCTACTATATATTAGTGCCTTATAGTGGATAGTATCACCCTTTGGCTCTAGTGTCCCAATCTAGGCACTAATGTCTGCCTAGTTTGAAATCTATGTGATCTGAACTATTTTTTGAGTCTTTATTTTTTCCTCTATTTTCCCTATGTCTAATTTTTGAAATTGAGCCTATGTTCTAAAATTTATCTTTGAAAGTTAAATTAGGATCCTAATCTCTATGACAAACCCCTGTGAATGCACCATCTTTTGAGGTTAGTTATGAATTCTATGTAATAACTTCCCTCTAAAGAAGTAGCTCTACAAAATATGTCATCTTGAGCATGTGCATGATATTCCAATATAATATACAAACATAACATCAAAATATAAATGTATCTAAGCATGAGTAAGTAATATAAGATGTATGTTATAATCTATAATTTTAAAAGGGTGTCAAGATATATGTAATCAATGGATATAGAAGTAAATCTAAGTAATTACCTATGGGAATGGGATATAATTTCCATCATTATTCCCAAGTAGGAAGGGTAGATGCATGATGTCCATCATGGCATAGAAAACTAGTGTGTGTGTAATAAGAAAATATAAGGGTCATGGTGAATAAGCATACACACAAGCACATGAGGCACACAAAGGTAGGCAAAGGGGCCAAAATACAAGGGACATGAGTACATGTAACTAAATATGATAATGAAGACATAGAAATACACATTCAAATTTCCACATAAGCAAGTAACAAATAATTTGGCTTAGAGCCACATAGAAGTAAATGTTCAAATGTATGCATATATAATTAGGAAATCACACACAAGGGACATGGGTACATGCAAATAGAGAAGTGGCATAGATCCAAATAAAAATAGCATATTCAAATGCCCTAAAATATGGAAGAATCATAGGAAACACAATCAAGTCTAAACTAGGAAAGCTAAAAATGAAAGAATGAATAACCATGTAGTACAAATCTATGTAAATGTTAGGATGCACATATGTTGAGTCTAACTAGTGATAGTCGATAAAAAAATCTAAGCAATGAGTAGTAATGATCAATATCAAGATATATTAATGCATAAAATGGAATGTATAGTATGCAATGATAGAATCTAGTAGTAATAATTGTGTATGATATACCCTCAAATGGGTAGATGTATAAAATGAATAAACTTGGATAGATGTATATTCCCCCAATGGGTAGATTATAGAAAATTCAAATCAGTGTAGTGGACTAAATTCCTATGTGTAATATGCAAGAACTCAACAAGAATAAGTGAAGCATATGTGTATGATAAAATTGACTATCATATGATAACTAGCAAAATGTAATATCTAGCACGTAGTAGAAATGTAAACATAGCAATACACATAATCTATAATTGTTTTGTTTTTGAGTAATATTTGAATGTTTTTGTATTTTGACATGTTATGTTGTTTTTTTGGTTTTATAAGTATATAAGCTATGTATAATCAAATAAAAATAAACTATTTACATGAGTGATAGAGAGAAGAAAGTATGTACAAGAGTAGGAACCATACTAACCAATGATTCTCAAGGGAGACTCGTTATCATTGTGGTATGTGTCAAAAATAGGAATGGTAATTTCTCATGTAGTTTGATTTCTATGTTGTAGTTGAATGTTGTAGAGTGGTAATCTGAGTATTAATCATCATTAGAACCATAATAACCTGGTGTGCTAGAGGTAATTTCCTTATACTATGGAGTTGACCATTATTAATTATGCTTTGGCATATTGATTTTCATTTTGTCCTTTGAAACTATGATTATTGTATACATATGGTGTTATGGAGGTTCTTTTGCTATAAAACCTTGTTTGAGAATGCTTTTTCATTGAGCATGATTTTGACTTTGTAACTTGAGTTCTTAATCTTTCTATAATGTTTCCTATGTATCTAGATGTTTTGATTTGATAAATTGTATCTGTGATTGATGTTCCTTAGGATGTTCAATAAATCACAAACCCCATTGATCAATATTATCAACTACTAGAAAAGGAGAAGTGATGTCTTTAGATTTCTTTCCTAAACCTTGATCGTGATAATCAAACTATTGTCAATACTTTTGACCAAAATTATACCATATTGAACATTGAGCCCCAATTTGGAATTGTAGATTTGCTTGATTTATTTGTGCTTATTGTATTGTTTCTTGATCTGATTATGTGTTTTGAACCTTTTTTTTTAGTTATGTTTTGGTAACCATTTTTGTATTATTTATAAATTTTACCCTTTTTAAATTTATATATGTGCCATTGTATGTTATTTGGATGTTATGTCACTATGTGAGACATATGTATCCATTATCTATTATATATTCTTTTTCAATTCTAAACATGAATCAATGTGGTGCCCATGCATTATATGATATACACAAAAATATGTGGATCTCCTTATTGGGTTTAGAGGGGGTAGGTTGATTGACTTAGATTTAATCATTTCCATTAGTACCTCAATTAAACTCTTATTTGACCTTTGAAATATTTTTGAATCACTACTTATAAATGTACTTTATTATGATTTTACGTTTTGTTATGTAACATTATTTTCCATAAATTGACTATCTGAAGATGCATATACATGATTTACACTATTGTGCCCTAGAGGCCTTTGTCTTGTAAATTGATTTTTCAATGTTGTAATATTTTCATGTAATAGTTGATTGTGATTTTCTAAAGTTGTAATTATATTTCTCATACTAATAATTTGATCTCTTATAATCTCAAAAGTGTAGACCCTAGTTATTTTTAATTGAACATGTAGGTACATATCTTATAGGGAAGAGGTGTGAATAGGCTAAGTATGGGAATTAGTGACATTAGTATAGGTTTATTTCTCTCATGGAGGAGTTATAGCATAGACCTTATTAGAGGGAAATTAGCTATCACCCTCATGGAGATGAAGAGGAGAAGGATGTTCTTTTTTGTGTATAAAATATGACATTGAAACCTAGAACATAGTTGTTAGCTCATGTAATAAATCCTCTATGTGTGTATGGGTTTACTTAGAATTCCACATATGAGAAATATAACATACTATGAGATATGAAATATATTTCAACTGATATAAATCATCATCTATACATGTGTTTATGTCTTTTTTGAGTTCATTATGAGTTAAAGGGAACATGATTATATTAGACTTTGCAATAAAAGTGATTAATTTATTTTGTCATTATGATCATGATTACATGAAATATAAATTAGAATGTGTATGGATTTGAAATCTAAGTATAAATATAAAAAGATACAAACCCTAAGTGTGTCTAGGGTTAGGGTTTTGGGAATCCAATGCTTCTTTGCAACAATTTAAATTATATTCAAATAAATTGAAACCCTAATATGAAATTGATTTAATTAGCTAGGTTGTCTAAAAATTAATAAATATGTAGCCTTGATTTATTTCACAAAAATTAGAATTAATACAAACTAGGGTCTGAAGCAATATTCAAATCAAGTTGGGTTCATCAAATGATTTAACCTTTTAGGGTTTAACTATGTAAATCCTATGTTTGGTTAAAAGGTTGAGATGTCTAAATCAATTAAATAAATTGCAATAATTAATCATTGATTTGTTATGAATTTTAGCCTTATTTGAATTTTTAAAAATAGTAATAAATAGGCATAAATATAAACTTATCTATAAATTGATTGTCATAGATGCTTTGAGTTCTAAAAATTGAGTTTTGAACAGTTCTGAGTGTTGTCAAAAAGATTTTGTAATATAGTTTCCTACTAGATAGTAGCTCCCCATATGGATAGTACCACCATGTTATTGTAGTGTGCTAAAAGTGGTGATAATGTCCTCTTTGTGGGACTATTCTTACTTTCTAGTAGTACCTATGCCTATGTTTTTAAGTCTTATTCCTACACACATGAAACCTATATCTTTGTGTTGTGCCTAGAAAATATAATTTCATGTGCATACCCTAATCCTCCTTGAAAGTATGGCATGATAAATAATTTTGTGTTTCTCTGTAGGATAGGTTAGACATCCTCAATACCACATAGTGAAGAGAGTTGCCTACATACCAATAATCTAAAGAGGGATCAAGCCTGATGTAGTTCTCCCACCTAGTGCTTCATGTAAGTGCAAGTAAATGATAGAATGAGAGTGGAATTAGATGCCTTGAATGTGATTTATCTTTTAAATATTTATAAACTAAGCTTAGGACTATTTTAGATGGTAGTATGCATAAGTAGGGCATAATAGGGATAAAATACCTTAATTTTGCTAAACTTGTCTTTTGTTTAAATGTGTTTTTGCATCTATTTTCCAACTAGTGAATAAGGGTTAAATAGACTTTTATTTATGGATATATGTAAGTTGTGAATATAATAAAATGTGCTTAGGCTGACCTTAGGAGGGGCACACATTTGAAAAAGTATCTTGTCATGACCCTACCAGTTCGCACTGGTGTATAAACATTTTGTTGAGGTCTAGTGGTATGTTGATATCATGTTCAGAATTAGACCCTATATTTTCTAAATTCAAACCTAACAATATATCTCTCTCTATATATATAATATATATGTCCAAGGAACCTATCTATGTTTATATGTATATATACATATATATATATATATGTATGTATGTATGTATGTATAACAAATGTATATTTGTTTAAGAGAACTTTTGTAATAAACGTACAAGTTTTAGCATGTGGGCTTATGTAGTAAAGGGACCTTGGCTTGCTTTTAAATAATTAATGCCTTGGTATGATTTATAATGGACTTTGTTTTTCCTTGTGCATTGATCAAGAGTATTAATGAGTGTTTAGCCTTATACATGACATGAAGATATTTTTATAAGGAATATTAATTATTGAATTTTATTTGTTAAATTATTATGTTGCATTTAATCTTAATGCGTAAGTTCTTAGTTAAAATTCATGAGGTGGAGTGTAAATTAATTTTAAGTTATGGGATGTTCTTTTTTTATGGCATGAGGCTTTCGTCTAGGCTCACGGTCCTTGTGAGATGTTTTGGACCATGTAGTAGTCATGAGAAATGGGGAAGAGTGTTCATTGAATACCAATATGGGAAAAAAATAAAACAAAACAAACATTGTATCCTTCCCTAACCATCATTTCAATATGGGGATATGCTATATTATAATTTGGAAAGAATTAGTAAATGTATGTTTTTTGAAACTATGTTTCCTCCTTTTTGTGAAATCATATGTTGGGTGGAACTTATTTCTTCTTGATGTGGACTTAAAAAGAATTAAATTTTAGCATGGATATTTGGTGCTAGGGTTGCTAAGATGACTTTTACCTAGCCATCATATTGGATCATTGATTGTAAAGAGAAAAGGAAGGGCAATGATGGAGTGAGGAGATTTTGGAGAATATAGAGGGTTTCTAGGCCTGTGTTTTGGGGCATCCTAAGGGGGATATTAGTTAGATGGTGGAAAAATAAAAAAATAGAAGCATAATGGAATGAGAAGAAGGTAGGGCTAGGCACATGGTATAAATTTGGCATGGCTACTGCTGGTGTGGCATCATCATGGAAGGAAAAGCCAATTGAAGACCTTGTTTGAATACTCCATTAGGTATGTGAATCTCTTTCCCCTATTTATATTATATTGAATATATTTTATTTTAAATTTTTTCAAGCTCCTTTGAGAATCTTATTGGGGCATATACCCATAGGGGTATGTTTTTCCATACCCACATGGATTTATGCCATGGCTAGGTGCAAGAGGGTTTGTTTGTGTGTAATTATATAAAAAATCTCTTATTATGCTCTAGGTTTTCTAAGTGAGTTGGTTGGTTTCTTAAAATTATTATGCCAAAAATATTATATGGTTGTAGCTATAATGATTTATAGGTTGTATTATATTGGGGAAATTTTATTTACTACATATTTTAAGTTGAGGTTTGATTCATAAAATTTGTATCCATTTTCCTTATATGTTGATGATATAGCAAACCTTTCCCAAATTTTGACATTACCATTTAGAAGGAAAAGTACTACTTTTAGTTAGTAAATTGTTGATATACATTCTCCTATCAGATATTCTTATTGAGTATAAAATTTAGCATGTATAATAGCATTGATCTTCCTTGCATTCCTAATTATATCTTGGTTATAGCTCTCTGTAATGTATGAGACCTCTTCAAATAAATCCACATGTAATATTTCATCCATATTGGCATATACCTCACTTAAATTAATATAGTGTTATTCATGCATTTGTGTTGAAATATGTGTACTCATTATATGACAAGATTGTGGCTTTAATTGACAAATAATGAAATCTAACACTATAAATTAACATACAGGATGATTTACCTATTATGCATCCATAACATGCTCATGTGGTTATAAAACATAATACTTGCCTATTAGAGTTGGTACTTGATGATATTATAGTTATTATGGTTTGCATAGTTGGGTATGCAAGAAAGAAAAGTGGAAAACTAATGTATAACCACTTATTTGTGCTTTTATATGGTAAGATAAAATTGATGTTATGTAGAAATGTCAAAATTTGGGAAACGTTTGTTATATCATTAGAATATAAAGAAAATGTATACATATTTTACGAATCAAACCTCAGCTTAAAATATGTAGTAAATAAAATTTCCCCAATATAATACAACTAAGAAATCATTATAGCTATAGCCATATAATCATTTTGGCATAATAAATTTAAGAAAACAACCACCTCACTTAGAAAATCCAGATCATAATAAGAGTTTTTTCATAAAAATACACACATACAAACCCTCCTACACATGGCAATGACATAAATCCATGTGCGTATGGAAAAACATACCCCCATGGGTGTATGCCCCAATAGGATTCTCAAAGGAGCTTTAAAAAAATTTAAATAAAACCTATTCAACATAATATAAATAGGGGAAAGAGATTCACATACTTGATGGAGTATTTAAGCAGGGTCTTTAATTTCTTTTTCCTTCCATGGTGATGTCACACTAGTACCATTAGTGCTAAAATTTTACCATACACCCAACCCTACCTTATTCTCATTCCATTTTGCTTCTATTTTTCTCCTCTATCATCATCTAACTCATCTCCCCCTCAAGATGTCCCAAAACATGGGACTAAAAACCATCTATATTCTCTGTAATATCCTCACTCCATCATCACCCTTCCTTTTCTCTTTGCAATCAATGGCCTAAAATGATGACTAGATAAAATTCATCTCAACAACCCTAGTGCCAAAACTGCATGCTAAATTCTAATTCTTTTCAAGTTTGTGGCTAGAAGAAATGAGTTCCACCCAATATATGATTTCAAAAAAATGAGGAAACATAGTTTCAAACATACATTTATTAATTCTTTCTAAACTAGAACATGGTGTATCCCCATATTAAAATGGCAGTTAGGGGAGGATACAATGTTTTGTTTTGTTTTTTTCCCATATAGGTATTCAAAGAACACTCTCCCCCATGCCCCATGACCACTACATGGTCCAAGACATCTCCCAAGGTATGAAAGCCTAGCCAAGACCCCCACACTATAAAAAAAAGGAGCATCCCACAATTTAAAAATACTTTACACTCCACCTCATGCATTTTAACCAAGAGCTAAAGCATTTAGATTCAATGTAACATAATAATTTAATAATTAAAATTCAATAATTAAATTTCATTATATAAATATCTTCATGCCACGTATAATGATAAACACCCATTAATACTCTTGGTCAATGCACAAGGTAAAACACAATCCATTATAACTCGTACCAAGGCATTAAATATGTAAAATCAAGCCAAGGTCTCTTTATTGCATAACCCTGCATGCTAAAACTTATACATTCATTAATGAATTTATTTTAAACAAATATACATTTATTATACATATACTTATGTATATATACGTAAAAACATAGATAGGTTCCTTGGCCATATATATATATATATATATATATATATATATATATATATATATATATATATATCATTAGGTTCAAATTTAAAAGAGATCGAGTCTAATTATGACCATGATATCAACATACCATTAGACCTAAACAAAATGGTTATACATCGGTACCTTGGCATCCTCCCCTCCTTAAATAGGAGTCATCTTGGTGACAAATCCATAACTAGGAATTGTGTTATGCTGAGAAGAGATGTTATCACTCTTTTCACAAAATGCATGCACATGACAAGAATCAATAGAAAGCTCTAGAATTAAAAAAAAAAGATTGATAAAATTTATCAATTATTATCAACATAATAGTCATGCATATTATTTACTTACATAGTCTAATAATAAAATAAGAAATATTATCATACACTTACCTTCTTGGTATAACAAGTGGGTTTATCAAACTCACATCATGAGTAACAACACAGCTTTACATTTTTGAATTATGTATGCTAACTCTAAGACAACCATGCCCCACATTTTAACCAAGATGGAAAACTATCCTTTTTTAATTGGGTTTCCATGTAAGGCCAAGGTGAGCAAGGCAAAGTATTACATGCATCCATTTCTAGCTAGGCTCTAGAAAATTCAATTTAGATAACATATAAATCCTAATTTTTTACCTCACAAGGCCATAGTTTTATTCAGGAAACATTAAAACTTATAACAATAAGTTTTTATTTAGCTTAATCTTGCCCTTACCTTGGAAATTTTATCAATGAATTACTTTTTTTAACAAAGCACCACTTAATTTTACCTAATTTACAACCACCTATGTGGCTAGGCAATCAGTCAAATTATGCAAAAATATGCATTATAGGCTAAAGTTATCATAAATAATTCAATATATAACAACAAAAGAGTTTTTATCACTCTTCAACCATAAATTTATAGTTGTTAGCTTAAACAAAACAAATATATATTCAAGAATTACATCTTATTCATGAACTCAGGACATAATTTAAATGGTAAAATAGTTCCTAGTAGAACCCTCCTCATTATGAGGAATTATTATCACATAAATTAGTAATTTCAAATAACAATTTCCCAAATCAATCTAATATATTTTCATAATATCCTTGGATTTGAGGTGTTGTCTTTCCACAGCATTTGAAATTTGTATGTATGTATATATATAGACTCATAATTTAATATCATTCTACTGAATGTTAGACAACATAACATTCTTACAAGTACGTGGTGTTTCCACCACCTAAATTATGCCTCATTCATACTTATTTCATTCATTCCAAAATGAAAATTAACAATAACCATACTACTATGGTCCTCACAGCACATGTTGTGCACGCATACCTTCTTGGTATCATTCATCTCATAATGTCAACAAGAATATAAATCCATCAAACTATGGTTACTTATCTTTCACTATTATCATTTGTGGCTTAGTGAAACATCATGCACCAACCACACCAAACATTGGAGAAGCCATACCAAGCATTCACATGCAACCCCAAATTTTTCTACATGTTCTCTATAAATTTGTGAGCTCACATAATGGTTACAGGGATTACAATCCCACCATCTCATTGTACTTACCTCATGGCAGCATAAAAAAATACATAAAAATTAAAATACACCTGATCAAGACTTAATATTTCTCCTCTTGAGGATAAAATTAGCATGTATTTCACCCATGCTCAAACAATCAAAAAATTAATTTTAGGTATATACAACAATACGTTGCATACAACATGGTTTCACTTACTAATCAACACATGCCAATAAATCATAACATTCATACCAAAACATTATTTTCAATTAATTCAACCATTACCCAATGAGTAACATTCTTGACTTTATAAGTCAATACGTACTTGTATTTCAACAAGTTCAATCTTGCTGATTTTTCACAAAAGTCTAATTTCGAGGACCAATCAGTGCTTTTATAAGGCTACATAAAGAGATTTCATAATGTTGTTTTCAAAATAATCACAAAGAGGTGGGTAAAATAATATTAAATCTGAGAGGTTACCGTTATACATGAAGATCACATGGCCATCCTATGGCACTCATGGTGTACAACTCAAATGAATTAGGTGGCTACATCATGTAAAGGAGAGAAGTGGGTTTTCAACCTACATGAGACTCCACTCCTTAGCCTATACCTAGTCTAATCATCCTTGATATAATTTTACCTTCACCCTAAACCTTTTACTTTCATCAAAACTCAATGCTATAGTAGTGATGTGGGATCACATTAAATAACACATTCACTATACCTTAGCATATTTTTAGTTGAAAGGGGTTGATTCTAGAAGGAAAACTATGTCGTAAGGTGTTCCATGATCACATCATATCATCAAATCATATACATATAAAAATAATTCTATCAAGGTAAATATAGAGGTTCACAACCAAATAAATTCATACAAAACATGAAGTTACAAGTTTACATGGTTAATGTAATCAAATAAAAAGGTGAAAATGTTTTACACAACATACAATAATTTACATTCACTGAAGGCAAACACAACACAATGACAAACATGTGGGTCAATAGGTTTAGTAAATTATGCCAAGGTATTTTTCACATCACACCACTTAACACATTGATAAGTAAAGTATAAGGGTCCATGATCCTCTTTGATCTACCTGATGTCCAAATGGTCATCCAAGATGACATAGATATCCAACATAAAACATCATGCTCAATTTCAGGGATCTGAAGTCCATCAACACCTTATTTCAAGGAAGGGTGTGTTCCAACATAGCCCATAAATCTACATTCATGAATCTTGGAAGGTTACCAATAAAGTTCATGCCTCATAGATTAGATGGCTCATGTTACCCAATAACAATAAAAGATCCCAAAAACCTCCTCACTTGCCTAAATAATTAATTCATATTATCTATCTAGAACCTCTAGGCTTAAGTTACATCCTTGGACCTCCCAAGAGTGTTATACCTCAATCATCATAAGATGGCCCACCCATGCAAGACACCTATGATCAATAAATATGGTTTCATCATTCCAAAAACAAGGTCTATCACTATCTTTCCACTTGACTTGTGTCAACAAGTCAAAGGTTGACTAGTAATGCATATTTTAATGCAACATAGTCCTAGGGAAAGGATGAACTTAGCCAAGGATCCAGGTGAATATTACATCATCATTGTGAAAATCATAGTTTACACAACCACAATATATCTCCAATCATAAAAGACATCCTCATGGATGTAAACTATATATATCCATGAGCATCATGGCATCCTCATAGATGCCAAAACTCAACCCAAAATAAAATAATCATCACATAGATGTGAAACATAACCAAGGGAATCACTACCATCTTATGGGAATAAACATACCCATGATCAAAATAGCCACATCATGGAATCAAAATATATCCACACATTCGACAACCCCTAGCTTTTTGAGTGACACAACCATGAACTCTTTCATAAAAATTGAAGGACCAAAATCACATAGAAACCCAATCCTAAATTCATTTGAATACATATATTCTTATCACCTTAGTATTATGATTCATAATACTTATTTGCTTCTAGGATACCATGGTTGCAATTCAGCCAACCATAACCAAGTTTCCACCCTAAAACCCTATCTAGACTTATCTTATAAGTCCATTAATTAGAACAAAACAATGTTACCAAGCATTAAATATAATTATTATCAATTTATTTGATTGATGCAACCCATCAGGTGTATTAACACACAAGCCAAGCAAGAACATATAATTACTTGCTTCATTTGTCAATAATTACAACTAGATAACTCACAGCTTATCCATAATAAGTGTTAATAAAATGAGAAAAAGACTTAAGGAGCAGCCCTTTGATATTCCCACCAAACCATAGAGAATCTAAAAATTCTTTACAAGGATATTTATGTTTTAGATCTTTATCAAGGCACAAATCATTCAATTGAACTGACATAAATACACAACTACTAACAAAATAGTTACATACATGCAATAGTTCAACATGCCTTTACAAAGGTTTATAATCATGTCTCTCCAAAATGAAACTTGATTTTAACAATATTGGTCAACCAAGAGCAACTTAAACCCATGAAGACATACTTACTCCCCTTACAATCCATGCAACTTTCATGAGGTATGTTGGTTCCTTAATTCTAGCATTGAACTCCTTTCAACAAACTGAACCAGATATTTAGTTTACTAAACAATAAATTAAATTAGTCTTATTTATGAGGCTAAAAATGTTTATTATCATCATTCATGTTTGTATCTCCTCTAAGGCTTAAGACATTCCCCTAGCAAGAGGAAAACACAAGCTCAAATGATTTATCTAAGAAGACCATTTCCCCACACCTAATCTATCCCTCTAAGTTAGAGTTAAACCCTTAGTCCTCTTAGGGTCATAATGTTCCAAGAATCTAGTGATGGGTTACCCATATAATCCATCAAAATATACTTGACACTATTTCCCTTTATTCTAAGAGTGAAGCCTTTACCACTTATCTCCCATTGACCTACCCATACAAGCCAATGGTTGACAAGTGAGGCTTGGTCAAATGCAACCAAAAATGAGAAGGGTTAACCCAACCATGGATAAGGTATAGATTAATGACCATCATGGTAAAATAAAAATCCCATCATCCTAGTGTCGTACAAATAAAACCAACTCAAACACAATAATTGTCACACCCTACAAGTGGATATACTCATGTATGACAAGACTATGGCTTTAATTGATAAATTATGAAAGATATCACTATAAATTAATATACATTTTTATTTACCTATTATGCATCCATAACATGATCATGTGGATTTAATACATAATGTTTATCTATTAGAGTTGGTACTTGATGATCTTGTAGTGATTATGATTTGTATGGTTGGGTATGTAATAAATAAAAGTAGAAAACTAGTGTACAACCACTTAGTTGTACTTTTGTATGGTAAGACACAATTGATGTTATGTAGAAATGTTGAAATTGATTTTATTGTATTCTTATTTTTTTATTTGATAAATTAAAAACTAGGTTTTATAGGGATCTTAAAATAACCAAAGTGTAGTATATAAAGTTTAAATAGGCCAAATCAAGGCTGAGTAACCAAAAAAAAACTATAAGACTAAACTGAGAACCAAAAAAATATGAAACCATAAAGGGACTTAGGAGGAAGGTCCCTCTCATGGGTCTTAAACATCTTTAGGAATCTCTGTCAAGATGATCTATTTTACCTTAAAAACCTTTGCCCAAGTGTGATTCCTAGGTCTTCAATAGCTTCACTAGGGAAGATCATACAGTGATGTTTTTGTCCTTTAACCTATAAGGGAGATTTCTTTGAGGAGAATCCCTTAGGGTAACCTAGAGGGGAGAACTTAAAGTTTTAGGAAATTGAATGGCAGGGGACTAGATAGTTTGGGAAGATTGAACAAAACCTTGGACTATGGATTTGGCCCGTCTGTGCAAAGAGTTCCAATCCTAAATGAGCTTAGAAAGGGCCATCCCTACTTTTTGAACCTTGGAGTTAAAATTCTTCAATTTTAATTTTCTCCTTTCCATCTCATCAATCAGAATGGTTTTCTCTTTCTGGGTGATCTCCACTGGGGTATTGACTTTGAGAAAGATAGGCTTAGGTTTAGGGATAAACAACTTAAGGGGGAGGTCATCAGAAGGGTACTTGGATATGTTGTCTTAGGGGGTATGATCAGAGGTCTAGTGGGATCCCATTATGGGATCTTCCATCAAGGAGTCCTCCTGAGAGGAGGATCCCCCAAGGGGAACCTCCAAACCATAAAGGTCTTGGCCATACTTGACTAAGAGGAGAATCAAACTTTGGTGGAAGATGGGATTATAGCCATTCACTTAATGTAGTAAAATAATCCTTTTAAGGGACTTTAGTAGAAATAAATGTAGACTAATTATGTAGCCAATAAAATAATTGAACAATAAAAAGTAGTGGGAAAATATAAGAGTGTATTTACCTTCAAACTCCATGTAATGCATGACTTGAAGATAAATTTTATTCTAGTAGCACTGGAGATCAGCCCATGGGAAGCCTTTATAATCCATCTACACAAATTCATTCATCCTAAAAAAATGTTGTAGCAGCTCTTTTTTTTTTTCTTAATCCTTGAATGCCTAGGTACCTTCACATGACATACCAATTGCTTCACTAATGTATTCTTTTGAAACCTTGATTTTGATGCCATGAATGGTCACTTTTTACTTATTATAAACTATAAAAAAAGTCATGAATAACCTTTGTATTATTCTCTATGACTCACTCTATGAAATTAGTGAGTCCTCATGTTTCAAATTCTTCCAAACTTTTTTCTAGCCATGAACATCCTTCCAAGAGATGGGTTGCAATCTATCCATATCATCTCCCATAGAATTGGTGTATGTAAAAATAAAGCAAGTAGGAGGAAGTTGTTGGATGGAATGTATTTTAAAAATGCAAGTGTAGTTTGGAAATCATGTCAAAGACTTGTTATAACAATTATGTCCCCTTCTATAGGTATAATTTTGGATCAAACTAATTAAGATCCACCCCTTTAATATGAGATCATGCATGTGTGGATAAATGTTGTTTTTAACATGTATCATTACCTTAAACCTATAAGCCATTAATAATGATGATAGGGATGTTTCTTGCATCATGATATTTAGTAATATATGGAGTTCAATTCCAATGCTGGTGAGGAAGTTAGCCACCATATTTCCTTCCTTATAGGTTTGGATAAGTTGAAAGTAAGACTTACCCTTCAAGAGTTACTTGTCATCATCAATGATGTATTTGATGGTGTGAGAAGGGTTTTTCCCCCTCTAAATCATTTATAATATTCAATGAATCAGCCTCCACAATGATCCTATTATGGTTTATTATTGACACCAACTATATACCCTAGAGAGCCACCTTGGCCTCTGCTCAGTGGTTTTTTTTGGTTTCCATGGGACCCATATAAGTAGCCAACATCTCCCCTTTTGAATTATTTATAAATCCTCCTCCACCTGTAGGACCTGATTTGCCTTTGAAGGCACCATCAAAGTTTAATTTCACCTAGCCTTTTTGTGGAGCCTTCCATTTAGTGTTCTTGTAGATTAAAGCTTTTGAGGGAGAACATAACACCTATGTGATACCCTAGTTTTTGAGTATTTATAAGGTAGAAGGAGGGGTTGGCTCTTTGTTTTTAGTGGGGAAGGCTTTTTAGTTTTCCAAAATGGTCTGTCAAGGGTGAAAGAAGATGCTTTTCAACTAGTATCTTTTGTTAAGGAATAGTCTATCATTACAAATTTTTCAAACACACTAGAACCAATGGGAAGAGTAAGATGCCAAAGGAAGACAAAGGGAGATTATAGGGGGAATTAATTGCATAATGAGGTCTAGGACATTATTTAATTTGACCTAGGCTAGGTTAAGGTGATTAATAAACTAGTTGAACAATGTTAAGTTGAAGGGACACTCAAGGAAAAGATGGTGAACTAAACCTTTCATGTTCTAAAAAATTAGGCACCTATTGGGGACTAATAGTCCTCTTTTGGCTAGGTTATCCACTATCAAAATTTCATCCTACATCACAAGCTAAAAAAATAAATAGACTTTGGGAGTCAAATGATTTACCCAAAAGTTTATCCATAAATTCCATTCATTTTCCATATTAAGGTTGGTGGCATGTCCTAAAGCCATCAAGTAGGAGCCATTGTCTTTCACATGTCAAAAAAAGTGATCTTCATTATAGATGGAGGGGATGTGAACCTATCTTAATGATAGTTGTAGGGTCTGAATAGCCTAAGATTCTTTGAGTGATAGACCATCACTAGGAAGGACTTTTTAGTACTTTGTTCCTTACTTTATTTCCCAATAATATTTGATATCAGATCCCTATCTTTGCTTGATATGTATATACAACCCTGCCCAAATCCCTTGAGTGGAGAGGGGGGGTGAGAGATAGCCAAACATCTTCCTAGAAGTCGATTTTCTCACTATTGCCAATTTTCCATTAGATACCTTTCTTTAAGAGATTTTTGTGTCTAGTTAGGGCGTTCTAGAAGGTGGATCCATCAAGAGGGCCTTCTTCCCATAGGAATTCATCCTCTTCCACTCCTTCTATGAATTTTTATTTAATATTTCTTGCCCACTCCCCATTTTTCTTCATCAAGCACCATCCCATTTTTTCCAACAGGGCTCTATTCATGGATTTGATGCTTCTCAAGCTAAAACCTCCATTAGCTTTTAGAAGACAAATGTTTTCCCAAGTAATAATGTTATATCTAAATCTTTATTTAGTTCACTTCCATAGGAAGTTTTTTTTAATTTGTTTAATTTTATAGGTTACTTTGTATTCTATTCTGAATATAGACATGGGGTAGATAGGAATGCTCTAAATTGAAACCTTGAAGAGCTAGTATTTCCCTACCTAGGTAAGAAGGTGGTCCTTCCAACCCACTAGTTTTTTTTTATGTGATAAATTAAGGGGTTCCAAAGTTTAGATTCCATCTTTCTTTCAAATAGAGGGATGCCTAAGTGGCTTACTAGCATATTTCCCCCTTTACAATGTAAGATTTAGGTGATTCTTTTCTACTGAAGGGCTGGAGTATTGATAAATAAAAGGGAGCTCTTTTAAAATTTGATACATTGATTGGAAACCTTTTCATAGTTATTTAAGATGAATTTTAATTGCTTTGCTTCCTCAACATAAGCATTTCCTAAGATAATAGTATCATCAACAAACTATTGGTGGGTGATAGGATTTGTATTAAGGGCCACTAAGATACCCTTAATAAGTCCTTGAGTGTAGGCCCTCCTCAATATTCTTCCAAAGGTTTTTTCTAAAATGATGAAGGGTTAGGGAGAGAGGGGGTCACCCTATCTTAGTCCTTTTGAAGTAGAGAAGAAACCTTTTGGAATGCCATTTAAAATAATAGAAAATTTGGGGGCAGTGATACAATTCTAGATAATTTTCCTGGTATCTTGATTCATCCCTAGCTTTTCCAAAATATATATAAGAAAATTCCAAGAGATCTAATCATAAGGTTTTGACATGTCCAACTTGAGTAGCATACCCTACCTTGAGGATTTATAAATATAATAAACAACTTCATGAGTCAGGACAATTCCATTCATGATTTGCATATCTACCACAAAGGCCCCTTATTATTCCCCAATGACTTTATCAAGTAAAGATTACATGCATTTCACTAATATTGAGGATCAAATTTTGTCAGTGGTATTACATAGGATAATGGGTTGAAAGTCCTGAATGTTTGTGGTGCCTTATTTTTTTCATAATTAGAATAAGGAATGTGTTATTGATTTCTTTGAGAATATATTTAGAATGGAAAATTTCTCTATCAGCATCTTTGACCTCCAAGTGAACAATGTCTTAAAATTTTTGGAGGAAAAAAGGTGGGAACCCATTGGATCCTAATACCTTGAATCCTTCCATAGAGAACAATGCACTTTTTATTTCCTCATTCGATGGAATCTTGGTGAGGAAAGCATTATCAATAGATGTGAAGACTTTATCAAAATTAGTGAGGGTAGAAGAGACAAGAAGGTTAGCTGATACTCCTTCACATGAGAGAAGGTTCCTCAAAAAATTTATAGTATGGTAAGAGATATCATCTTTATCTCTACTAATGGTCCCATATTCAATTTTTAGTTGGAAAATTCTATTGATATTCCTATGCCTTGAGGTAGAATGGTGGAAGAATTTTGTATTATTTTTGCCCTCCTTTAGCCATAAGCATATGGAATTTCATTTTTAGAAGGCCTCCTCTTTTGCTTCCAGGTTATGAAAATGACATAGGGGATCTTTTTCCTTTGAATCCATAAGCTCATTGTAATTGCCAGAGGTACTAAGCTCTTCAATTAGTAAAATTTCTTCTTAAAGAACTTTTTTCTACAAGAAAATATCCCTAAATACTTCCTTATTCCAGATTTTCAAATTGGTTTTAAGAAAATTGAGTTTTTTTGTGAGGATAAACATGATAGAACTTGAGATGGGGTCTTTTCCACCAATATTTTCAAGAATCTATGAGGTTGGGGTGATGATGCCACATGTTTTCAAATCTAAATGGGCTACATTTAGGTTTAGAGATTGTGATTGGATCTTATCCTTGGCAAGGAAGAGATCCTACTATTAAAATGTATGTCCTAATTTAGTGAGATTAGAAACCAATCCAAATGGACTTAGATTAAATTTTATCATATTTTTTTGGTAGATCACATAAATAGAATACCATTATGGTCTAAATCCACTAGGCCTACATTATCAATGAAGTCATTAAACTCTAGCATGTTATCTGTGAGGTCAATAAGGCCACCTTTTTTCCCCCATAGTGAGGAGGGTGTTGAATTCACCAGCAATAATATAATTTCAATTTACATAAGTCCTCTAAAATTTTAATAAGGATCTCCATAGAATATTCCTATTAGGTTTGGAATTTGGAGTGTAAACATTGGTTAAAATCCATTTATCACTATTGTCAATATCTGTAAATAAAACCAAAATCTACCTATTGGACTTCCATAGAAGGTTTCTCTTAGGAAATCTAGGTTTTAGAAGACTACCAAGCCACTTGAAGTGCCTATAGACTCTAAGGAGAGGACTTGGGAATTATTTCATATTCTTACCAAGCTGGTTTTAAGGGTAGAGTAGGACATTTTTTTTTCTTGATATGAAGAATGGAAGGATTGACCCTTTTTATAGTATTAAAAAAGTCTTTTATTTCCTAGGTTTATTTAATTCCCTTACATTCCATGAAAATACTTTCATTTATTATCACATTGGACCTTAAGTGTTTGTTGAGAACCTTTAGCAATCTCTTTTGTAGTTTCTAAGTTTATTTTAACCATCCTTGGGGATCTAGCCACAGGGTTAAGGGTAATACCAATATTAGCATTTTTATTGCCTCTCTTATTTGTTGTATTCTTATTATTATTATTTCTTATATTTAAATTTAATTTTGAGAAATAATGGTTGTGAAGGGTTGTTCTTGCAATGATAAGTAGTAACATTGATATTTGCCTTACTCACATGTCTTACATTTGACATTATATTTCCTTTATTATTGGATAGAAATACTTAAGGTTTTATATTATGCAAGAAGAAATTAGTTGCCATGTACTTTTAGTTATGTTATTTTACCTTGAATGGTTACAATTATAAGAGAAAAAAATTTACTATTGAAATTATCAGACTAGTTATAATGATATGAGAATAGGAATTCTCTTGGTGGTTGTAGTCATTCATATGCTTGTTATATGCATGGTTGTTCTAGTTTTATAGAAGATACTTAGATTTACATTATTTATTCTTGTTTATAATTTTAATATGCTAGTGCATTAATGATTATTCCTTTGGGAAAAAAATAGTACGATAGTAGTTTTATGGGTTGCCCCTAGTTGGTTAATGTCAAATTGAATTCATTTGATTTCTTTCCCTCTTAATAGACTTGTATTATTAAAATAGAATTTTTTTCCATAATGTTCTCTAGGAAAGAAATTTGCATTGCCAACTTTATGATGATACATTATTTACTTCCATTTAGTGAAGTAATTTTATTCAATTGGCCATCACTTTTTATTTGGGTTTCCTAATTTAATTGTCATCTGTTGATGGTTGTCTTCACCATTGTTGATCCTCAAGAGGTTTTGGGATGATTAAGTTATTATAATGTAATAATTATTGTAATTGATACAAATTATTATTGATGTAGTTTTTATGCATGCCACAACTATAACAAGGTGGCTTCTAATGTTTTAGGATCTTAATGAAGGTAGAATCCACTCTAGGCCATGAGTTGTAGGTTTATAGTCTTTTACAACCTGTTGATGGAATAGCTAGTAAAGTGTGTAGGTTGTTAACAAGGGTTTTGGATGGAGGCATGGTTTCTTAATAGAGTGATTTCATATGTGATTTGGATGGATGGCTGAATTTTATTCTAAAATGGGCAATTTTCAATAGAAAAATATAAAAGGGCGGGTAAGGTAGGGAAAAAAAGAAATCCTTGTGAATCTTCACACAAGTGAATAGACATGGCTAAATAGTTTAAGGGAATGGGGGTATAGGAAGCCTAATATCCTCAGAAAAAGGTTTTTCCTATTAGGGTAGATATTTCACACCCTTCAATTAGGAGATTATGGCTCAGGCTAATGGATTATCTAAGGCAATGATAGCATACCTTCAAAAAACTACACCAAGAAAACATAGGTACACACCCAAAAAATATTTCAATATGACTTAACTATTTCAATTAACACATTTACCAATCTTCAGTAGCTATTTCACATCTAAAATTATCACATTTATCAAATCAATTAATAATCTATTCATAGCATTATCAAACTAAAGATTTATTGAAATAACAACCATAGAAAGTAACAACTAATAACACAACATTAGGTAGAAAATATTTAAAATACTTTGCTTGATGACCAAAAAGGCTTGTTGATTTTGTATTCCAAAATTCTCTAACCAAAAAAATTAAAGTGGGTGATACAATAGTATTTATAGATCTTGGGGAGGGGTCATCTCATCTTCCAAGTCTTATGCATGTTTGTTACATGTGACATTTTGAACATGTATTTCTAACTACGATCAAAATTGTTTAAGATTTAAAGCTATAAATAGTCAAATTGAATTTACAAAAGAATGAAACATGTGCATGTTCAAGAAAATACAAAGTCAATATATTAAAAATAATTATCTAATTTAAAAGGAATATATATACATATATGCCATCAAGAATAACACATGTAAAAGTTAAGGCTGCATGGTTTGAAGTGTTGCATGGGCCTTTGTTGGAGTTGAAGTCAGATTAGAAACTGATGGTGTTGCTCCACTACCAAAAATTTTCTTCTTCTTCACTTCATTATCCTTGTAAACTTTATGTGCTTCCAAACCCTACTCAACTCTACTTCTATATTCTCCACTGTGAAGCCTTGTATTCTTTCTTTGAAATCATTTGTGGCATCCTAGATAATCTTGTCTAAATTGATTCTACTAACTAATTTCCCTATACAATCCCTTAATTTAAATAACTTCAATTCATCCAAAATTTTGAAAAAATTAGGTTTCATGAGCCTGATAATCTGGCATTAAGACCAAAATTACCTTCAACCATTCATTAGTCTATTCATGTCTAATGTCCACAAAATTCAAGGAAATATGCCTCGAATGTAGTCATTAAATCCAAATGGATGTATAATGAATTTCCTATGTAGGAAACTAGCATCTTAAGCTAAGTACTGTCTTGGGTGAGAGAATTATAAGTTGATTCACTTGGGTTAGATGAGATGTCATTTTTACCTTCATGAATTCCATGGCTTCAAGAGAATTATAAAATTTGGAAGTAACCTCCCTCACCTTAGTTTTAATACTCACAGGAATGTGCATTATGTTGGATTGCTCCTTTAGTTGTTCAATTTATGCTCATAGTTCTTGCACTTCTTATTCGATATCTTGGTGAGCTACCTTTATGCCTTTATGAATGGATACTACTACATCCTTATGGGATTAGGATAGTTCTAAAATGTTTTATTCATATAGGGCTCACCTGGTTGCCTATTTTTTCTCCTAGTTACGTAAAATATTGGTTATCACTCCTCAGAAATGATGTTAACACCCTGGTCATCCTCCAATTTTCTTTTCTTCACTCTTTGGATGGAACTAGTTGGGTGGGTCAAATAAGGTAGACACAGAGGCGAGCTCAGTAATCTTATAATTAGGCATTTGACCCCTCACATTTATAGCCTAAGGCATAATATTATGAGGTGCTTTAATAGTAGTGACAATAATTTTTTGTTTTTCCTCCCCTCTTTTTGCCTTTTGCTAGGCCTGGTCAAGACATTGGGAAAGGAAGGCCATATGATTTTGGACCAGTCAACTCCTCCAAATTGAGGAAGTGGATGGACTATAATTACATGTGGTTTTGCCTTCCTTCCCCTATTTGTGTTTATCATAGTTTCCTCTATAGAAATGAAAGTGAGGAGTGCAAAGGAGAGTTTTGTTGATTGGACACGGAGTTAAGGGGTGGCTAGGGTAGTTTGTACCTTCCTGGATACCTTCTTCTTCTTATGAAGCCTCATAATATAAGTTTTATTAGGCTATGGGAAAGATGTAGTGGTGATAGTGGAGGGATAAATGGAATAAATGAATGAGGTAGAGGGAACTTCTACAGAAGAAATAAATGTATCAATAATGGAAATTAAGGCTAGGGAAAAAGTGGGAAAGGCTTGAGTACCTTAAAGTTGGAGTTAAATAGTGTTATCTTTTAGACTTAGATCCTTAGCTTCCTCAAATTTAGCCTCCTTGTTTGAATCATCCTCCATGTCCTTGATGATTACTTCATCCCTTTGTGATTATTGTGAGTTGGGAGGTAGAATGGGCAAATCTTGAGATGTTTGCATTATGGGGCTACCTATAGGAGTCTTTGGTTTCCTAATGTAAACTAAATGGGTCCTTCCTAAAGAGGATAGTCATAACAAGAAGATGCTAATACTTATGTGGTGGCTACTCCAATAGTTGAAACATTAGAAATATTGGGGGTAGTCATAAGGGCCTAGATTGTGATAGCAATAGGTCTATCCTCTTCATCAAAGTCCAGACTAATAGGATCTCTTATATTTCCTCCTCTTTATGAACTAGATTATTGAGACCTAGGCTCTTTATTTATTGTCTTCAATTTTAACTTCAAGGGAAGCCTTTGAGATGAGGAAGCTTCATGTCCTCTAGTCTACTAACTCTAGAAATCTGAATGATTGTACCCTTCAAAAATGGTTATTCAACTATCCAATTCTTTGGTAGAGATGTTGGGTTCTACTTGGATCATCTATAATGATATTCCTATAAACCACAAATTTTTTCTCATTCTAACACTTCTTCATCTAATGTTGCATTCAAGAAGAGGAAGTCATAGAAATATGGCTAATGGAAGTAGGGGATGTTGAACCCATGGATGTGCTCTTATATATGCCCATGGGGGTCCCAATCTCTTTATGGAATTATAGGGAAACCATATCAATTCTACTTTGTTGCAACATCACTGAGATGTTTCCTCATGGTGTATGTTATCCTACCAAGTATGACTACGCTCCTTAAAAGAAGGCTTTCTTCTATCTCACCAAGTCCTTCTCTACATTGTTCCATAATTGGAAAGTAATTTCTTACTTTTCTATATTATTGGGAACATACTTGGGGAGACATAGGAGCTCTACCTTATTCCCCTAGATCAGAATGACCATAAAGTCTAGGTATAGGAAGTAGTTGCCCTTCCCTATCAAGTTCTTCAAAATATTTTCTACAATACAAGGCATGGAGGAGCCATAGATGTATTTCCACACCTATGTATATACATCCTTATAAATTCTAACCATGTGCTTTTGATAAGCATATATATGCATAAATTGATAATGGTCACATATTCTATCCTTTATACAATATGTGGCTAGAGCCCATAAATTTCCTAGGTCCTTATAGCATGTCCCCATTACTACATTGACTAGATATGACATCATAAATAAGTCCCATGTGGGGGAAGGACATTTATCTTTATGTATAATTTGTTCTCTCAACCTAAGGCTAATCACCTCTCCTAAGGCATAAGCCACATCATGTGTTAATATCATATACATTAGAGGCACCCAGTCTAGATTCACAAAATCGATGATCGACATCCCATACCATCATTTGAGTAGATCCATACCTATTCACACTCCCATTCTAAACTTTTATATTGGAATGGATCCCTTTGGCATTATTCCTTGTTATGGGATGGTCTAACTTGGGAACAACCTTGATGAGAGTGCCTTTGTGATTTTAGTTTCCTCCTTGAATCATACCTAGGTATGTTTGTCATAATATGTATTTGGGATACTCAGAGATAGATACCTTTATAAATTGTTCCCAAATATGTATGTGACCACTGTGTCACTACGAGAGTGCAAGACATAAGCATATTATGATATCTTACCAAAAAAGAACAAATCTTGGATCAAGTCAATGCATGGCATAACTTCTAGATTTGCTATAAAAAAGTGTAGCCTCTGGCACTTGTATGCCAATAATTCTTAGATGAACAACCTTTTTGATAGAAATGTCTCATCATCTATTAAAAACATATCAACTGAATAAACTACATCCCATAGTTGAGAAACATTTTGATACTTATTATCAAATAATTTTGCATCGAAGATAATGTCTTTAAATTCCATAGAGTCTTTGATGGAAAATGTAGAAGGAGGATTAATCCCTTGGGATGACCTTGATAACAAATCCATGGTTTTTCATTTGAGCTTGTATCTTATTTAATGTGTTATGCATTGTGTATGCTTTTATACCCATGTGATCAACTCATCTCTAGCTTGATTATAGTTCATTTTATGCTCTTCAAATTAGAAACTAGGGCTCTCGATAATTGTTGAGAGATGACGATACTTTGATTACAAGATAACTTAATGAAAATGATGATTCCAATGGCTATGTACCATATATACAATATATTTCATTGAATACCACTTCATTTGATATTAATATGCAACATTCACTTTTCAAATTCATTAGTGTTTATCATATAATAAATATTCCATCTTTTACTAAGTATGCCATTAATCAATAGTATCCCTCATAATCAAACACTTTATTTATTCCCCTAGTATTTTTATAAAAAATCACTTTAAAGATATAATAGCTAGAGGATGTTTTTAGATCAATGTTATCAAATAATTCCTTCAGAGGGATTATTTTGGATAAAATGTCCATAGTTATTATTCTAAAGGATCTTGAGGAAACGTTTTGAATTAGTTCTTTCAGGGGGCTATTTCATGATTATGGGGGTAATTTCAAACTATCTAAAGGGTATTTGCATTCTGAAGGGTCCACTTCATAGGGCATTATGTGTATGAAAAAATTCTCAAAGGGTCTACTCCATAAATGTTGAAGGGCACCTTTGATCTTCGAAGGGCACTTTCGTATCGTTAAGGGTCATTTCAAAGGTCCTGAAGGGTATGTGCCTTTAACTTGGGGGGATATGTTTAGGAATTCTGAAGGGTAGGTTCCCTTCAAAGGAATTCTTTCAAATATTTTACATTGAAACAAAAGGTTTGAAATAATAAGTCTGAATGGGATGGATTAGGGCATAGGGTCCTTTTAAAAGGGTCCCAAAGGATTTACTCAGGGGGATTTATTTAGGACAAAATGAGAGAATCAACAAAGGTACAAAACAAAAGTTCCAAAGGAAATGGTGGAGGAAAGAGGTCACAATAATTCTTCTAAAGGATAGCCCCACAAAGCTTGGAAGGTAGGCTAGAAAAACATAAAGGGCATGTGCCCTAAAGAAATGGTCAAAAAGGGATAAATAGTTAGTTTGGAAAAGGTTGAAGGGCTAAATAGAAGGGTCCCAAAGGGTAGGTGGTGGGAAGCTGAAGGGTCTAATTTAAGATAAAATTTACCTAAAGGGTGTACTTTATGAAGGCTAAAGGGTAGGTGGGCAAAGTGGGAAGGGAAATTTGAAAGTTTTGAAGGGAAATTACAAAAAATGCTTAAGGGAACTTTTCAAATTATTGAAGGGTATTGTCATATACCTAGGGGTCACTCTGAGAAATTCTGAAGGGTATGTTGGGGAGTCAAAGGAGCATGTCCATCAAGAATTTTGTTTTATAGAAAATGCATATGATCTGAACTCTCCCAAGGTCAAAGATCCATGGGTTAAATTCCATTAAGGGAATTATTTTAGATAAAATTTCATGACAATTCTTTGATAGAATGAGGCTTTCCAAAAGAATAGGCCTGAGGGGGAGTAAGACCAAAAATTCTCAAAAGAATCCCTCTAGAGACATTCTACATGATAGCCAAAAGAAATAGTCTAATGAACGGATCTGCATTACACAAGTTAGCCTCATAAAACACAATAAATATAATTATAAAACCATAAACATAGTGCCAAATACCAACTACCCAAAAATTGAAAAGACCTAAGTTTCCCAAACTTTGCATAAAACATACGATATGAATTCCTTATTGAGATTAAATTTTAAAACAAAGTGGGTCCCCATTTTATTTCAAGTCAAAAAGGGGGGGCAGGGGGTGTTGGGTACAATAATTATATTATTAGCTTGATTCAAACATTGGATTGTATAAGATCATAATGGGTTTCTTGTGCAACACCTTCAGGCTTGCATACATATTCTTATGTTTAAACTATCAACCTTTGAAGGTTTTTCTAGCTATTATATCAACATTATTCATGTGATATTAAACTTGGGGATGTAGTCTATTATATGTAACTACATGTTATATTCTATAGTAATTTAATTTTATAATTACAAACAACATCCTTATATTCAAGATTATCATGTAACATTACAGTTATACATTTAAGTAATTCCCAACTTTGAGCATGGTTATGCTTTAGTTCATTGGAATTCTCCTTACTTTGAGGAGGGATATCCTAATGGTTGGTGTATAAGGATATAAAAACCATGCCTGAAATGATTATTCATATGTGTTAATGTTATTCAACTTGCCTCAGATATTTAATTACTTTATGTGACATGATTATGCTACTCACCTTCCTATTGTTTATCCATGAGTTGTATGTGTCATTCCTTGACATACATACATACATACATACATACATATAAACATATATATATATATATATATATATATATATATATATATATATATATATATATATATATATATATATATATATATATTTACATGCTTAATTTTATGAACTCTTATTTCTTAAGCAATTAAGTGCATAGATTCATTTCATATATGTATACCTACATATTGTTAATTAGGCCACCTCATGCTAAGAAGTTCTAAAAATTATATTGTAAATGCATTATGTTATGGCCTTGTGGAACTTGTTTTATAATGTTATTTCAGTGGTTTATACCTTCACCTTAAATTGTGAATCCAACTTAATGGATGTCCTTGTCTCATGATATTACCATTATTAATATTGAATGATACAAACATGTTCTATTTTGGTAGTGTACGCATGAAGCCATAGTTAACTAGCAAGTTAATTATTTGGGTTATTCTTAACTTGGGATTAAATGAAATCAACCATAATAAATGATTGTTAACTAAAATTATGGCTTAATTCTACAATGCTCAACATGTTTCTAATTTGGTACATTATTCTTGGTATGCTTAGTTTTCCATGTACAAGTAATGCTTTTATGGAAATTGGCTATTCATTAATATAGCTATAGGTGATCTAAATTTATGACACTATAATTAGCCTAATGGTTGAATTTTCATTCAAATAAGTCATTGATATTTTGGTTAAGTCATTCATTGCTCTTAAGTTAAGGAGTCATAATGAAATATTAGTGTGATGACCCTATGGTTGGGAGTTCATCAATATAATTCTAACTAGATAACATAATTAATATTAGTGCACTTTAACAGCTAGTATTCATCTTGTGTTGGGTAATAACTCCTATGGATGTGTTCATGCTTGCATAGTGGGACTATTATGGATGCTATGACCTTTTTATGCACATGCACTATGTCTTGGTGGACATCAAGCATTCATGTTGGCAATTAAGAATTTTTATATCTCATGCCATGATAAATTTTTTCCTCTTTTTGGGCCATATGTGGTGGGATGGCATTCACTAAGTGATGGAGCATGGGTGCAATGATCCTTAAGGTTATGAATTATGGCATCATGATCTAATGGGGGTAAACTTGAATTGGTCCTTGTTTATGCGACCCCAAGGTTCTATAGTCAAAGTATTATGTTAGGTCACCTTAGTGGTGGATTGATGTTAGTTATTAGTTGATCTTAAAATGTTGTAAAGTTGGCATAAGCCAAAGTATGTCTTGATGGTACCTTGGCCTCATTTTAGGACTTGTGTACCTATTATGGCACCTCATTTTTATTTAAATCATATATTTAATCATAGTCATTAAGTTGACTCACTATTATGTTGAATCTTACCCTGTGTCCTTAACCTTGTTAAGGATACCCTAGAGCTGAGTGAACCTTCTTGTTGTGTGATTTTCTAGTTCATAACCGTATAGGGATATCAGATGTTTATATTGGGTTAAATATCCCTAGGTGGTTCAATAGGGAAACTAAGTGCCTTCTAGAGATTTTAAGTTTATTAGTGTGGGCCCACACACTAATACCCCTCAAATGGTGTTTCACACTTTAGGCAACCCCTTTCTCTATGAAATCCTCTAGTGATGGTAATCCTAGCATAAGTATCTCATTGACATAATCTATTTATGGGTTGTCTCTTCATCTTGTGTAGGACCATGTTGATGCATCATGCATGGTTTGATGATGTAGTGGGCTCTTCATGTGGTTCTGTTGTGTACTCTATCAATAGTTCCCTAAAGTTTTGTTTTGGGTTGTTTCATATGGTATCAAATTCTAGTTGATTATATTTAATGTTATTTGATTATGATCATAGTATTATATATTAAATATTGATTAATTATGTTAGTACTAACCTGTGTTGTTAATGGAAATCAAGAAAAGAATGGAAGGCTTAAATATTGTTTAAATGGTAGGAATCTTAATTGTTATATTACGAAAGGTAATTCATTTTATTTGTTAATTTATTATAATATTTAATTAATTTTCATTTCTATTGCTAAAGTGTTATGTTAATTTTATTAATTAAAAATTACTCTTTTGATATTATTTATATGATTATGCTAAGTTAACATAGATTCTTGTATATTCTTAACTTAGAACAATCTTTGACTTTATCTATGCAGTCTTGTGTGCTGTAATCCTATATCACTGCTTTAGTATTGAGTATTGTTGCTAGAATGAGGTTAAGGGTAGAGAATCATTACATCTGTAAATATTTTGATTGGGTATGGCTCAAGAAGTGGAGTCTCTCATAGGTTGAAAATTCAATTTTCCCCTTTGCACAAGTAGACACCTGATTCATTCAGAGTGTGCACCATGTGTGCCATGAGTTGGCCATGGAATCTTAGTACATAATGGTCACTTTATGGATTTAGCATTTTTTTATCCACCTCTTGGAGGTTGTGGTAAGAACAACCCTTGTGAATTTCTTATTGTTATATCCTTGTAAATCACTAATTGGTCCTAAAATTTGGATATGTATGCAAAATTAACAAGGTGGTACTTAGTAAAATACATGCATATGTTGTCTTGTAGGTGAAAACATGCTTTAGTTAAGGTATTGTTTTTTTATACCTTTTTTAAATATTTTGGGATTAATATTTTTGTCTTACTTTTAAAACATAAATGGAATCTATGTTGATTTTGTGGTCTAATAGAGAAGCACTAAGCCCTAATTAGGTGGTGTTTAAAAATCCTAGGTACCCACTTGACTCTTGGATAAAGTGATGAAAGTTGGGTGATACCCTCAAATGGTTATTTTTGGATGGTGGGATTTGGTAACCTAGATCATTTTATGAGCTCGTGTGTGGGTTGGATAACATGATGTAAGCCTTTGGTTGCATGTAATGCCTGTTATGGCTTCTCTGATGTTCTAAGTGGTTGGTGTGGGATGTTGTACTAACCCCTGAGTAGTTGATGATGTAGTGGAGTAAATATGGAAGTATGGATTACTACCCTTATGAAATGGAATTTTTTAATGAATGTTCTTAGGCTTATGCATGTAGCATAATTTTATAGTGGAAGATTCCACTCTTAACTTATGATTCTAATTGTAATCTAGTGGGATTGGATGATTATGTTTGTTGACCTCATGTTGTAATTCTAGGTGTGTTGATACCAATGTTTATGTCTTGTTTCTCTTTGGCCATGTTCTTTGCTTAGAATTTATTGGAAAGTATTTTAAGGAAAGTGTAAGCTACTATGTTTGAAACATTGTTTTCTTGTTATGTTAAATTAATTGCCTTCATAAAATGGCTAGAATGATTAATAACTATAGTGTTATATGGGAAGCATTACTAGTTGTTGCTATGTAATTATGTGTTTAAGAAGGACATTTTGGTTTGGTAAACCTTTTATAGCTGGTTTTGCCAAATTTTAATGTTTTGATGGCATTTTTAAAGGCATGAGAGTCAAAGAGTTCCAACCAAGTTGGGAGACTTGGTGGAATTTTTAATTGTGATAGTACTATATAAGTTTTGTTTTTCCCCTTCAATGTCATAAAAGACATGTTAAGATGGGAAGGAGGTCATTACTTGGCCTAATACATTAGATAATGCAATTGTCTTGATGATAGTAGATAGTAATGCCAATGAGCTATGGTTGAGGCATTTCCACCCCATAATGGGTGGAGAGATTATGAAGCAATATTGATTGGTGGTTAATTTCACAAATGTTGTGCTAATATTATAAGGTTTAGCCAATGTATTATACCAAGGTAAGAGCAAATTTGGTTGGTATACATATTAAAAAATATTTGAATTACCTTCTTGTTGTAACAAATATCCTTATAAGGCATAGATGTGATTATACATGAAATATTATGTTGAAATAAGATGCCTATCCTATCCTATTTAACCATTCTGGTGTTACAATAGTACATAATTGAAGAAAGATATTAATTTTGGCCTGATTCAAAAGAGAGACATGGTTGTCTTGATAGTTGTAACTAACTTACTGGCAAGGTAAGGCTGAGATTTCCATTTTAGAAAAGAATGCTACTTGGTAAGTAGACATTTTCCAAGTAATATTGTTCCCTAGATGATCGGTAAGTCAATAGGATGGTTCCTCTTTAAGAAGGGGATAATGTTATAATATGAATATTTGATGCATTATAGATTATTGATTTGGACTTCATGGAGCATGTTTTATGAGTTATGGCTAACATTGGGTTGTTTGGGATAGATGTTTGGTTATGATGTGAATATTATCTTCTAATATTTTGTTTATCATTGATGTTACTAATCCATTATGTTATAGGTGGTTATGATGAATTTGATTATATTTTATTTAGTTAAAAACTATTTATTGTCTAATACTAATTTTTATCATCCATATGCTACTGATGTCATATTTGGTGCTTATAGGGGCAAGGTCATGAGCTAAGATCGATGGCAGATTTTAGTAAGCCAAAAAAATAACAAAGAAGTGATAACTGTTTAGGAAGATCCTAATAGGTAATAAGTCACATAGATATTCTAAGCCATCATTTGTTTTGTGTTTTTATGTTTATCATGTACTTTATGATTGATGTTTGACATGTATTTTACTTCACATTATTCTTATGTTTTAATGTTGTGCATGTGTGCTAGAGTTAGAGTCATGTGTGTGATAATCTCCTTATCGGTACCTCATCATTTTGTTTCATGGTCTTCTCATTTTTTGGTTTTAATATGTTATCAATGTGTGTGTTTTATTTTTCTCTTGTATGATCCTTAGACATGCTTGTCATTATCTAAACCTTGGTATTACTATTTGGCCTAAGTAATATGACTAAATTATTTTTGTTATTTTTAATTTTATTATTGATTGGTATTTAGTTATGGACTTAGTGACTATGACCCACATAAATGTGACTTAGGTGTAGCATGATGGTTGGGTCCTTGGTGGACATTTACTAATTATATTTAAAACCTTGTGAGTCAATTTATTCCTTTATTCATAACTATTTTATTATTATTGAAATCTTGGTGAAGCATTGTCATTAAAATAAATAAATTATGCCATAATGGTTTTTGGTTTTACCTACTCCACCAAGCTTTAATGTCCTTTTTTTGTTTCAATATCTTTTGGAGAAGGCTTTGACATTAAATAAATATTTTTTCATTGATGGAATGAATTTATGTTTTGAGAAGTGTCTTTTGGGTGGGGTATGTCATTTAAATAACTTTTTTTTCTCATGTTGCCTTCTAATTTAAGCTTCCCCATGTAGTGTCTTTTAGGGGTCAATATTTTATTGAATTTGCCATAATGGCTTGACCAAAATGCCTCATCAGGAGTGCTCTCCTTGGGGAGAATGCTTCACATGGGTTTTGGCTATGTGGATCATCCCTACCCAAGAGGAAAAATTGATGGGTTTTGTTATTATAGGGGGAAAAGTTTATTTGGCATGCAACTGGTAGGTGGAATATGGCTCAGCCCAAAAAGAGCCATTGGTCATGATGGGATAAGATAATATTCTAAGTTAAGGAGGAAAAACTCTTTTCTACCATGGCGACCCATGCTTCTTCCTATAAGTGGTTTTCTTCCTTTGTTGTACAAGTTGATTTGGGGCTTATTTATAGACTAGGAATTTTATATTTAAGAGGACCTTACAGGTTCTATATGAAGTCATATGACTTCATAAAGAACCTAGAAGGCCATCTATTTAATAAATAAAAACTATCTACTCAACTGGGGTTTGATTTAGTCTATTATTTAATGCAAAGTGAGAACCTTATTTTTATTTAGCAATGGCTGTCAATTTAATTTCCCTATGTAATATGTTTTAGACTTAACAATTCTTGGGATGAGTTAAAATATTGTTTTGAACAGGTTTTTTTTGGACTTGGTTATTAAATCAAAGTGCTCTAAATTTTAACCCATGAAGGGTGGATATGGCCATTATTAACCTTGTGCATTATAGGAACTTGTAGATGAGTGCTTTAGTTATTATTTTTGTTTATCTCTATTATTTTAAAATTGTTTATCATTAATTATTTGATGGATTAGGGATTTGTACATGCCCCTTTTATTTTATTTTTGGTATTCTATTATGTCCCTTTTGCTAGCTAGTTATTATTTAGGTCATCCATGATGTCAAAGGATGGCATGATTGGGTGAATAAGCCTTGGGTGCATCCTTTAAGGACTAAGTCGATCACTATGATCAAGAGGTAAATGACAATCCATACTCTTACTTCAAGCTAGAATTTTATTCTTGGAGTATACTTTTATAATATTGAAATCATTTTGTATGTGCTCTTATTTGGCTGAGTATGTTTATTTAAGTTATTGATTCAGAATTGTGACTACTAGATTTAAATATAAAAAATAGTGGAAAGTTATTTGGTTTAATTGAGATGTTATATTTATCATTGAATCATTTCTAGACTGCTAAAAAGGTCTCTCCAACTGAGCTTAAGCATGGGTGTTATTGTCAAGTTGTAATTTTGGGACTTATGGATGCAAAACTATATGAGATTTATACCTATAAGTTTTAAATCAAACTCTATTGGAATAATTCCATCTTTCATGTTATGATTCTAGTCACTTACCTTATTTGATTAAATAGAGATCTTTGGTGTAATTGCTTGACTTTCATGGGTGATTTGATTGAGAAATTTTGTTTACAGTTGTTCATATAACTTGAGTTGTTTTGGAAATGATCATGATGTCTTGGTTGATTTTTAAATTATTTCATCTTAAAGGTCATTGTGTTGGTTGTACATAACCAAGTTTTATGAAAAATTATGCCTATCTTTGATTTAATGGTGAATGGTATAGTCTATTCAGGCTAGGATTGATTCTTAGTGAGATCTAAGTAACACTTTTAGGAATTGTAGATCCCATACTTTTAAATTAATTTGATTCTCTTGTAACTTCTTGTCCTATTTTTATATGAGGCATGCTTCTAAATGCATTTGAGCCTTTTTGGTTTTGTGGGTTATTGCCTTTTTGGTGTCTGTTTGAAGGTGTGATTGATTTGGCTTTGATTTTTGATTGATGGATTGTTGTTGTGAATTATTTTGATGGATTATAATCTATATTACATGTATTAATCTCTCATGAGTACTCGATTGCCAAAACTTACCATCTAATTTATGGATGAGTTGGTTAGGGCCATCGATGGTTGGGCTCATTGGACTAGTCATTTGGTTGACCTTGTTGTATACATCTCCTCTTAGATTCATATTATACACTTTGTGTTAGTAATGTCTCTCATGATTACATAGCCTCTATATGATACATGAGTTTATTTTTTACATTTACTAAGGCTCTATTTAGTTCCCTTTATTAGGAGTATGAGATTCATGTGTTAAAATGACTGTTGATCATTATTCCCTTGATGGGTAATGAATAATTGGGCACTATTGTGATGATTTGGTGTAAAATTTATTGAATGTTATGTTATTTTTGTGAATATTTTTGGTTGAATCAAGATCTTCCATAACTATAAGATCGTTATGACCTATATGGGTTATTTGTGATTAGAAGGAATATAATGAGTATTGTTTAATTATGTGAGTTATAACTTCTTATTCCTGGATACATGATGGTATAAATTATTAATTGCACATTACTAAGATGAATATGCTTTAATTGGGTTATCCTTGTTGGTATTAGTTTCATTATTTATTTTTAGATAATACAGAATTTTGTTATAATGTGCAATTTAAATCATTTTCCCATGGTTGTGTCTATTCATTCTAAACATAGACTTTTTTCCTTGACACAAGTGATTTTTTAATGCTATAAATTCTTTGTACATGTGATTCTTGGCCTAAGAAGAACCTAGTTAGTATATTTATAAAAATTTATAATTAAGTCATATTAAGAATCCTTGATGTTGGTTTAAAAGTCCCTAAGACTATTGGTGGTTGAATTCAGTCATATCATTTGCCACTTCATACGTGCACTTAATTGCATGGAATAATTACAAGTAAATGGTTTATTTCATACATGAGCTAGGCATTAATTCAAAATACTTATATTTTTGATACTTGGGATTTGTTGGTGGAAAATTTATATGGTTGTATAAGTTCTATGGGCTAATTAGTAAATGTTATGTTATTCAGTTTCTATCCTTCTTAATATCTTATGCTCATAATTGGTGTCTTTATGCAGTAAATGTATGAACTATTTTCAAAATCATGTTGTTAATCTGCTACCACTTATCTTTCTTAGATACAATTATTTTCAAGTTAGTTATATGTTTCCTTTTATTGAATTGTCACCTATGAGTAAAATTTCCCTTTGGGTTACCTATATGAACAATCTCATACATATTCTTAGAGTGATAAACTAGTATGGTGATTTATTAAAAGTTAGAATTCAGCCACGACTGGTCCTTTTAGAATGAAATTATTAATTACCTAAGAAATTATCAAAAGAGTAAAATTTATTTGTTGCCTTATTGGGATAAGATTATATCTAGTTATTAGACTTAAACAATATATAATGGTGTGGGGACCAAAGCCAAAGATTTAGGTTTGGAATCCTAGCAGGTAGCTCCCAACCTAATTACTTATAAAATTATGATTATTCTCTTATAACATGTATACTTCCAGTTTACACACGTGTGTGATTTTTCTAATTTTTGAGCTAAATGTGGTTGATTGGTAAACATTAGAAACCCCATGATGGTCAATTGTCATTACCTAGTTTCACTATTATTTAACTTTATATTGGTGGATGATATTGATTTCATGAACAAATGCATTATTATTTAGTCTTATATTATATAGATGAGTATCATCTAGAGTTTGAAAAAATTAACTATTAAAGAAAAAATATTTTCTAAAATAAATCTAACCAATGGTTGAATTTAACCCTTGATCTAAGAAGGCAACATTGCAATGGTCTCTTAATATGGAGAGTAATTTGTATACCCTCAGCAGGGAACATCATCCTAGTTTCTTATGATACCGCATTACCCACTTGATAAATAAGAATGTATTATTTTGGGGGCCAATATTGAATTTTGCAAGATAGTCATTGGATCCTAATGTAATTATATGCACTTAAAAATTTTGGTGTATTACTTTAACAATGATTTTTATTTTGATACCTATGCACAATATTTTTCCTTTTAGTTACTAAAACAATTACTCTTAGTTCATAAACATGTTATACCCAAATAAAAACATTGGGTGCATAAAGAGGTGTATTCTAGTTATATTAAAAGGCTCCAATTAACCACCCACAAGGTGGAACCAAATACAAATTAGGGTTAAGCATATAATTCACCTCCTTCTATTATATGTGCATGTACGTGAATATGGCATGAGAAAAATGCTGCTCACATCAATAAGCTAAGTCATGGGCCCACTCGTAGTCTTAAACACACTCTGATAAAAGTAACTCCAAGAATTTTTTAGGGGGGATTGTTTCATCTGGTATATATGTCATAACCCCACCAGTTGGCACTAATGTATAACCCATTTTTTGAGATCTAGTGGTATGTCGATATCATAATCAAAATTAGACCCACTCTCTTCTATATTCAAACTTAATGATATATATAAATGGCCAAGGAACATATCTATGTTTATATATATATAGACATAAGTATATGTATAATAAATGTATATTTTTTTAAGAGAACTTTTGTAATGAAAGTATAATTTTTAGCACATGGGCTTATGTAGTAAAGGGACCTTGGCTTGCTTTTATATATTTAATGCCTCGATATGAGTTATAATGGACCTTGTATTTCCTTGTGCATTGACAAGGAGTATTAATGAGTGTTTAACCTTATGCATGGCATAAAGATATTTATACAAGGAAATTTAATTGTTAAATTATTGTGTTACGTTGAATCTAGATGCTTAAGTTCTTGGTTAAAATGCATGAGGTGGAGTGTAAAGGATTTTTAAGCTGTGGGATGATATTTTTTTATGGCATGGGGGTTGTGGCTAGGTTCATAGCCCTTGGGAGACATCTTGGACCATGCCATGGTCATGGGGTGTGGGGGAAAGTGTTCATTGGATACCTATATGGGAAAATAATAAAACAAAACAAACATTGTATACTCCCCTAACCACTATTTCAATGTGGGGATACACCATATTCCATTTTGGAAAGAAATAGTAAATATATGTTTGAAACACTTTTTCCTCATTTTCAAGAAATCATATGTTGGGTGGAACTTATTTCTTCTTGTCGTAGACCTAAAAATAATTAAAATTTATCATGGAGCATTAGTTCTAGGGTTATTAGGATGACTTTTGCTTGGCCATCATTTTGGGCCATTGAATTCAAAGAGAAAAGAAAGGTCAGAGATGGAGTGAGGATATTTTAGATAATATAAAGGGGTTTCAAACTTATATTTTGGGGTATCCTAAGGAGGAGATGAGTTAGATAGCAATAGAGGAAAAAAAATTAAAAGTAGAATGAAATGAGAAGAAGGTAGGGTTGGGCACATGGTATAACTTTGGCATTGTTGTTGGTGTGGCATCACCATGGAAGGAAAAACCAATTAAAGACCCTACTTAAATACTCCATCAAGAATGTGAATCTCTTTCCCCTATTTATATTTCATTGAATGGATTTTATTTTAAATGTTGTAAAGCTCCTTTTAGAATCATGTTGGGGCATACACCCATAGAGGTATGTTTTTTCATAACCATATAGACTTATGTCATGACTAGGTGCAAGAGGGTTTTTATGTGTTTAATTATATGAAAAATATCTTATTATGCTATGGGTTTTCTAAGTGAGTTGGTTGGTTGCTTAAATTTATTATGCCAAAATAATTATATGGTTGTAGTTATAATTATTTTTGTGTTGTATTATATTGGGGAAAATTTATTTACTACATATTTTAAGTTGAGGTTTAATTTGTAAAATCTATAGGTATTTTCCTTATATGTTAATGATATGGAAAACATTTACAAAATTTTGACATTTTTACATAACATCAACTGTGTCTTACCATATAAAAGCATAAATAAGTGGTTATACACTAGTTTTTCACTTTTCTTTCTTATATACCCAACCATACAAACCATAATAATTGAAAGATCATCAAGTACTAGCTCTAATAGATAAGCATTATGTTTTGAAACCACATGAGTATGTTATGGATTCACAATAGGTAAATCAACTTGTATGTTAATTTATAGTGTTAACTTTCATAGTTTGTAAATTAGAGCCACAATCTTGTCATACAAGGAATACACACAACTCAACAAGAAATGCATGAATAACACTATTTTACTTTAAGTGAGAGTCTATGCCAATATGGATGTAGTATTACATGTGGATTTTTGTGAAGATATCTCATACATTATGGAGAGTTACAACCAAGATATCATCAGGAATGCAAGAAAAATCAATGCAATTATACCTGATAAATTTTATACTCAAAAAGAATATTGGATAGGGGGATGTATATCAACAATATACTAACAGTAGTAGTTTTCCTTTCAAATGGCAATGTAAAAATTTGGGAAAGGTTTTTTATATCATCATCATATAAGTAAAATTCATATAAATTTTATGAATCAACCCTTACCTTAAAATATACAGTAAATAAAATTTTCCCAATATAATATAACCCATAAATCATTATAACTACAGCCATATAATCATTTTAGCATAATAAATTTAAGCAACCATCTAAATCACTTAGAAAACCCAGAACATAATAAGAGATTTTTCATACAACTACACACATATAAACCCTCATGTACTTGGTCATGGCATAAATCCATGTGGGTATGTCAAAACATACCCCCATGGGTGTATGCCCTAAAAAATTTCTCAAAGGAGATTGATAAAATTTAAAATAAAATCTATTTAATAGAATATGAACAAAGGAAAGAGATTCATATGCCTGATGGAGTATTTAAGTAGGGTCTTCAATTAGTTTTTCCTTCCATGGTGATGTCACACTAGTAGCAACAACACCAAAGTTATACCATGTGTCTAGACCTACATTATTATCATTCCATTTTACTTCTATTTTTCTCTTTTGTCATCATCTAACTCATCTCTCCCTCAAGACACCCCAATTTTTTTTTCAAAACCCTCTATATTCTCCAAAATCTCCTCTATCCATCACCGCCCTTCCTTTTCTCTTTGTAGTTAATGGACCAAAATGATGGCCAGGAAAAAGTCATCCCAACAACCCTAATGCCAAAGCTCCATGTTAAATTCTAATTCTTTTTAGGTCTGTGGCAAGAAAAAATAAGTTCCACCCAACATATGATTTTTCAAAAAGGAGGAAATATAGTTTCAAAGATACATTTACTAATTATTTTCCAAACTAGAGTATGGCATATCCCCACATTGAAATGGTGATTAGGGGAGGATACAATGTTTATTTTGTTTATTTTTTTCCCACATAAGTATTCAATGAGCACTTTCCCCCATGAAAAATGACCACTATGTGATCCAAGATGTCTCCCAAGGGCCACAAGTCTAGCCAAGACCCCACGCCATAAAAAAAAGAACATCCCACCACTTAAAAATCCTTTACACTCTATCTCATGCATTTTAACTAAGATCTTAAGAATTTAGATTAAACACAACACAATAATTTAATAATAAAAATTCAATGATTAAATTTCATTATATAAATATCTTCATACCACTTATAAGGCTAAACACTCATTAATACTCCTAGTCGATGCACAAGGCAAAACAAGGTCCATTATAACTCATATCAAGGTATTAAATATGTAAAATCAAGCCAAGGTCCCTTTACTACATAATCCCACGTGGTAAAACTTATATTTTCATTACAAAATTTATTTTAAACAAATATATATTTATTATACATATACTTATGTATATATGTGTAAGAACATAGATAGGTTCCTTAGCATATATATATATATGGCCAAGGAACCTATCTATGTTTTTATGTATATGTGTGTGTGTGCATATATATATGTGTGTGTATATTGTTAGGTTCTAATTTAGAAGAGATTGGGTCTAATTTCAATCATGATATCAACATACCACTAGACCTCAACAAAATGGTTATACACCAATGCCAACTAGCAGGGTCATGACATCCTCCCCACCTTAAAGAGGAGCCATTTTGACAACAAATTTATAACCAACAATTATGTTATATCAAAAAGAGATTTTATCACTATTTTCATAAAATATGTACACATTACAAGAATCAACAGAAAGTTTCAAAATAGAAATAACTATATTGATAAACTTTATCAATTATTATCAACATAACAATCTTGCTTAGTTTAATAAAAAAATAAGAAATATTTTCATACACACACCTTCTTGGTATAAAAAGTGGATTTATAAAACTCACACCATGAGTAAAAACATAGTCTTTCCTTGCTGAATTTTTTATGCTACCTCTAGGACAACCATGCCCCACATTTTAACCAGGCTAGAAAATTTCCCTTTTTTAGTTGGATTTCCTTGTAAGGCCAAGGTGGTAAAGATGAAGTACTGCACACACCCATTTCTGGCCATGAAACTCTACAAAATATAATTTAGATAACATATAAATCTTGATTTTTATGCCTAATAAGGTCACAATTTTGCTCAGGAAACATTAACACTTATAACGATAAGTTTTTCTCCATCTTAATCTTGCCCCAACCTTGGCATGTTTATCAATTAACTACTATTTTTAACATAGCACCATTGAATTCTAGTTTATTTCCATCCACCTATGTGGCTAGACAATCAATCAAATCATGTAAAAATATGCATTATAAGCTACAGTTACCATAAATACTTTAATATATAAAAACAAAAGAGTTTTTAGCACTATTCAACCACAAATTCATAGTTGTTAGTTTAACAAAACAAATATATATTCAATAATATCTCTTAGTCATGAAATTAGGACCAAAATTGAAATAGTAAAAAATTTCCCTGCATAACCCTCTTCATTATGATGAATTATTATCACATAAATCAACAACTTAAATAGTAGTTGCCCATAATCAATCCAAAATATTTTCACAATATCTTTAGATTTGAAGTGTTGTCTTCCCACAAAATTTTTAAGATATATACTTGTGTGTGTGTGGACTCATAATTTTATATCATTCTACCAAATATTAAACAACACAACATTCTTACAGGTATGTGGTGTTACCACCACCTAAAGTATGTCTTGTGCATACTTATTTCATTCATTTTAAAATGAAAATCAACAACTATACTACTATGGTTCCCACAACATGTGTTGTGTATGCATACCTTCTTGGTAATATTTATCTCATAATATCAAAAATAATATAGATCCATCAAATCATGGTTACTTATCTTTCACCATTATCATTCATGGGTTAGCGAAGCATCATGCACCAACCACACTAACATCAAAGAAGCCATACCAAGAATTCACATGCAACCTCAAAGTTTTCCGTATCTTATTCAAAAATTTATGAGCTCACATTATGGTTATAGAGATTAAAATCCCACCATCTCACTATAATTACCTCATGGTAGCATAACAAAATACATAAAAATTTAAAATCCTCCTGATCAAGACTTAATATTGTTCCTTCCAAGCAAAAAATTAGCATGTATTTCAATCATACTTAAATAATAAGAAAATAATATCAGGTATATACAATAATACCTTGCACACATCATGGTTGTACTTACCAGTCAACACATTTAAATAAATCAAAACATTCATATCAGAACATTTTTTTTAGGTAATTCAACCATTACCTCATGAATAACATGCTTTATTTTATAAGTTCATATGTAATTGTATTTCAGCAAGTTCAGTCTTGCTAAGTTTTTACAAAAGTCTAATTTTCAAGAGTAATCAATGCTTTTACAAGGTTATTTATACAACAATCACAAAGAGGTAGGTAAAGGAATACTCAATCTAAGAGGTGATGATTATGCATGAAGATCTCATGACCATCTTATGGCACTCATGGTACACAACCCAAATGAATTAGGTGGCTACTTCATGCAAAGGGGAGAAGTGGGTTTTTAACTTACGTGAGACTCCACTCCCTAACCCATACCTAGTATAATCATCTTGGATATAGTTTTTTCTTCACACTAAACCTCCTACTTGCATCAAAACTCAATGTTAGAGCAATGATGTGAGATCACACTAAACAACACACTCATTATACCTTCACAGATTTTCAAATGAAAGGGGTTGATTCCATAAAGAAAACTACATCACAAGGTTTTCCATGATCACATCACATCATCAAATCATATATATATTATAATACTACTATCAAGGGCAATATGGAGGTTCACAACCAAATACATTTAGACAAAATAAAAAGCTACAATTTTACACGGTTAATATAATCAAATAAAAAGGTAAAAATGTTTTACACAACAAATAGCAATTTACATGCACTAAAGGCAAACACAACACAATGACACACATGTGGGTCTAGAGGTTTAGTAAATTGTGCCAATTTATTTTTCACATCACATCACTTAACACATTGGTAATTGAAGTACAAGGGTCCATGGTCCTCATTGGTCTACCTAATGTCCAAATGTCATCCAAGATGACATAGATATCTAACATAAAACATCATACTCAGTTTCAAGGATCTCAAGTCCATCAACACCTTCTTTTAAGGAAGAGTGTGTTCCAATTTATTCCATAAATATAAATCATGAATCTTGAAAGGTTACCAACAAAGTTCATTTTTCATGGATTAGATGGCTCACATAACCTGTTAACAATAAGAGATCCCCAAAACCTCCTCACTTGCCCAAGAAAGTAAGTCATATTTACCTTCTATTCCCTCTAGACTTAAGTTACATCCTTGGACCTCCCAAGAGTGTTATACCTCAATCATCATAAGATGACCCACCCATGCAATCCACCTACAATCACCAAATATGGTTTCATGATTCCAACAACAATCTCTATCACAATCCTTCCACTTGATTCATGTCAATAATTTAAAAGTTGACCAACAATACTTATTTTAATGCAACATAGTCTCAAGAAAAGGATGAACTTAGCCAAGGCTATAGGTGAATATTACATCAACATCATGTAAATCATGGTTTCCACAACCATAATATAGCTACAATCACAAAAGACATCCTCATGGATGTAAACTATATATATCCATGAACATCATGGCATCCTCATGGATGCCAAAACTCAACACAAAATCAAATAATCATCACATAGACTTGAAACATAACCAGGGGCATCACCACCACCTTATGAGAATAAACATACCTATGATCAATATAACTACATCATGGAATCAAAATATATCCACACATTCAATAGCCCCTAGCCTTTTGAGTGCCAAAACCATGAACTCCTTCATAAAACTTGAAGGGCCAAAATCACATAGCAAACCAAACTTAAATTTAGCCAAATAAATATATTTTCATCACCTTAGTATTATGATGCATAATATTTATTCACTTCTAGGATACCATGGTTATAATTTAGACACCCATAATCAAGTTTCTACCCTAAAACCCTAACCAGACTTAGATTGTAAATCCATTACATGGAATTAGACAATGTTCCCAAGCATTAAACACAATAATTAGAAATTTTTTTGCTTGATGTAACCTATTAAATGTAGTAACACACAAGCTAAGCAAGAACTTACAATTACTTGTCTCAGTTGTCAATAGTTATAGCTAGATAACTCATAACTTATCCATAATGAGTGTTAATAAAATGAATAAAAAAATCAAAGAACAACCCTTTGATGTTCCTACTAAACCATAAATAATATAACAATGCCTTACAAGGATTTGTGTTTCATATCTATATCATGACACAAATAAGTCAACCAAACTGACATAAATGCATAGCTACTAACAAAATGGTTACATACACATAATAATTCAATATACCTCTACAAAGGTTTACCATCATGGCTCCCTAAAAGGTAACTTGCTTGTAAAAACATTTCTCAACCAAGATCAACTTAAACCCATAAAAACATTCTTACCCCCTTACAATCCATGCAACTTACATGATGTATGTTGATTCCTTAATTTAGCAATAAAATCCATTCAACAAACTGAACCAAATATTTGGTTTACTAAACAATGAATTACATCAAAATTATCTATGAGGATAAAAATGGTTATTACCACCATTCATGTTTGTAGCTCCTCCAAGACTTAAGACATTCCCCCAGCAAGACACAAACTTGATTGATTTACCCAAGAAGACTAGCTCCTCGCACCTAATCTATCCGTCCAAGTTAGATTTAAAACCTTGGTCCTCCTAGGGTCATAATGTTCCAAGAATATAGTTATGGGTTATGCATATAACTTGTCAAAAGATATCAGACATTTATTCCCCTTATTTTAAGAGTAAAGCCTTCACCACTTATCTCTTATTGACCTGCGCCATACAAGCTAATGGTCGACAAGTGAGGCTTGATTGAACATAACTAAAAATGGGAGGGTTAACATAACTAAATCAAAGTTATAAATAAACATACATCATGAAAAAATTAGACTCCCATTATCTTAGTGTCATACAAATAACACCAACTCAAACATAATAGCTGTCACACCCTATAGATGGATATACTCATGTATACATACCTTCATGCATCAATTGTATCATCAAATTTTACACCCCTATAAGTAAGTGGTGGGAACATTATGAGCTCCTTTATTCTTGGTTAACCATGACCAACACCCATACATGCAACCTAGGTTTATATATCAAATCCATCTCAAAATGGGGTAAATTTTTAGGAACATTTTCGAGATTGCTCAGCACATGTTCCTGTTTCCTAACATACCTTGAATGGATTCACATGTTATTACATACCTAATTATGAATTATTCTTTCTTTTTAAGTCATCCAACCCTTAGTTTTATTCAACATGAACACCATTCAATCTGACCTTATCCTTTATTTATGAATTGTAGGATAACCTAATAGGCACAATGCCATAAACAAACTTCACTTAGAGTAGCAAATGATAGTAACCCAAATTAGTATAACTTAATTCAATTATAAAATAAATTAATGTTTATCTTGACTTTGAATAAGTGAGATAAATAAACCTTATTCTCAAAGATACTTATAATACAAGCTCTGATACCAAATGAAACAACCCCAAAAAAATTTAGTAATTGTTAATAAAGCACACAATGGAACCGCATGAAGATCCCACTAAATCATCACACCATGCATGATCTATTAACATGGTCCCACACAAGATAAGTATATAACCCATAAATCAAATGTGTTAATGATATATTTATGCCAGGATGACCATAGTTAGAGGATTCCATAGAGAAAATGGTTGCCTAAAGTATGAAACACCATTCAAGGGGTATTAGTGTGTGGGCCCACATTAATAACCTTCAAACCTCTATAAGGAACTAGGTATCCCCATTAAACCACATAGGGATCCTTATCCCAATATAAGCATCTGATAAACCTATATGGTTATGACCTAGTAACTCACATAATAAGAAGGTTCACTCAGCTCTCAAGTATCCTTAACAAGGTTAAGGACATAGGGTAAGATTCAACATAACAATGAGTCAACTTAATTTCTATGATTAAATATATGATTTGAATAAAATATAAATTCCATAATAGGTACACAAGTCCTAAAAGGAGGCTAAGGTACCATCAATCCATGTTTTAGCTTATGCCAACCTTACAACATTTTAAGATTAACCAGTAGCTAACATCAATCTACTACCAAGGTGAATCAATATAAGACTTTGAACATAGAAAATTGGGGTCACATAAGTGAGGATTGGTTTCTGGTTTACCCCATTAGATCATGATGCCAATATTCATAACCTTAGGGGTCATTTCACCCATGCTCCATCGCTTAGTGAATGCCATCCCACCATGCATGGCCCAACAAGAAGAAAGCAATTATCATGGCATGAGATATCTAAATTCCTAATTGATAATATGAATGCTTGACATTCACCAAGCCATAGTGCATATGCATATAAAGGACATAACATCCATAATAGTCCCACTATGCAAGCATAAACACATCTATAGGAGTTATTACTCGACACAAGATGAACATGAATTGTTAAAGTGTACCAATATTAATTATCTTATCTAGTCAAAATTATATTAATGAACTCCCAACCATAGGGTACTCACATTAATAATTCATTCCAACTCCTTAACTTAAGAAAAATTAATGATTTAACCAAAAGATCAATGAATTATTTGAATGACAATTCAGACATTATGCTAATCATAGTGTCATAAATTTAGATCAGCTATGGCTATATTAATGAATAACCGGTTGCCATAAAATAATTTCTTGTACATGGCCAACCAAACATACTAAGAGAAATATATCAAATTAAAAACATGTTGAGCATTGAAGCATCAACCCAAAATAATAGTTAAGAATCATTTATTATGGTTGATTTCATTTAATCCCAAGTTAAGAATAACCCAAATAATTAACTTACTAGTTAACTATGGCTTCATGCTTACACTACCAAAATGGAATATGTTTGTATCATTCAATATTAGCAATGGTAGTATCATGAGACAAGGACATACATAAAGTTGGATTTATAGGTTAATGTGGAGGTATAAACTTTTGAAAATGGCATTATAAAATAAGTTTCACAAGACCATAACATAGTGCATTTACAATATAATTTTTAGCACTTCTTAGTATGAGGTGGCCTAATTAACATGTAGGTATACATATATTAAACAAATCTATACACTTAGTTTATTAAGTAATAACTGTTCATAAAATTATGTATGTCAAAATATATATATCAAAGAATGCCACATATTGTTAAGCACAAGATATACTGAGAGGGGGGGTGAATCAGTATATCATATATCTTATAAAACTTTTTTCTTAATCAAATTCTACTTAATCAAACATTCAAGATATGCAATAAAACTAAAACAATAAACACCACATAAGAGAGAGACACCAGATATAATGTGGATCCCAATGTGAGAAAAACCATAGAGAACAATCTCAAGTATATGAATGAGCACCAACCCAAACAATATTTTTAAGCACCAACTTGCAGGAGCACCAACCCCTTTGTTGAGCACCAACCTAGCAACAATTCATGAGCACCAACCCACAGGAGCACCAACCCCTTTGCTGAGTACCAACATAGCAACAATTCATGAGCACCAACCCACAAGAGCACCAACGTAGCAACAATTTGTGAGAACCAACCCAAAGGAGCACCAACCCCTTTATGTATACCACACAACTATCTCTCAATGTTTCTATCTCAACAAATGATAGTTCATTACAACATCTCTTTCCTCCCTCTCACCTTTGCTCTTCTAAGCTAGATATAACAAATACAAATCATATTCATCTCTCACAAATGCTCTTCTAAGCTAGATAATACAATATCAAATCAAACTCTTTCACACACATTAAAAATGGCTTCTGAAGCCTTTTTTTATAGCTTTCCAAATGACCTTTGGCCTTCCCCCTTTGTGACCCTTCAATCCTCATAGAAAATGGCACCAAAATTGTATGACCCTTAATATCTTTGCCTTTGAAAAGTCATGTGGTGACCCTTCATGAACAAAAATTTTCTTCCCTCTTTTGTCCTTATCTTGGTGACTTTTCGTATTCCTCAAAGTGTCCCTTCATGAGAAATTGTGCTCTTCCTCTTTTGTCTTCACTTGGTGACTCTTGGAATTCCCCAAGATGACTCTTCATGGGAAAATTTGTCCCATCCTTCTTTTGTCTTTACCCCATGGCTCTTTGACTTCTCCATGGGCCCTTATTTTGTCTCATATGCAACCAAAAATATATTCATTAATATTAAATAAATATTAACACACATTAGCCAAGATATATCTATTACAAACATCATTAAATGCAATGGGGCCTTTATCACCAAAAATGTTAGACTTTTGACATCAATGACAATATTTCTAACAATCTCCCCCTTTGTCATTGATGGCAACCTCAATCTTGAAACTACCCCGTCCTATCACCTACACATACTATCATCTGAAAACATACAATAACTCCCCCTTATTGTAACAACTTATACCTATTCCTTGTACCTATTTTTGCACCTGTACCTGTACCTATTATTCTCCCCTTTTAACATCAATGGCAAAGGGCCTACCTGGAGCTAAAACTTAGCTCTCCTCAACTGATGTTGAACCTCAATGGAAAGAAGTAAAGAAAATCACTCCCAACTTCTCTCGCAAATACTCAAATGTGTCTTTTGGTAGTGCCTTTGTGAAAATATCTATAATCTACTCTATAGTACTAATATATTCCATCTTAACCTATTGATCTACAACCTACTCTCTCAAAAAGTGATATCTAATGGGAATATGTTTTGCTCTTGAATGCATTACTAAATTTTTTGAAATATTTATAGCACTTGTGTTATCACAAAAAATAGAAATAAGTTTATCATACTTTACCTTGATATCTTCCAAAGTTTGCTTCATCTAAAGCACTTGAGTACAACACAATACTACTGCAATATATTTTGCTTCATCTATAAAAATTTGATACTGAGTTTTGCTTCTTACTTAGTCATGATATTAAGCTATCACCAAAGAAGAAAGCTCCTCCACTTGTACTCTTTTTGTCATCTAAGCACCCTACCCAATCTGAATCTGTATAAGCAACTAAAGTGAAATATTTACCTATGGGATACCATAATCCATAATCTAATGTCCCTTTGATATATCTGAATATTCTTTTCACCAACTAAACATGACTATCTCTTGGAGATGATTGATATCTTGCAACCATGCCTACTAGATGCATAATGTCTGGTCTCGATGCTATCAAATATAAAAAACTACCAATCATAGATTTATACAAAGATTTATATGTAACAGGTGAATCTTCATCCTTGCTCACCTTATTTCCTGTACACATAGGTGTGCTAACTGGTGCACAATCCTCAAAACCAAATTTATTCAACATTTCCTTGGCATATTTACTTTGAAATATGAAAATTCCTTTATTTGATTGAAATATTTGCAACCCTAAGAAAAATGATAATTCTCCAAGCATAGACATCTCAAGTTCTTTTTGCATTCTATCAAAAAAATCTTTTGTCATCTTTTCAATATTTCTTCCAAAAATGATATCATCAACATATACCACAACAATCAATTGATGCTCACCTTTTATTTTGATGTAAAGATTACTATCAGCAAATCCTCTCTTGAATCCTTGATCTTGCAGGTACTTATCAAATCTTGCATACCAAGCTCTAAAAGCTTGTTTTAATCCATACAATGCTTTCTTCAATCTGCATACATGGTTACTAATATTCGAGAGAATAAACCCCTCAGGCTGATCAATGTAGACCTCTTCTTCAAGATTCCCATTTAGGAAGGTAGATTTGACATCCATCTAAAAAACTTTGAAATGTTTAAATACTGCATATGCAAGAAACATTCTAATAGCCTCTAACCTTGCCACTGGTGTAAAAGTTTATTCAAAATCTATTCCCTCAATCTGAGCATATCCTTTACATACTAATCTTGCTTTATTTCTGGTCACTTCTCCATTTTCATTCAACTTATTTCTATAAACCCATTTTTTTCTATCACATTGTGATCTTTTGGTCTAGGCACTAATTCTCAAGTATCCTTATTTTCTATTTGATTTAATTCTTCATCCATAGCCTTAGCCCAATGTTCATCATGTCTAGCTTCTAAAAAATTTCTAGGCTGAATTTTAGATAACAAAGAGAAATTAACTTGTTTAGATTCTCTTACCATCATTCTTCTAGTGTGAATTCCTTTTTTCATATCCCTGATTATGTCAATTTCATTATGATTTATCTAAACATATTTGGATGGAGTCTTAGTGTCTTTTTTCTCCTCCTTTTCCTCATCTTCATCTGATCTTTTAAAGCCTTCCTCTTCAATGATTTTAGGAATGTCTACTGGATCACTGAGTCTTTGTGTTTCATATTCTTTTATCTTAACACTTACACTTTCAAAAAAATTCTTGGTTCTTTTGTTATAACATTTATAAGCTTTACTTTTGCAAGCATAACCAAGAAATATACCTTCATTTGCTCTGGATTCAAACTTACCAAGTTTTTCGTTGGTTCTCTTTATGAAGCATTTACTACCAAAAACTCTAAAATAATCAACTATTATTGGTTTGTCTTTCCATAGCTCATAAGGAGTCTTGTCATTATTGACCCTTAAAAAATCTCTATTCTGATTATGCATTATTATACCAACTACCTCTCTCCAATATTTATCTAATATCTTAGATTCATTTAGCATTGTCCTCACCATCTCCTGAACTATTCTATTTTTTCATTCAACTACTCCATTTTGCTGAGGAGTTTTGGTTGCTGAATACTGTCTCTTTATTCCATGATCTTCACAAAACTCAATAAATTTATCTAACATAAATTTTCTTCCTTGATCTGATTTTAGACACTTGATCTTTAGATTAGTTTCATTCTCAACTAATGCTTTCAATGCTTTGAACTGTCTAAAAGCTTCTGATTTTTTCTTTAAAAATATTATCCAAGTCATACGTAAAAAATCATCAATAAGCAATATGAAATATTTATCACCTTGAGTACTTTGAGTCCTCATAGGTCCATATAGATCAGTGTGAACAAGCTCTAGCATCTGAGTGGTTGAGTACTCTTTTATTTTGAACCACCTTCTAGCCTGCTTCCCATACTGACAAGGTCCTCAAAATGTGTTAAATGCCTTTGTGATCTTTGGAAGATTTTTGACTGCTTATTTTTTGCATATTTTGACAAGATTGTCAAAATTTATGTGCCCCATTCTCCTATGCCATAGCCAACTTTCTTCAATCTGACTCAAACAACTTTTTTGACCTTTGATGTCTGATGGCATATATAAGTTATTACTTATTCTCTGAGCATCTGCAACCAATACATCTGAATCTTTTCTTCTAATTTCAAAACCTTTTGCATAAAACTTTAGTGTGTGCCCCTAATCACACATTTAACTTACACTTAAAAGATTATGCTTAAGACCTTCTACATATAAAACATTTTCAGTTTTAGTTCTACCATTATCTAAACTTAGTGTACCTTTTCCAGCAATTCTAGTAGTAGTATTGTCTCTAAATTTCATTGTGCCACCATTGATCTTCTTCAAGGTTATGAACTTTCTCTTGTCTCCTATCATGTGCCTCAAATATCTTCTATCAATAAACCATGGCTTTTCTTCATCTCTTGCATGCAAAGCTGTCTAGACCAACATAGAACCTTCAGGTTGTTTCTTCTGCCATGTCTGAACCTTTTTCTTGATAAATAGAACCCTAAAACTCTAGTCCTTCTTGACTGACTTGAACACGCTTCTAAAATACCAAGATATGTTTTTGAAGTTGTTACACTTGTTACAAATTATGGTATATTCATCAAAGCTTGATAGAGGAGCAAAAGAGTTATCGCTTTTGCTTGACTCTACATGACCTTTTTCCTTATTTTTGAGATTGTTAGCTCTTTTTCTACATTCTAATTTATTATGACCATATCCATTACAATAAAAATAGTAACCATAAAAATAGGACCTATTTGTGTATCTCTGACCTAATTGCCTTTTATAGCTTTGTACTTTCCAACCTTCTTTGTCTTTTATATTCTTCACTTCTTCCATTCTTGTTTCCTCATTTGTAAGAGCTTCAGCATAGCTTTTCTTATTTTAAAAATAGATACTTGTCTTATCTAATATTTCTTTTTGGCTTTCTAATATCTTATTCAGCATATTAGTGTTATTCTCAAATTTTGAATATTTAGCTGCTCTATCATTGATTGTTTTATTTATTTTATCAAGATCTACTTTTAAAAAAGCAATTTCAATAACATACCTCTCACATTCTTTTCTTACTATTTATAATTGTGATGTTAGATCTTCTTCATTCTTCTTGGCTTCTTCAAAGTGTACTTGTAGATTTTCAATTATCTCCTTTGACTCCTTTTCATTTTTCTCGATCTGGTGCTTCAATCTTCAATTTTTCTTTTCAACAACTTTTAAATCTTCTAAGGCACACATGAGTTCTCCTTCTATATTCACTTCAGCTTCATCATCTTTTACTTCTTGATCAACTATTTTTTTTCTTGTAGAGGCACCTTCATGTATGGCCATCTTGTGCTTTCCTGATCTACCTTCAAGCTGTAAAACTTTTTCAAAAAAGAACCTACTCTAATACCAATTATTAAGCATGAGATATACTAAGAGGGGGTGAATTAGTATATCATATATCTTATAAAACTTTCCCTTAATCAAATTCCACTTATTCAAACATTAAAGATATGCAATAAAACTAAAACAATAAACACCACACAAGAGAGAGACACCAGATATAATGTGGAAACCCAATGTGGGAAAAACCATGAAGAATAATCTCAAGTATATGAATGAGCACCAACCCAAATAATATTTTTAAGCACCAACTTGAAGGAGCACTAACCCCTTTGTTGAGCACTAACCTAGCAATAATTCGTGAGCACCAACCCACAAGAGCACCAACCCCTTTGTGTATACCACATAACTATCTCTCAATGTTTCTATCTCAACAAATGATTGTTCATTACAACATCTCTTTCCTCTCTCTCACCTTTGCTCTTCTAAGCTAGATATAACAAATACAAATCATATTCATCTCTCACAAATGCTCTTCTAAGCTAGATAATACAATATCAAATCAAACTCTTTCACACACATTACAAATGGCTTCTCAAGCCTTTATTTATAGCTTTCCAAATGACCTTTGGCCTTCCCCCTTTGTGACCCTTCAATCTTCATGGAAAATGGCACCAAACTTGTATGACCCTTCATATCTTTGCCTTTGAAAATTCATGTGGTGACCCTTCATGAACAAAAATTTCCTTCCCTCTTTTGTCCTTATCTTGGTGACTTTTCGTATTCCTCAAAGTGTCCCTTCATGAGAAATTATGCCCTTCCTATTTTGTCTTCACTTGGTGACTCTTGGAATTCCTCAAGATGACTTTTCATGGGAAAATGCATCCCATCCTTCTTTTGTCTTTACCCTGTGGATCTTTGACTTCTCCATGGGCCCTTCTTTTGTATCATATGCAACCAAAAATATATTCATTAATATTAAATAAATATTAACACACATTAGCCAAGATATATCTATTACAAACATCATTAAATGTAATGGGGCCTTTATCACCAAAAATTCTAGACCTTTGACATCAATGACAATATTTCCAACACATATAACTCATGGCTAACCAATAGGAAGGTGAGTAGCATAATCATCTCACATTAGATAATTAAATAGCTTAGTAAATTTGAATAACATTAACACATTAATAATTATTATAGCCATGTCTATTATAGCCTTATACACTAACCACCAGGATATCCCTCCTCCAAGTAAGGAGAATTCCAATGAATTAAAGCATAACCATGCTCAAATGTGAAAATTACTTAAATATATAAGTGTAATGTTACATGATAATCCTTAATATAAAGATGTTGGTTATAATTACAAAATTAAATACTATAAAATATAACATGTAGTTTCATACAATAGACTACATCCTCAAGTTTAATATCACATTAATAGGGTTAATATAATAGTTAGAACAACCTTCAAATTTTGATAGTTTAAAAATAAGAATATGTATGTAAGCCTAAAGGTGTTGCATAAGAAAATCATTGTGCTCTCATACAATATAATGTTTAAATCAAGACAACAATATAATTTATATAAATTGCAATAATTATTTCATCACAATAAATCAATCAATAACTTAACATATTAAAACTATTTAAGGATCAACAATGGAAAACACAGCCTTCAATAGGTGACAGTTAAATTAAAAAACCCAAATAATAAGTGATGGCTAACTATATAAAATCCCTACACTTAAATGGGATAATTAATGTATCAATGTAAAGCTAGCAGTATGAATTTATTTTTTGGTGAACATTCTAGAAAATAATTTTTTTTTTAATAATGCAAGTTCAGCAAGAGGTAAAACAATCAAATGAACTCAATTCCACATTGACCAACTAGGGGCAGCCCATAAAACTACTACTGTACTATTTTTTTTTCAAAGGAATAGTCATCAATGCACTAGCATATAAAACTTCCAAACAAGTAGAAATAATGTAAACCTAAGTGAATTTTGTAAGACAATAACAACCATGTATATAGAAAACATACGAATGGTTACAACCAAGAGAATTCCTATTCTCATCTCATCATAAATAGTCTGATAGTTTCAATAGTTCCTTTTTTTCTCATACAAGTACAACCATCCAAGATAAAATAAAATAACTAAAATTAAATGAAAATTCATTTCCTCTTTCATAATATAAAACCTTAAGCATTTCCATCTACTAATAAAGGAAATATAATGTCAAATGTAAGACATGTGAGCAAGTCAAATATCAATGTTATCGCTTATCGTTGTAATAAAAAACCCCCACAACCATCCTTTATCAAAATTAAATTTGAATCTAATCAATACTAATAAGAATACAACAAAATCAATTACAACATTTCTACATAACATCAATTGTGTCTTACCATACAAAATCACAACTAAGTGGTTGTACACTAGTTTTCCAATTTTCTTTCTTTAATACCCAACCATACAAACCATAATAACTACAAGATCATTAAGTACAAGCTCTAATAGGTAAGCAAATATATTAAAACCACATGAGCATGTTATTGATTCATAATAGATAAATCAACTTGAATGTTAATTTCTAATGTTATCTTTCATAGTTTGTCAATTAAATCCATAATGTTGTCATATAAGGAGTACATACAACTCAATAAGAAATGCATGAATAACACTATTTTACTTTAAGTGGGAGTCTATGCTAATATGTATGTAGTATTACATGTGGAGTTATGTGAAGAGGTCTCATATATTATGGAGAGATACAATCAAGATATCATTAGGAATACAAAGAAAATCAAATAAATTATACTTACTGAATTTTATACTCTAAGAATATCTGATTTCCTATCTAGGTTATTTGATTAAATATTTTAAATGATTAGATGAATAATGATTAATTGAGTGGATACTCTTGGCTTTATTATGTTTTTCATTCTATTTGTCTTATTGTATCGCATTGGCTATGCCAATATAAATTTGTTACTTAGATTCAATTATAGGCTATCCAGGAGGGTTATTTGATGAATGATGATATTGATCATAAGTATATCATTGTTCAATGATTTATTAATTTTTGAGAAATTAGATGTCTAATTCCTAAATAAAAATAGGTTTGAATAGATAAAATTAGTAAATAATATGCAATAATTAAACCACTAATTTATTAAAATAAGTTGTATTTTTGCCTTTTCTAAAAATAGTAATGAGTGAGAGGAAATATAACTTAGTTTATTCTAGGTTGTTATAGTTAAGACAGAGTTTGATATTGGAGGAATAGAACTAGGACACTATCATAAATTGAGATCTAGAGTTCATTTCTTGATTGGATAGGACTACCAAAAATAATACACCCTACTATTTGGTGTTGTAGTCTTAGTCTTGCCACTATTGTCCAAACTAATCATAAAGATATGATTTTTTTTGGATTTTATTCATAGTGTCTGTTTGATCTTCTGTACCAAATTCTAAATCCTAATTGTCAATATAACTCTCTATCAAGATTATTATTCATGTTTTTATGTCTTCTATGTAATTAAATATATCTTTGGCAAATAAGTAAAATGGGTTAGTGTGTAAAGGATATGCTAGATGCACTTCATATCTTGTGTGTGGACATACTACCTACATACCAATACTTCAAAGAGGGATCAAGTCATATGTATTTCTCCCATTGAATTTCTTGGTGCAATAGTGTGATGAAAATGTAAGTAAATAAAAAACTAAGTTTACTTGGAATGATTAGGGACTGGTGTAAAGGTTTTAATAAGCTTGAAATACTTTTGGATGGTTGTATGCAAAGAATAGAGAAGAGTGCTTGAGTAGTATTTCTTGTATTCTTAGTTCTCTCTTGTAAATGAGTGTCAAACCTTCTAAATGGAATTTAAATGTCTTTTTATAAGAGATTTAATGATCATGGGTTAAATGAATTCATGTTAGGCTGACATGAATTAGGATAAGGATTCAAGAAAATATAATCGTTAGGATTGAAAGTACACTTGGATAATAGTGTTAAAAACTAGACACCCTGGGTTTCAGCACTCCTATCCAACTTAAGTGTTATTGTCCAGAGGGAATGAGACCTAGGGGGTGGATTCCATGCCTAAGAGAGATTTTTGGGTCTGTAAGAGTTAAGTTTGAAAGGTTGTGGATGATTAAGAATTGGTGAAAGAAAATCTTAAAAGGTATGTGCAAGCAAGTAAGAAGACCTATGGATTGGGTGTCATTAGTCATACTCAAGTAACTAAATTTCACATTTTATTGGACTACATTTACCCCCCCCTTTATTCTAGTGATGAAAAAAGTGAAATACTATGATAAAGGAAAAATAGAAAGCATACCTGAACTTACTTGTAAAAATAAAACTCATGAAGTTGTGTGATGTTAGATGTGTGTAAAGAGAGCACGTTATGAAGTGTGAATCTATAATAAAAAACATAGAGTAGATCGGTCCTTACTAGATACACTCTATCTAAAATAATAATTTACAAAAGTTGTGTAAGAGAGAGAGGAAGAGAAAGAAATCAATACACCTCACCAACTACACGAACTAATATAAAACTTGTGATGTTGGATTGTACTAGGTGTGTATTATACCAAAAGTAATATCGTGAATGGAGTTGAGTACTTAGTTCCTTGAAAGTGGCTCAAGAATTCAAAGACAAGTCTTTTAACTCCATCATCACCCACTAAGTGAAGCTAATGAATCATGTGTGTGTCAATCAATGTTTGGACTGTGTATCCAATCCCTCTAAATAGGTGGCTCAAAAATACAAAGGCTAGCTAGTCTTTTGGCTCCGTCATTGCCTCATGAAGTGAATCTATGAAGTAATACCAGTATGGAATAGATTTCATATGAGATGGATCCTAAAGCCCATGAACATATTATGATCTAATAATATTAATGTGGATAGCTGAATGTATGCTAGAAACTAGGCCACTCTTAGCCATTTTGAAAGATGGAGACTAGGCTCATATGAAAACCAATCTAAAATTGGTGTAATAGGCTTATATGGAATCCAAATTGGTAACTCAAGTACTTAGGAAGTTAAGCTTATATGAAATCCAAACTTAAAAAATGATGCCAACCACCTGTAAATGGAGTAAGGCATGCAACTATTGAGAATACTTAGGAAAAATAAAATGAACTCAAAAAAAGAGGAAGACCAATGTGTTGTGCACATTACCCCTAATAACTAGTATTTAGAACATGGATTTTGATTTGAATGTTATATCAACTACCTAATATAAAACTATAAATGAGATCCATCATTTCATGCATAATACCACCTATATCTGGATTCTTTGAGCAAAAACTATACTGAAACATGTTGAATATAGACTGTGTTGTACTGACAAACCTATGATTGAACTCACCTTTCTATTTGTTTCTAAAAAAAATGATTTTTCTATTGTCTAGATAAGAGTATCAAAAATAGGACACCTTGTTGTACACTGTTGTATTCCAACTTTGGTGCTATTGTCTATGGCCAAATTTGATGACTATTCTAGATTATTTATTGTCTACCTAGTCTATTTTGCCTAGTTTGATGTCTAGATTATATTTTGAGTATTTTTAAAACTATTATTTCGACCACTAAGAGCTTTAATATCTATGACAAAACCCCTATTTGTTTCTCCCTCTTTTGAGGGTAGGAATGAAGACCCTGCAATGACTTCCCTTAGAAAAGATAGCCTTGCAAGTGTGTTATGTTACATAGATACATGATACAGTAATGATAATTGACAAGATATATTGAGATATAACAATATTTGTATTAAGAGATTGTTAGATCAATAGGGGTATGCTTAGATAGATATAACAATGTAAAATCATGTGTAATGTACTAAACTAGAATTAAAAAGGTTATTTGTTAGTTGTTAGAAATGAGAGATGGATCGTGATGTCCATCATGGCATCCAAAAAAGCAAGGAAATACATGATATGAATCATGGCATTTTCAAACAAGATAAACAATCAAGCAAAAATCATACAAATCAAGAAGCAAGAATCATACAAGGGTAGCCAAGGGACCAGTCAAACAAGGGATATGGGCACATGTCACTCATACTAGAAATCAAACATACAAGGCATGTTCAAATGTTGCATACACATATCATATAACAAGCAAGGTTGGCATAAGGGCCACTAGTACATAGAAGAGTAAAAACAAAGGATATTGGCAAATGTCCTCAAGCACACACATGAATAGAAGCAAAGGACATTCGTAAATGTCCTAAAACACACAAGAGATAAGAAAGAATTGGAAATGCAATCCAAAAAGTTACGCTAAGCAAGAAGAGAAAGTATGTAATAATTGGAAAGATAGAATCACATATAACTAATCAAGGCAAGAGTGAAATTATGCAAGACATGTTTAGTACAAGACTAGTATATGCTAAGAGATACATAAGTGTTAAATACTAGTGAAATATCGATATAGTAATCTATGTAATCTAGTAATTAATGTACATCAATATGATAACTTGAAGTGTGTAGTGTAGGAATAACATAACTTTCATGGTGTAGTCATGTAAAAGATGCCCCTATTAGGTATGTATATCGATGTGTGTTCTCAAATTTAGAAGTAAGATGCCCTCTCAATGTGTATAGTGAAGTAGTCAAGGATCTAGATGTCACTACACATACTCAAAGAAGATCAAGTAAAGCATGTTAATATAGATAAATCGACAAACGATAGCATGAAATAACCAATGTAAGTCCTCGCATAATAGCATTAATGTAAAGCATAGATGATGCATATAATTGAAATGTTTTTATGTTTTTGGATATAGTTGAATGTTTTTTTATTTTTGAAATGTTATATTACTTTTGTATTTTTGAAATTTTAAACTATGTACAACTAAGTAAAAGAGAGTATGTACAAGCAATGCTAAAAATACACTATGTACAAGCATGAAAAGAAAGTAGTATGTACATGATAATAAAAAATACTAGGCTAAAAGTAGGGGAGGATCCAAGGATGGATTATGGTGGGGATGGAAATGGAGGAAAGGGTCATATCTATCATCAAATGCTTCAAAATCATCATCATAATTATCATCATATGCTACAGATGTTGTGACTATGGTGTCATCATGATGAAAGTGAACTAAAGGTTGTTATGGTGGTGGAGATGTTGACTCTACTCTAGGGCATTTAGTCCTATTAGGAGATGAATTCAATGGAAGTGGTGGAGCTAGTGCTGGTGGTGGTGCTATGATTTGAATAATTCTTTGATCTTGTAGTTTATCCAATCTCTATTATAAATTTATACATGAGTTTGTATCATGTCCTGTAATCCTATGAAAAGTAAAAAATGGGTGCCCATCTTTTTATGATAATCTATTGATATATCTATGTTGTACTATAGTTAATGTGATCAATCCATGATCAAGTAATATCTATAACATAAACTATGACTAATGTTATGTGTTGCCTATCTGAATGTAAATAACTAGCTCTATATCTTTAGAGGTAACCATGTGAACTGTATGTGCTAAGTGATCTGTTTGTGGCTATGAGTGTGGATTAGACCCTTAGAGTGTAGTGTGAGATATTAAAAGTGATGTAGGATGTGGAATGAGAGCTCTAGAGTCATCTCTATACTCTCCTAGGCTAACTAGTGTAAAGCTCAATCCACACAAATAGTCATCTATGAGTGTGGGTGTGGTATCATCATCTAAAGAAGCCTATGAATCTATATCAACATCATGTATATATGGTAACTTAGAATTTACCATGAGGGGTAATTATGATATAAGAGTCTCATCATATGTAGTAGTAGAAGATGGTACTACCACAAAAATATATTTAATTAGTGGAATAACTATGGAATCAACTAGGACTGATGGTACTACTTTTAGTGATTATGGATGTGTAAAAGGTATTAAAATGGTGATCGATGAAGTAGCTAGAATGGCTGAAACTCTTATGACTAGAAAATATCTAAATCTGAAGGTACTAATATACATGGAGGAGTACAAGAAGTACTAGTCTCTCCCACCTCATATGTATGTATCTGATTAAGGGAAATGCAATGAGGTGGTGGTTATACTATGAGATAAGGTGTCCCATCTAGTGAAATAGTCAAAGATGACTCTATAGTTTAATAATAATTGAATGGTTGGTTGTCTATTGGACATGTGTATAGATATCCCTCATGGAGAAATTTAATACATTGATGTAGAGTAGAAGGAATGATCCTCATAGTATGTATCTAGGGTTATCTGAGTAAAAGTTTATAGCGGAGAGTACCTGGCATGATCTAAAACTATGTAGAGAGGGTTTTTGGTCCCACTATGATATCTAAACTAATAGTTCCCAATGTTTGTCAGGGTATATCATCAAATCCTCGAATGTTCTTATATGATTTTTGCATGGATGCCAAATCACGCCCATGGCCTGTAAGAATGTGATATTACATCTATTCAGTCTAGAACCACTATCAACAAGAACTCTCTTGACTATGTTGGTTTTGACTTGAACTTTTATGAATAGTGGCAAATTTTGATCAATAATTATCTGAGAAGGCATGTCCTCACTATCAAAATAAATTTCATCTTTTATGGTTTTTAAAGTGTTGACTACTAATGCAAAACAAGAAATCTCTAAGTTAATTAGCATAAAAGTGTGATTGAGTGCCTGATAAAGAATGTCCTTGAATACATTAGCTTTCTAAAGCAGTTCTAACATGAAAATTTTAGCTAGAGTGTTTTTCATTTGATCAACAATGTCAGATACTTTATGTAAATTCACCTATATAAGTGGGTTGGGCCTAGGACAGGTAGGAATAGAAAGGTGATGGGGCTCCTGGATAGGTGGAAGAGGTATAGTGGCATGTTGAGTAATATCTCTAACTACATTATCTACTATATGTATAGGAGTAGTAGTTATAGGAGGAAATTGAAGATGATCGAAGGGTCAAGGTGGGGGGAGGGACAAAATATGTCAACTAGGCTCTTTGCCGATGGGTATTGACTTGAAGGAGGGTAAAATGGACCATGCAACATGACTTGGCATAGGGTAGAGGCTCCAAGGGAGATGATGCAAAATATGTATTAACATGTTTAAGAATAACTATATTAACATCATCCCATATATATGAAACATAAGCATGAAATGAAAAGAATGAAGTTTTGTACTAACATATGATAGAATTCATCATTCATGTACATGATAGGGCCAATTACTATTTCTTTATTATTTTCAATAAATTTAAGAAAATATTATAAATACATGAACATCATTTTTACAATTTGATTATGGATGTAAGGTGATACCTCAATAAGCAAAAACAGAAGATAGTACATGCAACTGGGGATATTTCAAAAATATTTTTATAAAATACTATGAATTTTTTAAATTTGAAATTGAATTTATGAGGTAATTATGCAAGACAAAATTTCAAAATTTATGGCAAAGTGCTTGATTTAATGGGACCTAGTAGATGGAACTAGGGTTTTGAGAAAAATAATTTTTTAAAAATTATAATGAATCTTTGAAATTTGAAGTGATTTTTTTATTTTTAATATGCAACTAAAAAGTCATAAAATGATTGGAAAATTACTGGGAGTTAATTGATGCAACTAGGGTTTGAAATAAATTTATTTTAAAATTTATTAAAAAAATTAAATGTCAGGATCCTCTCTGTTAGGAGGGATGGAGGTAAATCTAAGAACAAACACACCTGTTCTAATTCCACCCATTAGGATCTTGCTCCTCAGAAAGAGCACAGTATGATTACCAAATATAAGCAATTGAATATGCAGAAATAACCAGAAACACAAGTAACTAGAATTCACCAATAGCATAGAATATGAGAGACAATACACTATCTTGTATTAACAATATACAGAAAAGAATACATCAAAGAGCCGCCACACTCTTTCACCTTACAGAGATTCGCCACACCTCAAGTGTAAATTAATTCTTCTCACACACACTCTCCTACACAAAAAAATGGTCCCAACAACCAACTCACACACAGAATTGGTGTTCACCTCACCAACCAGTCAGTAATAACCCTGCCGGTACACCAAGCACTCTATAGCACTTCAAGCTGATCTCTCATGAACCTGCAACCTGAAATTCAAAGACCAAACTTACATGTAGATCCCCAATGAGCTTGCAATAACCTGCAACTCACAGATCTTACAACTAGAAGGAACTCTTCCTTTCTATCTCATGCCTTAAACAATACATGCCAATGGGTCTATAAATAGATCCCTAACTCAAACAATAACTTAGACTCTTAATTTAGACAATTATCCTCACAGCCCAAGACTCTAACTGGCCTTAACATGCAAACTCATCGTTCACTTAACTAACTGTCCGTGAAATGAACACTTCTGGAACACACAGGCGACCGACGCCGGTCCCTGCTAATCTGTTTCTGCCGACGTCGGCCGACTTCCTACCGTCGCCGGTGGCCTTCTGCACTGATCTCTACCGACGTCGGTCCTGCTACCGACGCCGGTTCCTATAGAACTCAGCAACCATCTGTTCCTCAGTTTGCAAAGGTTGAAGCTTTTAGCTCCACAACCTAACAATCTCTCACTTGGAGATAAACAGCTGCAACCTGTACCTGTACCTGTACACCATCTAGTTTGTTCCCTTGGCTTTGTATCCCTCCTCAAGATCACTCTTGAAGACCAACCACCACAAAATCCATGGTGCAAAATCTGTCATCCAAATTACCTGCCACATCTGCATCTACAACCATGTATAAAAAGAACTTGACCCTGCATAGCATGTGCACCTGCTGCTGGTCCCACTGAACTGCCCTTCAGTATTACTCTCCCGAATTGACTCCAAACTTGTGACAACTCCCACTGCTTGGGAAAACTCAGGTTTAGTACATATCATGCACTCAACCTCATTATGTGAATCAAGACACCTGTTCTATGAACTGTCTAACCATCGGTGTGCTAACCGGCTTCACACAATCATCCTGAAACAAAGTCAACAAGACCTCCATGTCTCTAGATCACACTCATGCCAAAGAATCTTGCTGCTCCCAGATTCTCCATGACAAACACCTGAACTAGCTTTACCTTTAGTTCAGCAATACCTGTATATGTAACCCTGCAACAAGCACATCATACAGAAAATAGGATAATGTAGCTAATATTATCCAACCTGGTAAAGAGAAACACAATGATCAAACCTCCATTGCCCTACAGCTAATACAAGATCATATACCCTGATCTTCCATCTCACGTATCCATTTCCGCTCTTCTTCATCTTTAACATCCATTCATCTCTCAGTGCTTACTTCCAGCTGGCAACTCTACCCAAAACACCTGTTTGGTTCTCCTCCAAGGAATCACATCCTCATCCATGCCAAGCTCCCACTGTTTCCTGGATCTACCTGTTCTGCTTCTTCAACAACTTGTTGGTCCTATGCCATAAGTGAGCAACAAGTAGTGTAAAGAAGGGAAATGACGAATTTAAGAACTTACTTACACCTTCAGTCCTCCATATGGGCGCTTGAGACTCCATGACAACTAGCTGTCCACCCAAAATTCGTCTCAATAACCAATGCCGGTCACATCTCAGTCTACAGCCGATCGATGTCGGTTCCCTGCGACTGCCTCCCTGCCGATGTCGGTTTCCCCTGGCCGACGCCGGTCCTTTTCTGCCCTGAGTCACCGACGTCAGGCTGCACATAGCTGACGTCGGTCCCTGTCTGGACACCGACGCTGATTTTCCTGCCGACATCGGTCTCTGTGTTTTTCTTGTGAGACCTGACTTTTTCCCGCGAGCTCTTTTTAGATCAAAACCTTGTCCAAATCACCCTTGCTCTGCTCAGGATTCCTCTGCACCTTATGCTGAACTCTGTTCATCACTTTATCCTTGAAAACCAAGGCTTTCCTGTTCTTGTCACTAACATCGGATTCCTCAAGAAATGTCACCTTCTTCTTCTGCATACAAAAACCACGATCCATGCCTTCCAAATCTGAAAGCATATTCTTTGACTCAAGAACCAACATCTCCTTCTTATCTGTGTGACCAAGCCTATCAAGCCACATCTCCGAATCTACAGCTGAAGTAGATAACCCAGAAAGAGAATCAGTAAAACAAGTAGATAGATAAAGTGTACCTACTTTCTTACCTCTAGCTACAATAAGTGTACCCTTGGTAACCTTCCAAGAGTTCGCTGTGAGAGTTACTGTGCAACCCTCTTCACCCAAACTTCTAACAGAAATCAGATTCTGCTTCAGAACTGGGACATGCATGACCTCCTTTAACACCCATGTGTCACCTGTCTGTAATTTCAGCTTCACTTTGCCTTTGCCAACAATCTGACAAGGCTTACCATCCCCTACACAAATTTCTCCAAAGTCTCCCTAGACATACTCGTGAAAAAATTCCCTATGTGGGGATGCATGAAAAGAGGCACCAGAATCTAATACCCAAGATTCTACTTTATCCAAAGAACATACCAGAGCATCCTGTGCAACGTAACCCACAACATCTGCTTCTTCTCCATGTTCTTCATGATGATCTTCACCCGATCTGCAATCTCTCTTTAAGTGCCCTTGCTTTCCACATTTCCAGCAGGTTATTCTGCCATACCTGGACTTGGATCTCTTGCCCATCTTCGACCTTGATCTCCCACGCTCTGTCTTCTCTCTTGGCCTTCCTCTTCCTTCAACACTCAAAGCATCTCCAGATGATTCACCTGTGCTTTTCCTGCATATCTCTTCATTCAAGATCAAACTCACAACATCATCCACTTTTAAGACTTTTGAAGGAGACACAGTATTAGAAACTGCCATTACCAAACCTTCCCAACTTTCAAGCAATGAACACAAGATTAAGAGAGCTCTAAGTTCATCATCAAATACAATATTGACTGAACTTAACTGGTTTACCAAACCATGGAAATCACTAAGATGGCTATGAACAGATCCACCTTCCAACATTTGCAAATTAAATAAACGCTTCATAAGAAATACCTTATTAGAAGCCGAGGGTTTTTCATACAAATTTGCCAAAGATTTCATCAACTCCACCGTTGTCTTACACTGTGATAAGCTAGAAATCACAGATGAATCAAGACTCAATCTAACAGATCCCAGAGCCTTCCGATCAAGAACCTCCCATTCTTCATCTTTCATATCCAAAGGTTTGCTAGCAAACCCACCCAACGGTAAGTACAAATCTTTCTGATACAGATAGTCCTCAATCTGCATCCTCCATAATTGGTAGTTCTTGCCATTAAACTTTTCCATTTGTAGTTGACTATTTTTTGCCATTGCTCAACTCCCACTCAAACAGAAACCCTATGAGTAACCTGTAATCAAAACACACTACCCAGATCTACACCAATCTGTTAGTATCCCAACCAAAAGCTCTGATACCACTTGTTAGTGGTATCAAGCTATGAGCCAACAACCTTGCTCTGATACCACTTGTTAGGAGGGGGAGAGAAGGTAAATCCAAGAACAAACACACCTGTTCTAATTCCACCCGTTAGGATCTTGCTCCTCAGAAAGAGCACAGTATGATTACCAAATATAAGCAATTTAATATGCGGAAATAAGAAACACAAGTAACTAGAATTCACCAATAGCACAGAATATGAGAGACAATACACTATCTTGTATTAACACTATACAGAAAAGAATACATCAAAGAGCCGCCACACTCTTTCACATTACAGAGATTCGCCACACCTCAAGTGTTTAGTAATTCTTCTCACACACACTCTCCTACACAAAAAAAGGGTCCCAACAACCAACTCACACACAGAATTGGTGTTCACCTCACCAACCAGTCAGTAATAACCCTGTCGGTACACCAAGCACTCTATAGCACTTCAAGCTGATCTCTCATGAACCTGCAACCTGTAATTCAAAGACCAAACTTACATGTAGATCCCCAATGAGCTTGAAACAACCTGCAACTCACAGATCTTACAACTAGAAGGAACTCTTCCTTTCTATCTCATGCCTTAAACAATACATGCCAATGGGTCTATAAATAGATCCCTAACTAAAACAATAACTTAGACTCCTAATTTAGACAATTATCCTCGCAGCCCAAGACTCTAACTGGCCTTAACATGCAACCTCATCATTCACTTAACTAACTGTCCATGAAACGAACACTTCTGGAACACACAGGCGACCGACGCTGGTCCCTGCTAGTCTGGTTCTGCCGACGTCGGCCGACTTCCTGCCGTCGCCGGTGGCCTTCTGCACTGATCTCTGCCGATGTCGGTCCTGCTGCCGACGCCGATTCCTGTAGATCTCAGCAACCATCTGTTCCTCAGTTTGCAAAGGTTGAAGCTTTTAGCTCCACAACCTAACACTCTCCTAAGAGTATAATTGATTACTTTTGTATAAGCAACTAAACACGGAATTAAACCAGAAGTAATATGTAACTAAAATTTAGAAATAGCAAAGAATAGGTGATACAAGAAATAATACAATCTGTATTACACTCTTCCAGAAGAAAATACAATGAAGAAATCTCACTCTTCCCACACCTCTTAGGCATATAGTAATTCTCCCTCAAGAGTTCTCTCTCTCAATCAATTACAACCAACTCAACACTGAGTTGTTCCCTCAAGTGACAATCAACCCAATGGTTGTTGTTTCCTACTCTCATCCACAGACCTTCTTGATCTTGCACCCTACAGATCTAATTGGTTTTACACTATGTTGATAGGACCAAAACTCCCCAAATCTCTGACACAACTTGTCAGATTTAAGAGCACACATGATTACCAATGTATAAGCAACTAAACATGCGGAATCCAGAAGAACAAATAACTATCAATGAGAAAGCACACAGAATATGAGAGGCAATATACAATTATATTCAACTCATTACAAAGGAATTTACAACAAAAAGGTGGCACTCTTTCTTCCACTTCGTGGGCTTACAGTAAACTTCCCTCCAGAGTAATCTCCTCTCATAGGTCACAACACACAGCTAACACAAGCTATTTTTCACCTCATTGCACATCTGTACAATCAAGTACACAACCATACTCCAAGTAGATCTCTCCATGATCCTGCTGATGTATTGTTGTCACCTTGGATCTAACTACCCCACTGATCTCCTTTCTGACCCTCGCATCCATACACCCCTACAAATCAAACCTGATCTTACTTATACCTACATGGGGAATCATACTTGATTCCACCATGGGAAGAACTCTCCAAGCTTCACATAGCTCTTCTCCAAATTCTCCACTTAACAATACAGCCCATGAGTCTATTATATAGATCTCATGCATACACTGACTAGACTTGCGGCTCAAGGCTTCGAACAAGCCTTTAACATGCAAACTCCATGTTCACTTAACTGACTGTTCGTCAATAGCAGTTTAGACTGATACAGGTGACCGACGTCGGTCCCTACCCTCCTGGAGGTGACCGACACTGGCTGATCCTCTATCGATGTCGGTTTTCCTTCTGTGTCCCCTAATTGACGTCGGTGTTTCCTACTGACGCCGGCGACTGCGTACACTGGAAACCCTCCTATTTGCCTTAAGGTGTAGTTTTTAGCTCCACACCCTAACAATCTCCCACTTGGAGATAAAGAGCTGCACCTGTACCCAAAACTAGTACTCTGTCCAATCTGTATCCTGGCTTGTATTCCTCTTCAAGCTCCCACTCGAAGACAACCCACCACACTCCTTGTAGTGTTAATCATGTGCCTGATTTCTTCATTCTCATTGTACCATCTTCTGCCTTGCTATACTCCCACTCAAATAGCAACCCCTGTGAGTAACCTGTAATCAACAAACACTTAATAGATCTGGGATATCTGTTAGTCAAACTCATTCTGAGAACGTCCAACCTCACTCTGATACCAATTGATAGGACCGAAACTCCCCAAAGCTCTGACACAACTTGTCAGATTTAAGAGCACACATGATTACCAATGTATAAGCAACTAAACATGTGGAATCTAGAAGAACAAATAACTATCAATGAGAAAGCACACAGAATATAAGAGGAAATATACAATTATATTCAACTCATTACAAAGGAATTTACAACAAAAAGGTGGCACTCTTTCTTCCACTTCGTGGGCTTACAGTAAACTTCCCTCCAGAGTAATCTCCTCTCATAGGTCACAACACACAGCTAACACAAGCTGTTGTTACACCTCATTGCACATCTATACAATCGAGTACACAACTATACTCCAAGTAGATCTCTCCATGATCCTGCTGATGTATTGCTGTCACCTTGGATCTAGCTACCCCGCTGATCTCCTTTCTGACCCTCGCATCCATACACCCCTCCAAATCAAACCTGATCTTACTTATACCTACATGGGGAATCCTACTTGATTCCACCATGGGAAGAACTCTCCAAGCTTCACATAGCTCTTCTCCAAATTCTCCACTTAACAATATAGCCCATGAGTCTATTATATAGATCTCATGCATACAGTGACTAGACTTGCGGCTCAAGGCTTCGAACAAGCCTTTAACATGCAAACTCCCCGTTCACTTAACTGACTATTCATCAATAGTAGTTCAGACTGCTACAGGTGATCGACGTCAGTTCCTACCCTCCTGGAGGTGACCAACGCTGGCCGATCCTCTGCCAATGTCAGTTTTCCTTCTGTGTCCCCTAACCAACGTCGGTGTTGCCTGCCGACGCTAGCGACTGCGTACACTGGAAACTCTCCTATTTGCCTTAAGGTGTAGCTTTTAGCTCCACACCCTAACAATCTCCCACTTAGAGATAAAGAGCTGCACCTGTACCCAAAACCAGTACTCTGTCCAATTTGTATCCTGGCTTGTATTCCTCTTCAAGCTCCCACTCGAAGACAACCCACCACACTCCTTGTGGTGTTAATCCTGTGCCTGATTTCTTCATTCTCATCATACCATCTTCTACCTTGCTATACTCCCACTCAAATAGCAACCCCTGTGAGTAACCTGTAATCAACAAACACTTAACAGATCTGAGATATCTGTTAGTCAAACTCACTCTGAGAACGTCCAACCTCGCTCTGATACCAATTGATAGGACCGAAACTCCCCAAAGCTCTGACACAACTTGTCAGATTTAAGAGCACACATGATTACCAATGTATAAGCAACTAAACATGTGGAATCCAGAAGAACAAATAACTATCAATGAGAAAGCACACAGAATATGAGAGGCAATATACAATTATATTCAACTCATTACAAAGGAATTTACAACAAAGAGGTGGCACTCTTTCTTCCACTTCGTGGGCTTACAGTAAACTTCCCTCCAGATTAATCTCCTCTCATAGGTCACAACACACAGCTAACACAAGCTGTTGTTCACCTCATTGCACATCTGTACAATCGAGTACACAACCGTACTCCAAGTAGATCTCTCCATGATCCTGCTGATGTATTGCTGTCACCTTGGATCTAGCTACCCCATTGATCTCCTTTCTGACCCTCGCATCCATACACCCCTAGAAATCAAACCTGATCTTACTTATACCTACATGGGGAATCCTACTTGATTCCACCATGGAAAGAACTCTCCAAGCTTCACATAGCTCTTCTCTAAATTATCCACTTAACAATACAGCCCATGAGTCTATTATATAGATCTCATGCATACACTGACTAGACTTGCGGCTCAAGGCTTTGAACAAGCCTTTAACATGCAAACTCCACGTTCACTTAACTGACTGTTCATCAACAGTAGTTTAGACCGTTACAGGTGACCGACGTCAGTCCCTGCCCTCCTGGAGGTGACTGACACTGGCTGATCCTCTGTCGATGTCAGTTTTCCTTCTGTGTCCCCTAACCAACATCGGTGTTGCCTGCCGATGCCGGCAACTGTGTACACTGGAAACCCTCCTGTTTGCCTTAAGGTGTAGCTTTTAGCTCCACACCCTAACAATCTCCCACTTGGAGATAAAGAGCTGCACCTGTACCCAAAACTAGTACTCTGTCCAATCTGTATCCTAGCTTATATTCCTCTTCAAGCTCCCACTCAAAGACAACCCACCACACTCCTTATGGTGTTAATCCTGTGCCTAATTTCTTCATTCTCATCGTACCATCTTCTGCCTTACTATACTCCCACTCAAACAGCAACCCCTGTGAGTAACCTGTAATCAACAAACACTTAATAGATCTAGGATATCTGTTAGTCAAACTCACTCTGAGAACGTCCAACCTCGCTTTGATACCAATTGATAGGACCGAGACTCCCCAAAGCTCTGACACAACTTGTCAGATTTAAGAGCACACATGATTACCAATGTATAAGCAACTAAACATGTGGAATCCAGAAGAACAAATAACTATCAATGAGAAAGCACACAGAATATGAGAGGCAATATACAATTATATTCAACTCATTACAAAAGAATTTACAACAAAGAGGTGGCACTCTTTCTTCCACTTCGTGGGCTTACAGTAAACTTCCCTCCAGAGTAATCTCCTCTCATAGGTCACAACACACAGCTAACACAAGCTGTTGTTCACCTCATTGCACATCTATACAATCGAGTACACAACTGTACTCTAAGTAGATCTCTCCATGATCCTGCTGATGTATTGCTGTCACCTTGGATCTAGCTACCCCGTTGATCTCCTTTCTGACCCTCGCATCCATACACCCCTGCAAATCAAACCTGATCTTACTTATACCTACATGGGGAATCCTACTTGATTCCACCATGGGAAGAACTCTCCAAGCTTCACATAGCTCTTCTCCAAATTCTCCACTTAACAATACATCCCATGAGTCTATTATATAGATCTCATGCATACACTGACTAGACTTGCGGCTCAAGGCTTCAAACAAGCCTTTAACATGTAAACTCTGCGTTTACTTAACTGAATGTTCATCAACAGCAGTTCAGACCGCTACAAGTGACTAATGTCAGTCCCTGCCCTCCTGGAGGTGACCGACGCCGGCCGATCCTCTATCAATGTCAGTTTTCCTTTTACATCCCCTAACCGACGTCGGTGTTGCCTGCCGACACCGGCAACTGCGTACACTGGAAACCCTCCTGTTTGCCTTAAGGTGTAGCTTTTAGCTCCACACCCTAACATATGTGTTGTAGATCTTCTTGATCTTGCTACCCCATAGATCTAACTAATCTTGCACACACACACCTATAGATCTTCTTGATCTTGTTACCCCATAGATCAACTGACCTTGCTTACCTGTAGATCTTCCTGATCTTGCACTCTTGCAGACCTTCTAGATCTTACACTTGAGGATCTAATCCTTCTTAGTCCTAATTACAATACAGCACATGGGTCTCTTAAATAGATCCCAAACCAAATAATAATTAGAAATGCAGACTCAAGACTAAAATTGGTCTTTACATGCAAACTAATTGTTCGTCTAAAATTAGAATAGTTTTGGAACACACAGATGATCGATGTCGATCACTGTCTGTCTAGAGATGACTAATGTCAGTTGATGCATAACTAATGTCAGCAAATTTTGGTTCCTATCTAACTGATATCGATAGATTCTAACTAACGTCAATTACTTTGTAACCCAGTAACCTCCACCATTTGCATAACAGTGAAGCTTTTAGCTCCATAACTTAACAATCTCCCACTTAGAGATAAATAGCTGTACTTGTACCTGTACTTGTACATCCTATAATTTTGTTTATGGCTTGTATCTCCATCTTCAAGTTCAATCTTGAAGACTAACAAAAGTTGAATGAAGATTCAACTTCTCCTTTGTTCCCAGCTTTGTTAACATATCTGTAGGGTTCTTATCCTTGCTAGCCTCTATGACTATAACAACCTTCTACAACTTTGATATCCAGCTAACCGTCATTCCACCAGCAGTGAACACATATCCTGTGGTGCTTCTCCTACCATCCAAGTCACCTACCATATCTGCATCTACATACCCATGTAGAAAAGCGCTTGACCCTGCATGTCATAAATACCTACTACTGGTCCCTCTCAAATATCTAAAAATCCACTGAACTGCTTTTCAGTGCTTCTTTCTTAGATTGGCCATAAACTTGCTGACAACTCAAACTACTTGGGCAATATTAGGTCTAGTACATACCATGTACCCAACCTCATCATGTGATTTAGGATACTATTCATAGCTCAACTTGAACTGTCCAACCATACGTGTGCTTACTGGTTTTGCATCCTGCATATTAAACCTCTCCACTATCTTATTCACATAATCCTCTTGAGCCAAAATCAATCTGCGATTTTCCCTGTCTCTAGAAATACTCATGCCAAGGATTTTCTTCATTGCTCCTAAATCTTTTTTGGCAAATGTCTAAGCTACTTTTACTTTTAGCTCAGCAATTCCCTACATGTGTGACCCAGCAACAATCATATACACTATATATAGTAACAAGATAATGTAGCTATCATTATCCAACCTAGTAAAATAAACACAATGGTCACATTGACATTGACTAAAGCCATGCTTTGGCATAAACCTATCAAACCTCAAATACCACTATCCTAGAGCTTGCTCAAGACCATATAACCTGGCCTTCTATATCACCTATTCATTCTCTCCTTTCTTTAACCTGTGAATCCATTCATCTTTTAATGCTTTCTTTCCAACTGGCAACTCTACCGAATCCCACATTTGGTTCTTTTCCGAGGAATCAATTTCCTCATTCATGCCATGCTCCCACTGTTTCCTGGATTTTACCTACATTGCCTCTTCAAAACTTCCTAGTTTTCCACCATCAGTGAGCAACAATTAGTATAAAGAAGGGGAATAATGAATTTGAGGCTTACTTACCCTTTCAGACCTCCTCATGGGTGTTTGAGACTCATTGATAGCTTGTTGTCCACCCAAATTTCATTCTAACAGTGACCGATCTTGATCATCTCTCAGTCTACACCCGACCGATGTCAGTTCCATGTGATCAACCTAACTGACGTTGATTCTTACCTGATTGATGTCAGTTTCTACCTACTTGACATCACCGACTTTGGTATCCACCAGACCAATGTCAGTTCTTGCCTGATCGACGTCGATCTCTTTTTGACTGATGTCGATATCTATGTTTTTTTGTGAGTGATGATTTTTACCTATAAGCTCATTTTGGATCATAACCTTGTCCAAATCAACATTGCCCTACTCAAAATTATTTAGCGTCTTGAGATGATCACTATCCATCACCTTCTCCTTGAAAACCAAGGCTTTCTAGTTCTTAAATTTGTCAAAAACATCAAATTTCCTCTTTATTCAATAAACCCATATCTTTCTTGTAGCATAACACTATGATCCTCCAACAGAAGCTCCCTAAGCTGGTCCCCACATGTCTGTGTGAACAAGCTCTAACCTGTGCTTCTTCTTTGTTGACCCAGTCTTGAGAAACCTCACTTTCTCCTATTTTTCAAAAATACAATGCTCATAAAAATCTCAATCTATGCTTTTCAAATCTAAAAGATTACCTTTTGACTTAAGAACATCCATTCCCTTCTCACTCATATGACCAAGCCTATAGTGCCACATCTTTGCATCTACAACTGAAGTAGATAAAATAGAAGGAGAATCAGTAATACAAGTAGATAGATAAAGTGTACCTACTTTCTTACCTCTTGCTAATACAAGTGCACCCTTAGAAACTTTCCAAGATTCTGTTGTGAGAGTTACTGTGCAACCCTCATCACCTAAATTTCTTACAGAAATTAGACTCCTCTTTAGGATGGGAATATGCATGACATCCTTCAACACCTATATGTTGCCAGTCTACAATTTCAGCTACACTTTCCCTTTGCCATTGAATTTCTCTATTCTTAGTTTAATTTCTTCTGCCATTACTTTACTCTCACTCAAATAGAAACCCCTGTGAGTGAACCTGTAATTAAAAAAAACTAACCCGCTCTACCACTTGTTAGTGAACCAAGCTCTAATACCAACTGTTAGTGTAAACACAAGCTCTGATACCAACTATCAAGATCCTCTTCTAAGAATACAATTGATTACTTTTGTATAAGCAACTAAACATGAAATTAAACCAAAAGTAATATGTAACTTGAATTCAGAAACAGCAAAGAATAGGTGATACGAGAAATAATACAATCTGTATTACACTCTTTCAGAAGGAAATACAATGAAGAAATCTCACTCTTCCCACACCTCTTGGGTGTACAATAATTCTCCCTCAAAAGTTCTCTCTCTCAATCAATTACAACCAACTCAACACTGAGTTGTTCCCTCAAGTGACAATCAACCTAATGGTTGTTTCCTACTCATCCACAGACCTTCTTGATCTTGCACCCTACAGATCTAATTGGTATTACTTACACCGTGTGTTGCAAATCTTCTTGATCTTGCTACCCTGCAGATCTAACTAATCTTGTACACACACACACCCGCAGATCTTCTTGATCTTGTTATCCCGTAGATCAACTGACCTTGCTTACCTATAGATCTTCTTGATCTTGCACTCTTGCAGACCTTTTATATCTTACACTTGAGGATCTAATCCTTCTTAGTCCTAATTATAATATATCCCCATGGGTCTCTTAAATAGATCCCAAACCAAATAATAATCATAAATGTAGACTCAAGACTAAAATTAGTCTTTACATGCAAATTAATTGTTTGTCTAAAATTAGAATAGTTCTAGAATGCACAGATGACTGATGTTAGTCACTATCTATCTGGAGATGACTGATGTTGACCGATGCATAACCGATGTCAATAGATTATGGTTCCTGCCTAACCGATGTCGACAAATTCTGATCGACGTCAGTTACTTTGTAACCCAGCAACCTCCACCATTTGCATAACAGTGAAGCTTTTAGCTCCACAACTTAACATTAAATTTTGAGAGGAATTTTTTATTTTAATATTTAAAAAAAATTAAAAATTAATAATAAAAATTAGCCAAGAATTTACCCTAGAGTTTTTAAGGTATTTATGCAAAATTTGAAGTAAGTCTGGTTCACCAAATGATTTATTAATTTTTGGAAAATTAGATGTTGAATTCATAAATAATAAATATGTTTGAGTAGATAAAATTAGTAAATAATATGAAATAATTAAACCACTAATTTATTTAAACAAGTTGTATTTTTATCTTTTTTTTAAATAGTAATGAGTGAGATAAAATATAACTTAGCTTATCCAGGGATGTTACGTCTGAGATAGAGTCTGATACTAGAGGAACAAGACTATGATACTATCACAAATTGAGATCTGGAGTTCATTTATTTATTGGATAGGAATGCCAAAAATAGGACACCCTATTATTTAATGTTTTAGTCTTGGTCTTTCCATTATTTTCCAAATTGCTCATAGAGATATGATTTTTTTATGTTTTGTTTGTAGCATCTATGTGAACCTATGTACCAAATTTCAGATCCTTGTTATCAACAAAACTCTTTATAGATCTGATTCTTCATGTGCTTGTGTCTTTTATGCAATTAAATAAAACTTTGGCAAATGGAGAAAAGGGCTTAGTGTGTAAAAGATATGATAGACATACTTCATACCCCATGTGTGGGCATGTTGCTTACATAACAATACTCTGAGGAGAGATCAAGCTATATGTAGTTCTCTCATTAAAGTGTTTGGTGAAATAGTGTGATGAAAAAGTAAGTAAATGCAAAACTAGGTGTACTTAAAATGACTAGGGACTGATGTAAAGGTTTGAATAAGTTTGGATTACTATGGGATGGTTGTATGCAAAGAATAGGGAAGAGTACTTGAGTAGTCTTGCTTATATTCTTGCTTCTCTCTTGTAAATGAGTGTCAATCCTTCTAATGGACTTTGAATGGCCTTTTATAGGAGATTTAATGATCATGGGTTAAATGAATTCATGTTAAGCCAACATGAATTACGATAAGGATTCAAAAAAATATGATCATTAAGATTGAAAGTATACTTGGATAATAGTACTAAAAACTAAACACCCTAAGTTTCAGTGCTCCTATCCAACTTCGGCATTATTGTCCAGAGGGAATGAGACCTAAGGGGATGGATCTAAACCTAAAAAAGATATTTAATTTTACAAAGACTAAGTCTGGAACGTTGTGAATGACTATGAATCATTGAAATAAAAGCTTAAAAGGGTTGTTTAAGCAAGTAGGAAGACCTATGGATTGGGTATTATTAGCCACACTCAAGTAACCAATTTTTTTAGTTTATATGAATACACTCATCTATTATAATAAAGGTATTTATTCTTATTAATTGAATGTTGTGTAAACTAATACGGTAATGGTGTGGTGACTATTGACCCCAAATTTTGGTTAAGTATTGTCCATTTTGACATGAGACTGACACGGTGTGGAAGGATCATAACATGGAAAGACTATGGCATGGAACTTGATAAGAGTAGAAGCACCATGGTATAGAACCTATAGGCTAAGAGAGGACAAAGGAATGAAATCCCTAGTGTGAGAGGACCTAGTTAAAGAAGAATTAGTCATGAGGAACTTGAGAATATAGGACTCGAAACTAAATCAATTAGTCATGAGAAACTTAAGAACATAGGAATTAAAACTGAAGTGGAAGACTTGGGGAGCACATGGGAAGTGAGAGAAGTTAAGATACGATTCATATGGGACATGCATCTCTTATTGATTATAAGTTTTGCACCAGCCATGAGAATATGAACACATAGCAACAAGGATCTAGCATAGTACAAGTATATAAGGGGTACAAAGGCCTGGGTCCTTAGTCAAATCTAGTTGATTAATATCCATGACTCTCAATTTATTGATATTCTATTGGTTATTTATTCTTGGTGAGGGATAAAAAATTATAAATACCCCTATTGTAATGGATGAGTGCGGTTAATTTCTGGATTTTCATGCTTAATATATGAGTTATGAACATTATATAATTTTCTTGTGTTTATGATATTTGAATGTGTTGTGTTAATTTGAGAGCAATAACTAGAAATTTGTATGGAACCTAACCTACCTTTTATTTTTCTAAAATAATAACATTAACTAGTGATGCCAGTAGTCTATGTAATCATGATGGCCAAGCTTGAAAAGGCTACAATCAAATTATTTTATCTTGTGTTTTTACATAGTATCTATTTAAATACATAAAAATAGGAATATGATTAAGGAAATAACATTGAGAAACAAAACCTACAGGAACTAATCTCTAGTTGTGTGCTTTAGGTGAGTGCATAAGACCATGGTCTTACATGAAAGGGCCAACACACTAACTCACTGGCATAGACTCTAGTGTCAAAACTATAGTAACAATACAAACCCTAACATTTTCCTTCCATTGATGGGACTCAAAGTTCTTGTTTCTCAATCATGGAAATGTTTGAGCACATTACTCTGAAGAATATAGAATAATGGATTATTGGAGTTGAAGATAAATATATAATTCCCTACCTTAAACTAGGAGTTTCCACATGATAGTGGGTAGAGCATAATCTATATAGTTCATTTTATGAAACTTTATTTGCTAATATCCTAGTTTATTTATATAATTGGCTCTCTTCATATGCTCAAGGATGGTCCCAAAACCTTAGGAGAAGACATTATTCAAACCTAAAATGGCAAAGAGGTTTAGCATGACTCAAAACCCTATAGACTAGAGTTTTTAACATTTGGTGGAAAGGAGTTTTGAATAGCTACATTTTTTATTACATTGTAACCACCTATTCATGTCCTAAAGAAGCCAAGTTATAGTTTCTTTGAGAACCATGTAGCCATTACATTAGACATTTTAATTTAGAAATCAAGAATTTATTTGTTGATTTAAGACTTGAGACTATGCCAATAGAGATCTTAATCCTTCTATGCATGATCTGCACATTTGGGAGGGGAGTAAAGAAGAGTTGGTAAAAGACTATGGGTTTAAAATGGTAGCTAATTAGTGGGCATTACAGAAATGGAAGTATGATGAATCTTGAAAAAGGATTATAGGAGTTAAAAGCATGAGAAGGGATTGAGAAAACTTAAGAAGTGTTGTTAGGATCCATAGGGAAGTGAAGACACATAAAGAGGACCCCATCATTTTTGATCCATGCCCTATGCAACTATTATCATATGAAGGAGAAACTAGCTAGACATTGGGAACCAAAGAACCAAGTATGAACCAACCAAGCTCCCCAACCATAGTGTGTGCTCATGCTCTTGAATTAGATAAAGTAAAAATATAAAATTAGGACACAAATAGTGTGTAATCAGAGATTGAGCCAGTAAGGGATACTATAACTAAGCTATTTAATACACATATAGACTTAACACTACCCTTCCCTCTTCAAGGTAATTTCATGGTGTAATTTGGGATGCCTAAAGGACCTGGACCTTAAAGTGGATAGATTATAGGCCCAGGTTTGTTTAATCACCTAGCTATTGTTCCCCATGTCATAAGGGCTACTATTGGAAGCATTGGAGGTAGACTAGGTGGAAGCACAAGAGGAGGTAGTGGACTTCCCCCTCAAGAGACAAGGGCTGGAGGTTATCAACAAATACTAGTTCATGCACCTCAACCAACAATGGTATATTATAAAATTATGTTTTACTTACTAGAATATCAAGGCATGGAAAATGAAACTGAGCATGTCCACAAATGTGAACTTATTTGGAGAGTACAAGGCATCACCTCTTCTGAATGTAAAGCCACACAGTTCACAACTAAAATTTTGGAGCACTCACACAAATGGTATATAAAGTTTTACCCTCAACAAGATATCATGGACTATGATCAATTTAAAATAACATTTCTTCAAGAGTTTGACATTCCATAATTTTAACAACAAAGCATAGGTGCACTAAAAGACATCAAATAGGAACTTACTAAAAGTGTGCAAGAGTATGATGAAAGGTTTAAAAGGATCTTATCAAAGATACCCTTATAAATCAATAATATCTAGCACACATAATGGTTCATGGGAGATTTTTTACTACCCTTCTAACAAACATTATCTTAGAAGACTTTCACTAGCCTGTGTAAAGCCTTAAAAGTTGCCCTCTTTGTTGTAGTTAGAAGTATCGATAAAAGGATAAATCCATTCATGGAAGCTAAAATAGATTCAATGGGATCATAGCTTTAAAAATTAACCAAAAATAATGCATATGATACTTGTAGTGGTCTTTGGTGCATTGATTATGAATCTGAAGGTCACACCCAAAGTAATTGCCTATGAAATAAAATCCACATTGTATTGAATAAGTCATGTGAAATCTATCATGAAGAACATGATATACATTCTTTCCCTCTTTTTTATTAATAAAAACACTCAAATGTATCATATTATTATAGGATATGTGATGCCTATACTCATGACACTAATGACTGCCAACTGAATAGTGACATCCATGAAGCATGAGTGTATGGTACACACCAAACTTATATATCCAACAACCAAGATATGGTGGTTACCAAGGTCAAGGATAATGATGAGGAAGAGGAGGTGGTAATTTCACACCTAGGAAATGTTACAAATTTATATCCCCAAACCACTACCAAAGAGATTGTTTAGACTACCCTACATGTGTTTTTTGTAAAAAGGACCAAAGGTTGGAAGAGTGTCCTAACTTATACACAGATATCACTAAGGAGAGAACTAAAAAAAATGTTGGCATGATATGAGTTGAGAAACCATATTATTATGTGCATTTAATCACCCCAACTATTCAATAATTAAATATTACCACACATGGTGGAGGACAATCTCAATCTATCTCAAATTCTATTCAAAAAGTTCAACATGAAGAACCATGAGCAAAAAAGTATCCTAATGCCTAGAAATAGAAGGATGTCCTATAATATATGATGGTATTAGTAATATAACTTTAAGTATATATTCAATTCCTTTAATACAAAGAAGAAATGTAGTGTGCTACTATGCAAAGGGAAGTTGAACCACAAAATGTGGTGCATGATGACTTCCAAGAACTGTACAAGTGTATGATGGATGAGGAAATTATCCCATAGCTAAGTGTTTGACTTAAGAATAAATCACAAGAACCACATGATGCTCAACCCAAAGTCACTTTACAAATGAGGATCATTTCCTGAATCATGCTCAGAGGTAAGACACTCCTATTCCCTTTTCCCCTAGAAGATAGAGAGATACTAGTCAATGTTGCCATCAATGGATGGGTAATCTAGGAAATATTAGTTAACACTAACATAGAAATGAATTTCCTCACCAAATATGCCTAGAGAAAAATATCTAGTCTAGCATTGTATCCATCACCTCATGTGTTGTTCATGGCTAACAAGACTAGTGCTTTACCAATAGGTGTCCTCAAAAACATCATGATTACTATACTTGGAGTACCCTTCAAGGCATATTTTTAGGTTCTTGAATTAGTTGAGGTATATGACCCAAAACTCAAAATCTTTGGTTGAAATATAATTCAAGAAACAAGAACAAAACAATTCAAATAATGTTATCTCTGAGAAGAGATGTTTTATTGATCAAATTTGTAGACCCAAATATATGCTTATCTCTGAGAAGAGATGTCTACTTTCCATTTTGGGTTAAATATTCATTTATACATGTTTTTAAGGTGTGGGGAGGATTTTTAAGGTCACCAATCTTGAGGGAGATGAATTGGTTCGACTTCCACGATTTACAATAGTACAAAATTCAAGGAATTACTATTTTTAGACTGCACTGCTAAAATTAAAATTTGGGACACTTCCATTGAGTTTTAGGGGGTCAAAATTCATTGAGAAGAGCTCAATTCCATCTCATGATGTTCCCCTCATTATTATCTTTTCAACGGTTCAAATGGTGAGTCAATTGGAGCTACGGTGCAAAAATTATGGCTCTCAGAAGTTCCGTCATCAATTAGGATGGACCCATCACCCGAATTGTCATCTGAATTGTTGCCCAGATCATTCCTCCCTTCTTGAGAAGCAATGATCCCCATTTCATTAAGATTTGTCATCAAGTGTGGTATTTGTGCTTCAATTTTATTCTTGATGCATACTTGGAAGGGACTGTGATATATAGAATTATACAGGGCCTGATTGTTCACCATTTCTATTTGACCATCAGTCTGTGGATGGAAGGACGTGAACTTCTTCAGTTTGGTATCTATTTTCTTCTATTGTTGTGTTGTTTTTGTAGTTAGGGCTGTAACATCAACCCTTTTGGATTCTTTTGGCTTGACCACCATGAGAAAAAATTTCTTGGCACTAATCAGAGAGACAGATGTAGAAGGTGGTACCTCTGGTACCCTATAGCACCGTGTTCCAAGAGTGAGAGTGATCCTTCAAGTTCTTGATTCATAGATGCCATGTCTATCATACATGAATGACTAACCAAAGAGTACATCACAAACAACTAGATGTACCACATCACATAAGACCTCATCTTGGAAAGGTTTTATTGCATAAGAGAGAAGACATTGGTGGGTGACACAAAGGTTTCTCCTTAGACTCAACCATCCAATATTGTATGGCTTTGGGTGAGGCTTCATGGACAGATTTAGGCTTTTCAAAACATTAGTAGAAATTTAATTCTTTTGACTTCCACTATCAAGAATGAAATGTAGAGGCTTACCTTTCACCCATAACTTAGAGTGAAACAACATTTCCTTATCATCTAGCCTCTCCTCATGGGTCTGTGATGAAGCAACAATGGCTTCAGGCTCATCATCTATAATCTCTTCTTCAACCTCTTCAACTATAGGGTCTTTATGAGGCATAGTAGTAGATGTCAAGGATTGTGACTCAAAAAGTAGGGACTTAATGGATCAACATTCTTCTTTGGAGTCAGTTCCATATTTGTGATAATCACACCATTTCCCAGCCTTTCCTTCTTTTTGATTCCAATTTTGGCCTTGTGTTTGACCTTCTTTGTCACTTCTCCATTTGAAGGCTAAATCTTCATATTCATTCTTCCATGCTTCTACTTAACCTTCACTACAAACTTTTATGCCTCACCAAGGGTTTCCAAATTGAAGAGTTTCATTTCTCCCCATATGTACCATTGTGGACCACCATGATATTTGAGAACCTTGTGTTTCTCACTTTCTTGGATGCCCAATCTTGCAGATAGAGAATGAAAAATATCAATGTAATCTTGAACAGTTTGTTCTTTACCTTGGCAATGTTTTTGCCACTCTATATAAAAATCGTCATATGCTCCAATGGGGTAGCATTCTTCCTTCACATATTTTATGAAATCATCCTAAGTAGGTTCTGTCTCAAGGTCAATATCATCTACACTGAATCTCTTTTTGTACACTTCCCACAAATTTTTGACAGGTAATGATGCTTTCAGAAGAGTAAAAGTAATCTTCTCTTTATTAGTGAATTTATTTACATAAAAATAAGATGATGATTGATCCAACTAATTTTCTACTATATCAACATTGATTTTGCCTTCAAATGTAGGAATATCAAAATTTACCTGAACCTTGAAGGGTGTTGGGGCACTGAAAAGATGTCCATGTGTAGATGAGGAGCTAGAATTTCCCATCAAAATTTGTTGGAGAATTTGAGAAAAAAAATTATAATCTACACTTTCTATTGTTGGAGGGATTCATTCACCATTTCCTTGAAAGGATCAGATGTCTCGGTGTTGTCTGCCATTTGAATTCGTTTGGATTGAACAGGTAGATAGTCTACCGGTTCAATTTTTTACCCAAGCTTCTTGTAATCTAACCTAATTCTTGGGATCATACACTCTAAAGACAAACCAATCTGATACCACTAATCCAAAACTCAAAATATAGGTTGAAATATAATTCAAGAAACAAGAACAAAACAATTCAAATAATGTTATATCTGAGAAGAGATGTTTTATTGATCAAATTTGCAGACCTAAATATATGCTTATCTCTAAGAAGAGATGTCTACTTTCCATTTCAGGTTACATCTTAATTTATACATGTTTTTAAGGTGTGGGGAGGATGTGGAAGGTCACCAATCTCTATGGAGATTAATTGGTTTGACTTCCATGATTTACAACAATACAAAATTTGAGGAATTACTATTTTTAGAAACTTATTATTTTTAGACTGCACTACTAAAATTGAAATTTGGGACACTTCCATTGGGTTTTAAGGGGTCAAAGGTCACAATGTTCCCCTCGTTATTATATTTCAAACGGTTTAAAAGGTGAGTCAATTGGAGCTACGGTGCAAAAGTTATGGCTCCCAGAAGTTCCGTCATCAATTGGGGTGGACCCATCACCCGAATTGTCATCTGAATTGTTGCCCAAATCAGTAGATGACTTCCAAAAAAATTTGGAACAACTCTAGTGCTATGAAAATAATTAAAATATAATTTTTAATAAGTGGTATATTATTTTTGAGAACACTGATTAGCATATTATTATTTCCTTGGATCAAACATAGGGGACACCTTATATAAAACATGTCAATGTGGAAGAATATATTAACCACATCTATAATGTCACTATCAAAGATGATGAGAAAAGGGATAAAAATCTTGATGTCATTCTCAGATGGTCAAACACTCAATCCCTCTCTGACACTATAAGCAATCCCTTATGACCTCATTGGATGCGTGTGTAGTGAAATTAGAAGTTGAGATACCCTTCTATGCTAGTTTCATAAACATCACAGGTTCATGTGCCTTTTCATTGGTCAAGTCATGAGGGGAACAAGCATAGAGGTACCTCTTAAAAAAATTGATGAGGCTCCATGGTTCCATAGACAAATGGAGGTATGTGACTTCATACAGTGCCATGAAGAATTCTATGACACCAAAAGTGATCATATGAGGTCATTAGTTCATCTCTTTAATGGTACAGTTATAAGATGGTGGTGAGCCCATCATGGGTGACTCCTTTATTAGGACCAATTATGTTTTTCCTTGCATCACCACTTCTATCATGACAATAAATTCAGGGGAACAATCAATTATAACAAAATACTAACACCTAAACCCCATATAGAAGCTTGCAATAAAATGTGGAGAAATGAAGATTCATACCTGCCAGAGTACTTGTGGGTTCATTAATTCTATATAACTTTACTTACCTAGGTAAGGGCATGGTATTTTCATCAATAACGACACATGGGAACCCAATTTTGGCATCTCTTGAAGGAAAACATGAAATCAGCCCTATCTTATTCTTTTCCAAGAATGGATTTATGCCTCACCTTCCAAGCCATACGTGAAGAAATTTTTGGTTACTTGAGTCCTATTGAAGATTATCTAAGTAATATCCATCATGTTCTTTAATAACCTCTACATCTATTTAATGAATCATCAACACAAGTTGTCTTTATGCCAAACCTAATCCTTGATCAAGACTAATGTGAAGAAATACATCTAGTAAATAGAAGCTAGTGTTTCACATGGAATGATGTGAAGTATCCAAACCACTTGATCCTTTGAAAACCCATTTGTATGTATTTATAAACTATGGCACACAAGTTATTCATGATATTGGTGCCAATCTAGATAACCCTTACAGTGGGCCCATTCAGACTATTTAGCATAATATTAGCACAGAGTAAGAACCAAAGATGGCTACAATAGGAAATTACTAGATTGACACTAAGATTTCAAAAATATTTGAGTTTTCAAAGGAACATCATGATGTCTTTCCAATAAATTACATCAAAATCAAGGGATTCCATCCATCCTTAGGAAAAATGCATATCAAGTTGATTGACAGTGCTCGACTACTTAAAAAGTGACCATATAAAATGAATCCCAATTTATGACCATGAATCAAAGAGGAAATCAATAGTATGTTGTGTGTTGGCGTAATCACCCCCATTAATTAATCTAAATAGGTTATTCCCATGGTGATTGATATCAATAAATATGGATGCATCCATATTTACATAAACTATCAAGTATTTAATGCATCTTATGTCACTGACCCCATGCCAATGCCTTTCATAGAGGAAATCCTTAAAGGTGTTGTTAGATGTGAGATATATACCTCCATCTATGGCTTCTTAAGATATCATCAGGTATAGATAGTTGAAGATAAAAAATCAAAGACAACATTTGCCACCAAATGGGGATCTTTCATGTATATTGTTATGCCCTTAAAGTTGAAGAATACCCCAACTGTGTTTTCATGATTAGTTGTTGGAGGCTTAAATGATTTCATCCATAAGTTTCTTCAATTTTACTTGGATCATTGGATATTTTATGGTTTGGTCAAGGACCATTAGTCTAACCTAAGGCTTATGCTTGAGCATTGTTAGGTCTTATAAATATATTTGATCTTAACAAAGTGCCTATTTGCTACACCTTTTGGTGTGCTCTTAAGACATATTATTTTTAAGGAAGGAATTTTGGTAGACTTATTGAAGGTGCCTATTATTCTTCACCTCCCAAGGCCTAGGACTTAATCTAAGGTCCATGCCTTTCTGGGTCATACTATTATTATAAAAAATTCATCTGTGGATATGCAAATATTATCATTCCCTTGGAGGAGCTTCTAAAGCATAATGGGCATTTCATATGGACTTGTTCTTGTAAAGAAGCTTTTGAAACATTAAAAGACAAACTGATCACTTATCTTATCCTCTAGTTTCCTGATTGGACAAAACCATTCCACATCCGTGTTGATGCATCTGGAATGGTTGTTGGTGTAATCCTTGCATAACCAAGTGAAATTTATATACACATAATATTTTTAAAATTTTATTGATTACTGACACTTTGTATCTTAAAGGAACCTATCAAGTCTCAATCTCTCTGAGTGTATGCCTTAAGGGGTGCTCCAAAAAAGGGTGGGAAAACCATTGGTACTTCATAAAATTATTATCCCTTTTTCTACTTGCCATATACGCACTTGTCTCTTAAAACCATTAACCCTAAGCTTATTATTTTCAATTCTACTCATTATAGTCATTTTCCTCTTTCCATCCTCCTTTTCTTTCCCTAATTACCTTTTGGACCATCGGTTGTACTAGGTTGACCAAGGTAGACCCTATATAGTTTAGGGGTATTTTTCACTTTTTGGGTTTATTAACCTTTCGATCCACCTAGCTCAGACATAGTGAATTGTCCCCAAAAACATATAGGGTCAACCAGGGTTGACCCTATACAACCAAAATTTTCAAGAGGATTTAGGGCAAGATCCACCTATATATACAAGTTAATTTCAAACCATTTGTAAGAATAAAAGAGAAGAATAATAGGTTCAAATAAACATCTACTTATTGACCATTCTACTTGAGGAATAAATCTTAGGGTTCCATATTTTCTTTAGAGATACGGATCTTGTCTTGTGGAGAAGTCTTTTGGATGCATAGGTAGGTTATGTAGCCTAGATATAATTTTTATTTGTTATCCTTACATACCACAATAATCTCTTGCAAAGCACCTTGTCCAAGGGAGATTGAGGCTCGATAAGTTCATCTTCAAGGTAAGTATTCATAACTTTATTTCTCCTTTGTAAGAGTAGATAGACAATGTAGTTGTGATTATTTATTCCATGCATTAGGATTCCATATACATTGACTTGAGTATATGTATTTTATGCATGTTTAGTTTAGTTTATTATTATTTTATAACCTCTACTTTGTGCCACAAGCTTTGGTGTGTACTAGATTAGATTTACTTTCTTGTTTATTAGAATAGAGTGAATATTAATCTTAGAATTCTTTTAGGGTTGTTGCATGATTATGTTAGACTAGAGGCTTTGGAACCCTACCTCACATAGTGTATTGTGACAAGTGATCCCTTAATTAGGTCTAGTAGATCCCCATATTAGTCATGCTCTCACTTAATAAATATATTCCCAATCAAAAGTGTAGGTATGCTCTATCTTCTCTAAGCTATGGTTGATTTATACATATGATGCATTTCTAATTGCATACATTCTAGGAAACCTAATGTGAAACTAACCTTTGAAAGACTTATTTCACTTTCTTTTTATTCTTTTTAGCATTATTTGTATCATATATCTTTCATATTGGATCAACTTTATCGACCCAATTCTAATCTCTGTGTGTAGGTTTTCAAGAAAAGGCAACTAGCTCAACTCAGATGACCCATATAGGTTTCCATACTTCCAAACTTCTAGTTCAGACTACTATGTTAACCTAGTCAACCCATTACTTTTTCAAACATTAGGTTCAACATACTAGGTCGACCCAGTCAACCATGTACACTTTAGGCACTCAATAGTAGGATTTTGCAAAGCTTGATCGACCTAGTTAACACAATTAACATATTTTTCAACCATATTCCAAGGTTCTTGACTATAAATATTTAGTCCTAGCATTTCTAATCCACCAAGGTTCCTTTCTATATCTTTGTATCTTTATTTTATGTCTTTCCTTTTACAATTTGTAGTCTTCAAAACTACCTCTACATAGTTAATTAGATTGACCTTATCAACATAGTTTTATATTCTGTGTGTTATCTACATAATTGGGTTAACCCTAGCTGACCCTATTTATTTTTAGACCTTGATTACACCGTATAAGTTTGACCCTATCACACCTATTCTATATTTTTTTCATATAGTGTCAACACTATACCTTGTTTCAAGTTGATATTAATCTCTATATACTAGTAATTAGTTCACAACTTTCTTTTCTTATTACTTACATGATTATAATAGTTCACATAGTCTAATTAGGGGGTTTTTAATTATCCATTTAGTCTCACTATTTCTATTTTATGTACACATGGCCAAATCATAAAAACTAAATAAGCATTTTAACATTTATCTACCTAAGGCCAACCTACTTGGATTTCATCACCAAGGGAGAAGTTGACTTGATACTCTATTCAAGTATAAAGCATGTTTAATAATATATTTTGGCTAAGCACCCGACACCCTTATCACTATGGTGTGTGAAGTGATGGGGTAGGCCCCAATACTAATCCTATAGCATTTCCACTGCAGTCCCTTTCATCTCAAACTACTTGAAACTATCTTTAGATTTCTATTAAGTTCCTTGATTTATAGCCAACTTTTCATAAAATTTATTATCATTTCTTAATAATCTAATAAACTTCTTAGGTTGACCAAATAGTTAGCTCTTTATTTTTCAAGTTGATTGCTTATTCTTTGCTCAATTATGTGCACAAAAACTTGCATTAGCTAATATTAGTGCAAGATTTTATATTGTGTACTTCAATTTGATTGGCTAACATTGACCCAATTGACTATTTTTTTCCTTTAGTTCTTCCTTTCCTAGATTATCTGTGAAAATTGTCTTGTTTTAGTTCATAACTTGCTATCAACTTTTCTTTCTTTCTTGTATGTTGTACTAGGTCATCCCAATCAACCATATACATTTTTCAAATCTTTGTGTATTTTATAAGATCAACCCAATTGACCTTGTACTCTCTATATCCCCTTTTACTTCTTTTTCTAGTCTCTATGCACTATACTAGATCGACCCAATCAACCTTGTATAGTTTTGTAGTTCTTATTTATATGTTAGGTTGACCCAATCACCCCTATATAATTTATGTCACTCCTTATTTTCTTTTTTTATGATCTCTCTTTCTCTCCCTTCATCATGGACTTTCTACTTGATAACACTGAGTTGTAGTCAATAGACATGATGAACTTTACCAATCCTCATAGGGTCTCCCATAGATAGAGTAGGGATCCTCTCTTAGATGATAGTAACATTCATATTTCCATTCACATAATGAACTATAGGACCCCTCCTAATTCTTATTTTTACCATAATTCTATTCTTTTATTAGAGGACCAACCTGAGTTAGAGTATACTCTTGAAATTCTCTTCTTTATCTCTAAATTTCCTCAACATCAAGGAAATGATCCTTCTACCATTTACAATATTATGATTAGTGGTCAACTTTAAGAGCCTCATTTTCCTACTCCTACATTCTCAAGTAGATATATGGGTACCAATTTATTTTATTCTTAGCCTCTTCCTTAAATTTTGACCCCTTCTCATACCATGACTTCTTCTCTAACTTCTTCCACCTCCATGCTTAGTCTATCCACTAACATGGTAGGTTATATATCTAGTGGGCCTCTCATAAGATCCACTAATATTAATCCTCATACTAGTGATTTATTTTATACCCAAGGAAATCATGCTTCTTCCTCTCAACCATTCACTATTCCATCTTTTTCTACACAAGCAAAATTTACCACTAATGCATCATACTCTCATAATTCTTCTCAAGATCTTATCAATACCAATAGTGGTACCCAAGCCACTAATACTAACACTAATTCCAACCCTAATACTTATACTAATGCTAATCAAACACATCAACTTTTGTTACAAATTTTTAATCAAATGAATACATTTCAAGCTCATAACACAAATCAAATGATGAGAATACAAAACCATCTTCTCCACCTTCAATCTCATCTACAACCAATGACTTGGGGCAAATATAACTAAAATGTCCCCCCTCTTCCTCTTCATATTATCAAGGTAATCTCACTCCTTAACCTCCTTTAATTAATAAAACCATTAAGCATCTTCAAAATGAACCTCTTACTACTCAAATTTGTAACATTGACATAGGAGGTATAACACCTACAATCTATTATAATGCATCAATTGATCCCACCCTTCATCTTAATACATTTGTAGATATTTATAAGGATTGGGTCAAATTAAAAACCTTTGATGCTACCAAATTCCTTTCCAAAATCACAAGTGATGTCTTGGATTGGTACAATAAACTTAGACCTCATTTCATTACTAGTTTGGAGGATTTAGTGAATGCTTTAGTTCAATAATTCCAAACTAGTGATCTTCCCAAAAACACTTTGGCCCATTTCATAAATTGTAAACAAAACAAAAGTGAATCTGCTCAAGCCTTTATTGAAATATGGAAGACTTTGTCAAATAAATATGAACATAACATAGCCAATGACAATCTTTTCCATCTCTTTACCATTGCCCTTTTTCCTAAATTACATTATCGAGTCCACACTCTCTCTCTCTACATACCTTGGAGGAGGCTATTGACCAAGCTAAATGACAAGATTTCCTTATGAATCAATTTGAGCCACCCAAACCTTATGTGGGCCTTGTATCTTACTTAAGAATAAAAATCACAATATTACCAATGATGGTGTTACATATTCTTATGACACCATTCACAATTTTTAAGTTGTCATTCCTACCCCTGCATTAGAATTAGTTCCCCCTTCTCAAAAATATACTAATCCTCATTTATCTTCACCAAACAACATTAAAATTCATAAACCTCTATCCTTATCTGAATTCCTTAAGCATCTACCTAGGCCTCTTCTATGAGAACTTGACCCTACTCGTCTTATAAAGTATTGGTATGATCTTAACAAGTTTTTTTGGTTTCACGCTAGTTGGGGTCATTATTATGAGACCTATAGACAAATTCATAATTTATCTATGGATTTTCTTCTTATTCCTAATTTTGACCATGATTATACCATTAGAAAGCATCAACAAGCTTATAAAATTACTTTTAAGGACTATAAATCGCATGATAAGACTCAAGCCTTAAATTAAGAAAACACTCATTTATCTATCTATAAATACCCTCTCCCTAATCATCAACCTATCTAAAAAAATCAAGATAAATCCACCCCTTCCACCAATAATGTAGAAAGTCTTGTTAAACCAACTTCTGAAGAGAATGTGGTTAGCATGACTAATATGTGAAGGGTGGTTGCTTTCATTGATTCATAGCCTATCTACACTCCATATTAAACATGTCATGTTATCCAAGATTCTTCTCTAACTCATTTAAATAGGTGAGGGCAAGATAACCTTATTGCCTTTGATGATTTGATTTAAGATTCTCCCTTGGATAACATTTCCCATTCTATTTCTACCACTCATTGATCATCTTCCAACACTAATGATACTCAAATTTCTACTAACACTTATTCTACCAATTCTCTAAATTAACTTAAATCAACTACATCATCATAACATGATTTACAACCTTGTTCTAAACCCTCTTATTCTTCTTACCAATAAAAATTTCAATGAACTTCACCTCTTCCTTCCAAAAACCTTCTTAACCATTATGCACCTTTATATAACAACATTCTTATGGGTTATGATGAGATGGATCCCATTGCGGAGCTCACTAATCTCCCATCCCAAATTTAATTCTTTGAGCTTATGAGGGCTTCTCCATGTCATAAAAACCATCTTATGCAACTATTATTTGAGATTAGTGTCCCTTTTCCTCCCCTAGTAGGATGGGAAGTAACTTTATTTAGATCCAAGGATAACATATTACAATAATGTGAAGAGATGTCTATCAACATTGATGAAACTATAGACACTTCTCTTTCCTTAAAATTTCTCATAGCCTTTATGATTCTTGACAAGATTATTCTTCATGTGGATGATCCTCCCTTATTTATTAGTGTCCACATAGGTGATATCCAAGTCAAGCATGCATTTATTGATGAAGTTTCCATCACTTATATTGCCTCTCTTAATTTCATTAAGACCCTTGGATATTCTGAATGCAATCTCAAGTCTATGTGTAGCACCTACCAAAGATATTATAGAAGTAAAATGCCTCCTCTAGGTTGTGTGTGGCTTCCCATTACTATCCCACCTATCACTATTCACATGAAGGTGATGATTTTTATCTTCCCTCTTTTTTATAACATCTTACTTGGTAGGCCATGGACTCACTGCATGAGATCTATTTCTTCTTTTGCCTACCAATGCATTAAATTCCCTCATAATGGATCCATTTATAGGATTCAAGGTGAAATTAACCCTTATAATTTTGAATAATTCCAAGATTGTGGTGTCTTCAATATTTCTACTATTGAGCCTTTGCCAAGCATTCCATTCTGTGAGTCAGTGTCTCAACTTTCCCATTAATTCAACCTGAGATTATAGTGGGCATCCTAAGCTCATTGGTAACATTCCTCCTAACCTCTTAGGTTCCAATGATGATGAGCCCAATGATATTAAATTAAAGATAAATACTTTTAATCTCTTGCCTCATCTCATCTCATAGATTATTGCTTCCTTGTAAACTCACTCTCAAAATCCTCCTTGCGATGGCATTCCCATAGTCTTGACCAAGACTAGGCATTTTATTCACCATACTTCCTTAGACGACAAGGTAATCCCTAATTATGTTATTGACCTTCACACACTGGATTATGATGATGGTTATTCCTTAGATGATTCAATGTTAGGTGGTCTTGTACAATCTTGTGATGCTAAGATTATCCATTATCGTTATTCTTTACTTGAGTATTTTCATGCATCTCATCATTTTTATTCATTTATAGTTCTTGATTTTTGTATTTTTCCCATTTATCATAAGGTAGAGATGGAATTGGCTCCTCCAATTTTTGAGGAGCCACATAAGACTATATTCATAGATCATGCTATTATTAGGCCTTACCTTTTTTCTAGGTACCCTAACACTCATAACTAGTTTACCCCTGAGGTTAGTGCAAATCTCCTTAGCTTTTCTATAGATCTTGTTCTTCCCTCAATAGAGATTTTTATAGTTGAGTTTGATTTTTCTCCTACTATTGTTGATCCTACCCTTATTTTTATTCCATTGCCTTTCCCTTGATCCTAGTTCCATTCCTTCCTCATCATCACCCTCCCTTGGTGATGGTTTGCTTCCTTTGCTTAAGATGGCTCCTTTGCCCACCAAATAGGATGATGAGTGTTCTCTTGTTTTTTCCACTCCTATTATACCTCCTTTCATACATGATTCTACTAAAACCACTCATAAGTGTATCTATTTCTTCTATGGGATAGATAATAATTCTTCCACCCATTTTCACAAATTACATCAATATATTGATACCTTGCATCTTTCTTCCCCATTATCAGACAAAGCCATACCTCCCCCAAAGGTAATTCTTAAATATCTACCCAAGTATGGTGAGGTATATTGTCCATGGCATCTATGCAACACCCATCATACCGATCATTACCACATCCTTCAACAACATATTAAGTATCACCTTATAGCCATTCTCAGACATTCTACCACTCCTCCCCTAGGTCATTCCTGAAATAAGGATCCTCCTTCTTCTCTCATGGCTCCACCTCCAATGGTTCCATAATCTCTATGGTCCCTTAACCACCAGTGATTCATGCATATCTTGTAGATCTTGCTCCCACACATTCTCATAACCATCCCTTACCTAATTTCCCTCCTTAGCATGATCCTTCAAGAAGCCATACTTTTTTTATTGAGGAGATTAGACGAGAACTATTTACCCAATATTCATTAAATATTGATGATACATTATCAATAGTTTGTCTCCATCTTTATGGAGATTTATCTAATGTCTTGGATAATGTGAGTGGACATATTTATTATTATTTATGAGCACATGCATGGTGTTTTTGAATTTTAATTTGGGTTGGACGTATGCTCCAATCTTATCTTTATCTATTTATAATATCATTTGACACTATGTCAAATTTTTCATTATCATATATGTTAATCTTATTTATTATACTATATATTACTTATCTTATCATTTATATTTCTCATATGATTATTTTTCTTTATCATTGCTTTCTATCTCTTGCTTGAGTTTTTCTCAAAAAAAAATATTTCCTCTTCATGATTGTTTGCTTTCTTATCTCTATTTTTTATGGTTAATTATCATTGTGACTTGGTTATATAAACCTTGTTCCCTTTGTTCATTTTCTCCCTTTTACCATGTGATCAATTAGTAAAATAATCCTACTCATTACTATATCCTTACATCGGTCCACTTTTTGGATTTCCTTTTTCCCTTCTTCATTTTTCCATAAACTAAGCATATACATAATTGAGACTTGAGATCACATACTAGTTCATTGTCAAGCCTAAGTGTTTTAATTAGTATTTATCTTTGGTTACTTATATTCCTTTAGCCTTACTCTATAGCTCATTCATGTGTATCACTACATCTCTCATGATTGGTCATTTGAAATCTGTATGGAGGAGGAATCTTAAAAATCCATAAAAAGATAAAAGCCAAATCATTTAAATAAAAGCCAATGATACAAAAGGCAAAATTATTATTAAAATTCCAATCACACAAATACATTATTAAAATCATATCTCCTTCTTCTATTCTAATCTCAAACTCCACAGTTGGCATCACAGTAGCGCTGAGGTCCTTTGGGGTGTAGGAGGCTAGTAGATTAGAAGAGGAGAATAAAAAATATTTCAGTGCTACCTACTTTCTCACACAATTACCCAATCTTTGTATTAGACCAACAACTCAATAAGGGGTCCTAAAGAATGGGGAACATGTTGTGAGAAGGTAGGTCTATTTTATTTTTCTTGTACCAATCTAACTTCATGAGTTGATCTTAATAACACACCTATTTTCCTACAAAGCTTTATGTCTATAACAAATAGGTTTTCTTTGTACATAGACAACCACTAGTCACTTAGTGTCTTCTCATGTACTTAGTATTCCTCTTGCCTCCTAAGGTATTCTCATTAGATGCCTAAGTCTTACTTTTTACATTCCCTATATCCCTCATATTTCCTCTTGAGAAATATTGTTTTATCTACTGATCACTTCCCTTGGGATCTCATTTGTGAGCTACATTATAAGATCATGGATAAGACCCAGCCATCCTCACAAATTACCATATTTTCCTTCCTATTACCACGTACTTTATTACCTAAATTTTCCTATTTATTCCACCTTATTGTTTTTCTCTTTGTGAGTTTCTTTGTATGATCATGGATAGGACCTAACATTCCTCACAAATGTTTCCAATACCCAAGTCACAATCCAAAATTACATGTGTTAAATATGAGATAAGATTTGATTGATTATGAAGTTACACATCATTGACATGCTTCTCATCTTGATTTAGTGTGTTTTATGCTTACTTCATCTCTCATTTGTCTTTTTATATTTTTATTTTTTGAGTGCATGTAAGAATACAACCATTTTTAAAAAAATTCATACTTCCCAGCTTGAATTAGTGTGATCAATTTAAGACCAATCTTTTTCCAACTTTGTTTTTATTTTATACTTTCTAGTATGATTAATTGACTTAATTGATTTTTTTTAATACCATTTGTGCCCTTTTACATACCTTCCATTTTATTACATTTTTGTCATACTTTCCAACATGAATTAATATGATTTTACTTATTTTAATTTGGTGCAAAAAAAAATCACTTTGGTTTAAAAACAAATCCCTTTTTACCATCTTGTTTTACCATTTATCGGTTCTTTATATTTAGTCATTTCTTCTTATTACACATTTACTAGATTGAAATAGTGTGTAGTACATTTTCTTGATTGATTATATTTTTCCAAGTCCTTTTTGCCTATTTCTTTTTAACCATGCATGTGTCCTAAATAATGCTAGAAAATAAACCACATCATATATTTTCTATAGTATATACAACAACAGATAAAATAAATGTGCTAGAATGAAATATTTTCAAAGCATCCATAGCCATAACCATAATAAACCATAATGACAACATACACAACTAATAATACTATGCCAGAATGATACATCATATATATACATCTCATGAATTTAATACAACCATATATAATGCTCCAGTTCTATGGTTGGGTCTCATCATATCTATCTCATGGCCTAGCTACATTGCCTATTGAGGTCTCAATCTAACTCCTCTAAATAGTACATTATAAATAGGTTGTCTGATATCTTAGTCCCTCTACCTATCTCTATAGTGCACTACCTACACCTATGACTACATCAATTGGGTCTAAATCTCTATCATTTTCATCATTATGGCTAGATGTGCATCTCTCTCCTCAACTAGGTCCTACCATGCCTAAATATCACCTACACCCATCTCTACTAGTGGTTGCATCCTCTCTCTCCACACCTATGTATTTCTTGTTGCTTCCTTAGCTAGTCTAAACTAGCTCACTTGTGTTGGGGCAGATGGTATCTTGGGGTCCTCCAATGCAATCAATTTATATGGTTGTAGATTCTCATCTAGGATGTCATGGAGTGCTCCCCTCACTAGGGACCCCAATCTCTCCTATGCCTCCTTAACTATGCCTAAAAAATCACACCAGATGGATATTAGATCATTATTATATCTCAAAATATCTATCTCTACTTCCAAATAAAAACATAAAGTAATAATTTAACCATCTTTTCTTACCTATATGTGTCTCAGCTACTATGGTCTCATCACTTGCATAACCACCTAATATAGTCTCCCTATCTATACAACCTCCTAGCACCTCCTCTATAAGTCACCTCCTTATCTCAAATCCCTTTGTCATGGTTCACATCCATCTCAACCTACACTTGAGTGGTCTCTCTATCATTTATCCCTCATCTATCTCCTTTGCTAGCTTATTAGGGATGACATCGATCTCTACTATATCTTGCTACCTCCATCATCTTTATGTCTTCAATGGTTGTTGATTCTCTTTCTATAGAGATGGTAGTGGTACATCTGGTATCTTTGCCTTTACCTCATTATCCTTCTACTTTATCCCCCATCATGTTCAACTAGTCCATGGTCATTCATGATATAGTCTGAATGTTGGTATCACTATCAGTGGTCTTAGTCCTCTCCTCCTTCATGGCTCCCTCACATGTTGAGCCCACTACTTGGGCATCATTATCAATGTCACTAGATGATTTAGGCCCATCTATCATAACACCCGTGCCACTAGATATGGATCTCTCTACCATGTGTAGTATATAACCACCTCCATCCTCACCATTGCTAGTACAACTATGTGCCAACTCACCCATGTAATCACTATGTTCTCATATGGCTACCATACTATGTCTGTGCATCTCATTGATTACAGTGTTGGTACATGGGGTATGGCCTATGCTACCTAGTCCTCTCTCCATCTTTACACTTAAGGTAACCTATCATCAACTTCATGGGGAAACCCAACTGGTTGATACATAGAAAAGCTCTCATATATCCAAATTGTAAGCAATATGATCGGTCCTATGATCATTTACCCTTTGACTAGCATCTCATATAGATTATATATGATCTGAACCCAAATGATAGAAATTAGATCATATAGAACTCACTCTTCCAGCATCATCCTACTCAAGGCTACCACAAATAGTGGTACCTTGCCATTTAACTTGTGACATAACACCCACTATGTCACAAGCCTTCTCATATCTTTCCAGATATCTAGAATCTATGATGTATATGCATCATCTATACTGACTCTCCATCCTTCTAAAATTATCTCTAAGATTATATCCCACATGGATAAGGCTCTCCTCTCCTTTATGTTGTCCAGATTCACCTGTTATGGGTAGCCTAAGGATGGCATGGACATATTCTAGTGTGATAACCACCTCTATCACATCTTCATCTAACTTTCATCTGAAGGTGTTAGTCATTCATTCGTATTAACTAAGGAACATGACTAACAAATCAGCACTCATAGGGATCCTACATATATCATCTATGCCTCCTAGACCTATGGATACTAATCTAGCCTTATCTCCATCTGACAATCTTTTCAATAATGTTGATAATCAGGGCACATCCACCAATCTCTAGAACCTTCATAGTCTCTACAACAAAGAAACCATAAAAGATGTATCAGTTCCTTCATGTCATGAATAGTCACAATGCATTCTTTTTACATTTTTAAATAAAAAACAAGCCTAATTACTTTTAAACTTATTCATTTTTATTCATTTTACATTGTTTCTAGCCTACTCAGTCCTCCTTACCCTTATTTGGTCATTTTAGGCCATTCTATCCCTCTTTCATTCTTTTTCACACTTTTTCATACTTATTCTAGTTCTATGGTCTAACTAGTTTGACCAAATTTCTCTATTTTTTCTCTAGTTGACTCCAAAATCTTAGTCAAACCTCTTATTTTCTCCTTATTGGTGCTACGTTGTCATTTTGGACCTTTTGAATTAATTGTAAAATTGCATTAGTTTGGTAGCCTATAGAATGTACAAAGTTGACCCTTACCTACTAGGTTGACACTGTGGATTATACCTAGTTTTTAGTTTATTGGGTTGACCCAGTTCATTTTGCCTACTGACCCCTTGCATTTTCTTTAAAAAGTGCATTTTTCTCACTTTCTTCCTAATTTCCCTAAACCCATTTCCCATCTTAATATTTTATACCTATATAATCTAATTTTGTCTCATTCTAACATCTAGAAATGCTTAAAATTCAAAATTACTAAAAATAAGCTTAATTCACTATAAATTTTTAAAATTGGTTTGAGATTCATAGTTGCATAACTATAGTGTACCCTTTGTTGCCTCTGGGCATCCCTCTTGTTTAGCTTATCATCTCCTCACCATCCTAGCTCGTTTGATCTTTAGATATCTTTTTTTCTTTTCTTCAAAAGTCAAAACAATAAATGACTTATTTTTTCCCCTATTTAAAAACACTTTTTCAAAATTTAAATTCTTTAATTACTTTCCTGTAGATTCCTTGTTTTTCTTATATCTTTGTTATTACTCATCCATTTTCAAAACCATAAAATGCATTGGATTAGTGATAACATAGAGATTTTTTTCCACTATCATATGCCTATTTTCCAAAAAAAATTAATTTTTGGTTATTTTTTTAACTAACTTCTACATGTTCACCTAATGTTCTTCACATTAGATGCCTTCACTTTCTATTGCATTTCACTTCTTATCTACATCACTAAAGTAAGTTAATCTATGTGTTTTTAATTATGTCCTCTCCTTTATCTTATTTTATTTTTAGTGCACTTTACTTAGCATCAACATTGTGTGTTATCATGTTCTATTTTTTGAAGCACCATCCCGTGTTATACTTATGTGACACATAATGAGATTCGAGTGGGACATATGTATACATATAATATTTTTAAACTTTTATTGATTACTAACACTTTATATCTTGTAGGAACCTGTTGAGTCTCAATCTCTTTGAGTGCATGCCTTAAGGGTACACTAAGAAAGGGGTGGGTAGACCATTGGTGCTTCATAATATTGTTATCCTTTTTTCCACTTGTCATCTACACATTTGTCTCCTAAAACTATTAACCCTAAGATTATTCTTCTCATTCCTACCCATTCTAGTCATTTTCCTTTTTCCATCATTTTATTTTCTTAATTCCCTTTTGGACTGTCAGCTGTACTAGGTTGACTAGGTTTGACTCTATATAGTTTAGGAATATTTTTCACTTTTTGGGTTTATTAGCCTTTCAACTGATCTAGCTCAAACCTAGAGAATTATCCCTGAAAAGATATAGGATCAACTATGGTCAACCCTATCAACTAATTTTTTTAGGATTATTTAGGGAAAGATCCACCTATATATACAAATTCATTTCCAACCATTTATAAGAAGAGAAGCGAAGAAGAATAAGTGCTAATGAACATTTGCTTATTGGCCATTCTACTTGAGGAATAAAGGTTAGGGTTTCATAGTTTCTTTAGATATATGGATTTTATCTGGTAGAGAAGTCTTTTGGATGCATAGATAGGTTATGTATCCTAGATCTGATTTGTCTTTATTATCCTTATATACCACAACAAAGAACCTTGGCCGAGGGAGAGATTGAGGCTCGACATGTTCATCTTCAAGGTAAGTATTTCTAAATTTATTTAATTTTTATAAAAGTAGATAGATAATGTAGTTATTCTTCTTTCCTCCATGCATTAGGATTCCATATACATTGATGTGAGTATATGTCTTCTATGCATGTTTAGTTTAGTTATTTTGTTTTATTTCTAACCTCCACTTTGTGCCATAAGCTTTGGTGTGCACTAGATTAGATTTAATTTCTTATTTATTAGAATAGAGTGAATATCAAACCTACAACTCTTTTAATTTTATTACGTGATTGTGTTATACTGTAGGCTTTGGAACCCTATCTCACATGGTGTATTATGACAAGTGGTCCCCAAATTGGGTCTAGCAGATCCACATATTGGTCATGCTCTCACTTAACAAATGTATTCCCAATAATAAGTGTAGGTATGCTTTATCTTCTCTAAGATAGGATTGATTGATAAACATGATGAATTTTTAATTGCATATAAAGGTCACCTGGATCATCCAATCTACTTTGCCATAAAAAATCTCACTCCAACTGAAAAGAATTATACCATTACTGAGCATGAAATATTATCAATGGTTACTTATTGGCCACTCAATTTTTCTTTTATATAGATCATGAGGACTTGAAGTACATCATCAATAAACTAGTGCTACATAGACATATATACCATTAGATTATGTTTTAATAAGATTTTTAATGTTCCATCATGGTGAAACTTGGAAAAGCCAATTGTGGACCTGACTACCTATCTCAAATAGTGTCTAGAGAACCACCATGTACCATAGAGTATGAATTACCTTATGCTCAAATATTATATGTTACTCATGTACCTAAGGAATTGGAGGACATTGCTACCTCTTTGACCACTAGCTTAGCACCTAATTGTCTCACTCCTCAGGTCAAGAAACAACTCATAGTCTATGCCATACCTTTTCAATTCATAGGAGGGGATATTTACAAACTTGGTCATGATGAGATTCTTCAGTGGTGTGTTATGTAACATGAACATTTCAAGGTATTTTGAGAATTTCATGAAGGTATTGCTAGAGGACACTATGCAGGAGAAGCTACCACATGTAATGTTTAATGGCTATATTATCATGGCCTACTCTTTTCTAAGATGCTAAAGTATAAGTTAGGTAGTGTGATATATGTCAGTGCATAGTCAAACCTAACCAATGAGACATTATGCCTCTATGATCAATTCTTTCTCAAGAACCATTTGAGAAATGGGTCATTGATTTTGTTGGCCCCATTAATTCATCTGGGTGAAGAACAAGTTTTTTGTACATAATCACAATAATTGACTACTTAACACATTGGGTTAAAACTGCACTTACAAAATATTTTACTACTACCACTATTGTACGCTTCATTTTGGAGAATATCATAACTCAATTTGGATGCCCACTAGGTTTCACTAGTGATCATATTATCCCTTTCCTAAATGAAACAATTCATGTCTTACTAAATGAGTTCATGATTACAAATCACAAAACAATGTCATACCACTATCAAGCCAATGGCACTATTGAGGCCTTCAAAAAGATCCTAAGCACTACCCTAATGAATATTTTCAATATTGGCTGAATGGACTAGGATAATAGTGTATCTATGGTCCTATGGGCTTACCAAATAACTTACAAGTGCCTAAACAAAAACACCCTATTCAATTTGGTATACAATAAAGAAGTAGTTCTTCTAGTTGAGTTTTTAGTACCATATCTTTGTATAGAACATGTAGGATAATTAGATTAAGAAGAATCCTTGAAAGCACACTTATATGATTTATTACAATTTGATGAATCCCATTTCCTTAGTCATTAGAGTCAAGATGTGAAAAAATACAAACAAAAGGCATGGTATGACCGCAGCTTAAAGCACAAAACTTTTACTCTAGGCATGAAGGTCTTACTATATGACTCCAAGTTTGCATGCCATCTTGGAAAACTTTGGATTCATTGGGATGGTCCTTTCATCATTCATAGCATTTGACCTACCAAAGCATGTCAATTACAAAGGCTGGATAGCCATTTCCTTCTTGTACATTATAATAGAAGTCAGCTCCAGTCATCTTTCACTTCTGAATAGATGAAGTATTTTAATTAATAAGGATTTTTCCATTAGTTTAAGATTTATTGTTTTCAATAAAAGTGTTGCCTTTGTTGCATGCAAACATTTCTTAATGTAATTCTCTTTAATGTATTGTTTTTCTTCATGGAGGACCATGACTCATTTTAGCATGGGGTAGAAGAGATCTGAAATCTTAATTTAAAGATTCATAGGTGTAAAAATTGTATAGGTGTGCAAAGTTATTAGGGTGCATAAAGAATCTAGGCATGCAAAGTGTTAAGGACATGTAAGTTATTTAAGTCACGTGAACTACAAAGCCTAATGATAGAGCATTTCTGCCATTAGTTCAAATTTTGAAAGATAACTATCTTTCATAAGAAGGAAAGCGTGGGACATAGCTATCATCCACTTCAAAGGAAGATGTGATATGGGATGTGGCATTGATGCAAAAATAATAGTTATGGAAATAAATGTGCCAATGGTGTGACATGAAAATACCATCAAAAGCATTAAATGTCAAAATTGACAATTGAAGTGTGGTGGCCATTAAAGATCTGCATTCATGACATGAAGTGTTGGGTGAAGGGAAAGTAGTAATGATGGTGAACCCCCCTTGAGCATATAAATTATCCAGTTAACTTATTTTTACTCTTTATATTTACATTTAATTAGGATTAAGAGAGATGAAGATCCAAGAATAAGTGAATACCAGAGCTGAATAAGCAAATTCTAGAGCCAGAATATGGAGAAGTCACAATTTAATATAGGTATTAAAGAAAGTGTTACCTCTCACTAAGCAAAACATAAGGGGAACTTTGAGACATGGTGACAATAGAGAGATATTATAGGTTATAGGGTGCATAAGTCCACATTGTTAGCCACAACCACGTATTTGTTTGGAAACATTAGATGATCATGTATCAATCTTCAAGCTCCATGAAGGGTGGTGTGGCCTACTAAAAAATCCATTAGAATTGAACCATTATCTATGATACTAGAGGAAGAAGAGGTACATGGGGGAGACATAGTTTTCATTAAGGAAGACTCTCTAGAAGAGCAAGTTTAGCACATAGAGAAAGAGGAAGCAAGAATGATGCACCAAGCAAAGAAGACTCAATTGTCCCTACCCCCACCTCTACTAATTGAGTAAATGTAGTATTTAGAATCAATGTTGTATATGTACAATTGGGTCTCCAAGGTCTACACTTGTAAAATCTTTGAGTATAACCATCGATAACTTAGAAATGAGGTTGAAATTCAAAATGACTATCGAGTCGAGTGCCAGAACACTAAGAACCAAGTGTGTTTGATCTCAAGATATTTAACACACTAGATTTTGTAGGTTTGTTCCAAAATTTCAATCTACCATACTTTTGAAAACCCACAGAGGTGGTTCAATTCCTTCTCTCGTGCATCCATGAGGACTATATCTACTTTATCAAGAATAGTATGAAGATCATGATTGAGAGGATAAACAAGGTCATGGGATTATAATGCTTAGGGTTGGATGTGGTCAATAACCTAGTAGACACCAAAGAGGTCTAAAAGGCCCTACAATGCTCATGTACTAGAACTAGGGCCATGTCATGCACATCAACCACCCTCTGGGTTATGGCATAGATCATTATAACCAAAGTTGATGGGATTGATCAGTGGAAGTAATTTGACATAGCACACCTATACATAGGCCACCAAGTCACCCAAGGCTTACAATATAATTGGGCCATGTATTTTAGTTGGAAGATTATTGAAGATGCATAAAAAACCATCAAATCCCCAAACATAGGTTTCCATGGGGGGTATTTTTCTCTTACTAGTATTTAGTGAGAATGACATACTAGACTAAAAATTAGGAGTGCTAAAGTGGACATACCCACCCATGTACGAGTCCATTGTAGAGTGTTATAAGGCATTCACATGCCCTCCGCACATCACCCCCTCCTATAAAATCAAGATGAGATACTGGTTTGATGGTAGAAGGAGGTGTTTAGAAATGAGTGGCACATCTTGAAGGATTTACCCCCTTTGGCTATTGAGAAAGCCCAATTTGTAGTGAAATAACACTTTTCCCTTGCATGTATAAAGATGATCCCTTTTAGAAAGCTTTCTACATGGTTGAAGATACCATATGCCTTCTCAGCATGGTGATTTATGGACTCCATGAACCAAATCTATGATGCACAACCCATTACCTTGGAGGCCAAGATGATAAACTTGAAGATTCACACTCTTTAAAAAATGTTTGTATATCTAGGTAAAAAGGACTACTAGGAGAGGAATGAGATGAACATGATGAACATAAAGTCAAATAGATAATGGTGGGAGAGTAAGTGCACAACTTGTTTTATATGTTGCACCCTCAAAAGGATCCAAAGGGTGGAGACCCTAAGGAAAAGATTCCATCAATCACCATTAAATAATAAAAAGAGGGATGAGCATAAGGCTAGTGTAAGTGGCCAATAGGCACCACCAAAATGGTAGAAGACTACCTAGGATCCACAATAATACCTCTCATCTTTGCACCCATCTCTACCTTACCATTTTCTATTGCACCCATCTCCACCTTCCCCATCCCCACCTAGCCCTTCTCCAATGTGCCCACCTCCATCATTCCCTTCACTTCCCTGACCATCTCCACCCAAGTCACCACCATCGTAAGTCCCTCCACCTCCACCTTCTCCTCCACACATTTCTCCTACTTTGTCCTCACCCCCTCAAACATCAAAACCATCTACCCCAAAATCATCCTTAGGAGATACACAATAGTAGACCATAAAACAATCACCTTGATAAGAAATCCTTGTAGTATAAGTACAAACATTGGATTATGACTCTAAAATGACTCCCTCCCTAGTGAAAGAGGAGGACATTGCCTCTAACAACTCATTATTTGATGTAGGGGAATTTTATGCCAAAGATGGGGATGGTGAGGAAGAAATGAGTGAAATGGACATTGGTAGAACTTCTATGGTTACCATCATAGGGTTTGAAGTAGAGCATGACCCTACTAAAGGGAAGGAACTGATTGGGTCTATGGAAGAGACTAGCAGTGATGCAAATACCAATCTACATGAATGTTATCAATTTGGCATCCTTGATAGGATATGATTTATACGGCCACACTTCATTCCTAAGGATGTAACCTTGAAAATAAAGAAGCATGTGTCATTTATTCTAGACATTTATAATGAGAAGCAAGAATTTGAGCTCCCCCAAGATAGCCTATCTTTAGGACCTGATTATCTTGTGCTACCTAAGCCACTATGGGTGGATCCCCAAAAGATCCCCCCTCTTCTAATGAACACCACATTTTTGAAGATGGTCATAGAGGTCACATGCCAAAACATTATGTTAGATTCTGATGTTCACACTATTGAGAGGAAACGTGCCCAAATTTTGGGTATGTATAATAAGGAAGTCACTACAAAATAGGCACTCATCGAGGAAGTGGCTACTCTAAAGCAACAAGTTAGAGAGGTTGCAGAGGCAAAAGTGAGAACATTAAATCTTTACAAAAAAAATTTGGAATAGGATCCAGCATTGATGGATGACATACCTCTTGATGGAGATGCCACAAGAAAGTTAGAGACACTCGTGAACCTACTATTGAAGCGATGAAAGGAGTAGCCCACACCAAAAGATGAGGTATTAGAGATAGTAGAATAGTTAGTCAAGGTAACAAAATTCTACAAGTTTACCTTAGAAAGGGTTGGGGAAGTTATCCCCATTTTGGATGTAATTTTTGAGTAGCTAGCATACCCAAATAAAATATTGGAAGTTTGGATCCAAGCTAAAGGAACCCAGAAGTAGCATATGGTTGATCTTGCACTCTTAATAATGGACCACACTAAGCTTACTAAGGCATTAAAAGATGTAGAGATGATGGAGGAAACCATCAATACTCATCGTCAATAATTGAATGCAAGCTTTACATCCTTTTGAGAATAAGTTTTCAAAGAAGTATCAACACTTGAAGACATCAAGAAGGATGCCACCACATCCATAGATAAACTGGTCAAGAAGGCCAATAAGACCTCTAGCCAACTTTAGGAGATGAATATATTGAAGGAGATTGTAGAATAATTAACTGCCAAGCTGCTGAGGCATTGTCATATTAGAACAATTTTATGAAGGAGATCGAGTAAGTGGGACCTAAATTTTTGATAGAGGCCACTAGCATGACTTAGTCTGAGATGGATTAAGATCTTCGTGTGGGGTAATGTTGACCCAAATTTTATTTAAGAATTGTCCATTTTAGTGTGGGATTGGCATGGTATGGAAGGAACATAGTACATAAAAATTATGGCATGAAACTTGATAGGTGCAAAAGCATTGTGGTACGAAACCTAAAGGGAATGAGAGGACAAAGGTGTGGAAGCCCTAGCATGAGAGGACCCAGTCAAAGAACAATTAGTCATGAGGAACCCAAGAACATAAGACTCAAAACTAAATTAATTAGTCATGAGGAGCCTAAGAACATATGACTCAGAATTGAAGCAAAAAACTTGGGGAGTGCATGGGAAGTGGAAGTAGTTAAGGAGTGATTCATATGGGACACCTAGCCCTTATTGATTAGAATTTTTGCACTAGCCACAAGAAGATGAACATATGGTAGAAATGATCTATCATAGTACAAGTATATAGGGGGTGTAAAGGCCCAAGTCCTTAGATGAATCTAGTTGATTAAAAGCCACAACTCTAAATTTGTTGAGAGTCCATTGGTTATTTATTCTTGCCATTAATGATGTAAAAACTTGGTTAGGGATAAACAAATATAAATACCCTATTATAATAGATGGGTGTGGTTGATTTCTAGATGCTCATGCTTAATATATGAGTTAGGAAAATTACATAATTTTATTATGTTCATGACAAATGAATGTGTTATGTTAAGTTGAGAGTAATAACTAGAACTTAGTATGGAACCTAACCTACCTTTTCTTTTTCAAAACTAACAATGTTAACTAGTGATGGTAGTAGTCTATGTAATCATGGTGGTCAAGATTAGAAACACTAGAATCAAAGTAGTTTGTTTTGTGATTTTACATATTATCTATTTAAATACATAAAAGAAAGAATATGAATAAGGTAATAACATTAAACAACAAAACTTGCAAGAATCAGTCTCCAGTTGCATGCTTCAGGTGAGCATGCAAGACCATGGTCTTATATGAAAGGGCCAGCACGTTAGCTCATTGGGATAGACTTCAATGACAAAATTATAGTAATAATACAAACCCCACTAGTGACCTTTAAGACATGAGTTTATTAAAACCTTAGTTGATAACACTAATAGATGCCTATAAAGCCTTGAGTTTCAATTTGTTCTTATGGTGTTCTCTTTTATGAAATAATATTTTTTGTTATATACTTAACATAAATCTGCATGTGTTGAATTGATTTTTGGTTGTTGTTTATAATTTTACTTGTCTGTAATCATGATTGATTATGATATTAAATCAATAAATTAACCTATACTTTTAACATAAACCTATTTTTACCTGAACAATAAATTTAGGATGTTAGAGTTATCTTTTTTGGTTAAACTAATCCTAAGAACTTGACCATCTTCAAGCATAAATGAAACCCACTAAAGAGAGTGAAGTATTTACCTAAGGTTAAAGATATAAAAATGGTCATATGTGAAAGAATGAGTGCCACATATGGCACTTAGGTCTTATCTATGTATGTATACATCGATACGCATAGTCTTTTAGTAACTAGAATACACCTCTTTATGCACCCAATGTTATTATTTGGGTATAACATGTTTATGAACTACGAGGCTCCATTTAACCATTCACAAGGTGGAACCAAATACAAATCAAGATTAAGCATATAATTCACCTCCTTTAGTTTTGTGCATATGTACATGAGTATGGCATGAGCATAATGCTACTCACATCAACAAGCTAAGTCATGGGGCCACTTGTAATCTTAAACAAACTCTAATAAAAATAATTCCAAGATCTTTTTTGGGAGGTGTTTCATCTAGTATCAAAGATAGTTTTTTTAAGAGGGGGTTATTTTATCAATTTTATCCAAACCCTAGAAAAATCTATATAAGTAACATGATTATATATATCACCCTTTGTATGTAGTTACTTCTAGCTAATTATCTCAGTTTGCCTCCTTTATTTTTGGTTGCATGTACACAAGTGTGATAAAAAATATTGTAGGCATAGGACCTGAGTGCCATATGTGGATCTCATTTTTTCACTTAGGACCATTTCTAGGTCCTTAATCCTAGGTAAATACCTCACTCTCCTTAGTGGGTTTTAGTTTCACTTGAGGATGGTCAAGTTCTTAGGATCATTTTAATCTAGAATGATAACTCTAACATCTTATGTTATCATTTAGGTTAAAATAGTTTACTTTAAAATTATAGGTTCTTTTCTTGATCTAATCTCATAATCAAGCATGATTTCAAATAAATGAAACTATAAAAAAACAACCAAAAATCTATTCAACACATGCATATTTATGTTATGTAGCAAAAAATACTATTTCATAAAAGAGAACATCACAAGAACATATTGAAACTCAAGGCTTTATAGGCATATGTTAGTCCTATCGACCAAGGTTTTAATCACCTCATATCCTAAAGGTCACCATACCATTGCCTTATTAGTTCACACAACATTCAATTAATAAGCATAAATGTCTTTATTAAAATAGATGAATAATGATATAATTATGATCAATATCATCATTCATCGAATAAACTTGGGGATGTAGTCTATTATATGTAACTACATGTTATATTATGTAGTGTTTCATTTTGTAATTATAACCAACATCCTTATATTAAGGATTATCATGTAACATTAGAGTTATATATTTGAGTAATTTCCACCTTTGAGCATGGTTATGATTTAGTTCATTGGAATTCTCCTTATTTTGAGGAGGGATATCTTGGTAGTTGGTGTATAAGGCTATAATATCCATGACAAGAATAATTATTCATATGTGTTAATGTTATTCAACTTGCCTTAGATATTTAATTATGTTATGTGAGATGATTATACTACTCACCCTCCTATTGGTTATCCATGAGTTGTATGTGGAATTCCTTGATATATATATTTTGACATACATAATTTTGTGAACAGTTATTTCTTAATAAATTAAGTGTATAGATTCATTTCATACATGTATACTTACTTGTTAATGAGGCCACCTCATGCTAATAAGTGCTAAAAATTATATTGTAAATACACTATGTTATGGCCTTGTGAAAATTATTTTATAATATTATTTTCAGTAGTTTATACCTCCACATTAACCTGTGAATCCAACTTAATGAATGTCTTTGTCTCATGATACTACCATTGCTAATATTGAATGATACAAACATATTCCATTTTGGTAGCGTAAGCATCAATCCATAATTAACTAGCAAGTTAATTATTTGAGTTATTCTTAACTTGGGATTAAATTAAATTAAACATAATAAATGATTGTTAACTACAATTGTGGGTTGATGCTCAAATGCTCAACGTGTTTCCAATTTGGTACATTGCTCTTGGTATGCTTGGTTGGTCATGTGCAAGAAATTTTTTTGTGACAACTAGTTATTCATTATTATAGCCATAGCTGATCTAAATTTATGATATTATAATTAACCTAATGGTTGAATTATCATTTAAATAAGTCATTTCTCTTTTGGTTAAATCATTCATTGTTTTTAAGTTAAGGAGTTGGAATGAATTATTAGTGTGGGAACCCTATGGTTGGGATTTCATTAATAGAATTATGATTTGATAACATAATTAATATTGATACACTTTAACAACTAGTATTCATCTTGTGTTAGGCAATAACTCCTATGGATGTTTTTGTTCTTGCATAATGGGACTATTATGGATGTTATGACCTTTTATGCATATGCACTATGGCTTGTTGGACGTCAAGCATTCATGTCGTCAATTAGTAATTTGGATATGTCATGTCATGATAATTAATTTCCTCTTATTGGGCCATATGTGGTGGGATCCTATTCACTAAGAGATGGAACATGGGTGCAATGATCCCTAAGGTTATGAATTATGACATCATGATCTAATGGGGTAAAACCTGAATTGGTCCTTACTTATGCAACCCCAAGGTTCTATGTTCAAATTGTTAAGTTGGGTCACCTTGGTAGAAGATTGATGTTAGCTACTGGTTGATCTTAAAATGTTGTAAGGTTGGCATAAGCCAAAGCATGTCTTGATGGTACCTTGGCCTCCTGTTAGGACTTGTGTACCTATTATGGCACCTCCTTTTTATTTGAATCATATATTTAATCATAGCCATTAAGTTGACTCATTGTTATGTTGAATCTTACACTATGTCCTTAACCTTGTTAAGGATATCTAAGAGCTAAGTGAACCTTCTTGATTTGTGAGCTGCCAGATCAAATCCATATAGGGTTATCAGATTTTTATATTAGGCTGAGGATCCTTGGGTAGCTTAATGGGAAAATTGAGTGCCTTTTAGAGGTTTGAAGTTTATTAGTGTGGGCTCACACACTAATACCCCTAGAATGGTGTTTAACCCTTTAGGTCACCCCTTTCACTATGGAATACTCTATCAATGGTCATCCTAGTATAATTATCTCATTGACCCAATTTGTTTATGGTTTATCTACTCATCTTGTGTATGATCATGTTAATGCATCATGCATGGTGTGATGATGTAGTGGGATCTTCATATGGTTCTATTGTGTAATTTGTTAATAATTTCCAAAAAAAATTGGGGTTATTTCATATCTATTCAATATAATTAGGGATAAGAATATTAGCATCCAATTGGGGACACTAGTGTCATGTGGTTAAAGTGTTCCAAATATGGCACTAATGTCCAAGTAGATTGCTAAAAAAATTTGGTTGGGAATATGATAAAGTTGTCCTAAGACTATGTTTTGGCTGACTATAGATGTATGCAGTCTACACAATTAATGGAAAAGTGTCTATGGATCTAGGATAGGTTTAGGGCTAATATAGGGATAAGCTAACTCAAGCGACATTCTTAGCATCTAATTACCACTTTTAGGTGATTACACCTTTATTTAGAGTCAACATTAAAACCACTCAAAGGAGTAATAATGATGTTACTCTCCTAAAATATTTTAAGTCCTTCCACAAGTCAACCTCAAAGTAAGTTGAATAATCTAAAACATGAATTAGAAGTTTGCACAACTTTCATTTTGCAATAAAGGAAACATATATAGTCATCCACAGAAAGATACACCTATAAGGCTTAGTCTAATTTCCAAATGAAATGCTACAACCATTTATCAATTAACTAAAACTAAGTAATTTTGTTCAGTTAAAAGAAAAATCATAATAAAACTAATGCAATATGACCTTAAAGAACATGGTTAATGCATGACCTTATCTCAATAATAGTGATAACCAAATAAGGAAACATCATTTTATAAAAGGAAAGATACTACCATTAAAATTGTAACAAAGTATAATTAATAATTGTAAGACCCAGTTTGTTATGACTATGTGATGCCTTCCCTTTTCAAATGAAAATATACATCTATATAAAATAAATCCACAAGGAAATCAATTGACAATAGTTAGCATGGATGCCAATTACCTTCCTTCTTAATGAAAATCTAAAACCATTAAGTCACATGTGTTACAACAAAATTTTAACAAGTTTGCAAGTGTAATACCAACCATCAAAACAATGATTCATTGTGAGATCCATAAGTTTGTGTTACAATTTATAATAAAACATGCTTAGTATACTACGTTAAGATTATCCTAAAATTGAATTGTCCAGATCGCAATGATGTAAATATGCTATGTTCTACATTTTATTAATAAGTGATGTATACCTATATAATTCATTAATTTAATAACCAAACAAACACAATTACAGACATACTTTATTCATAATTTTTCATAATATACACAGACAAGTAAATAGTGTACTCAACTATAAATGAATGATTTTAAAGAAGGCAACAATTAAAAATCCCTCCTTCACAGTAGCGGTAAAGCTCTATCAAAATATTAAGACAATGAATTAATTCATAAATTCATTCATGATTAAAATAAAATACATTAATATGAGTAAATGAAAATCTTGTGTGTGTTTGTGTATGTATATGTGTGTGTGTGTGTATTTATATATGTATGTATATATGTATATATGTGTGTATATATGTATATATGTGTGTGTGTCTATATATGTATGTATGTATGTGTGTGTGTATATGTATGTTTGTGTATGTGTGTGTATTCTACATACGGGATGGATTATATAGATGTTGGAAACAAATGAAAACATGTGTGTGTAAACACACACACACACATGTTTTAATTTGTTTCCAACATCTATATAACCCATCCCGTATGAAGAATACACACACACACACACACACACACATTCTACATACGGGATGGATTATATAGATGTCGGAAACAAATGAAAACATGTGTGTGTAAACACACACACACACATATTTTAATTTGTTTCCAACATCTATATAACCCATCCCGTATGTAGAATACACACACACACACACACACACACACACACACACACGTGTGTGTGTGTGTGTGTGTGTGTGTGTGTGTTTTGCATACAGGATGGGTTATATAGATGTTAGAAACAAATGAAAACCTCTTTATGTGTGTATACACACACACACACACATAGGTTTTCATTTCTTTCCAACATCTACACAACCCATCCGATATGTAGAAAAATCTAGAAATGGCACAAGAATATTTACATAGCCATTTTAAAATACATTTTGAAATCTATTATATTATTGCTTTGTAGAGGTATTGTTTTACATTTTTATTGTTTTACATTGACATTTCTTTGTATTATTTGTGAAACCTTGATTGAAAGCACTATATGTTAAGGCATGTTTTCATTTGTGCTTGTTATTTTATGTTGAGTAAACCCTCATTTAAATTTTTAATCTCATTTGCAAGTTTTATTATCATCATTTAATTTTACACTTTGGGTTCATTACAGGCTGACCTATTCCAATTCCTAACTAATGGATGGGGTGGGTATGGATCCACCAATGGATGGGATCATTGGGATACCTAAAGGATTCCCTTTTGATGTGTGATGAGAATGTTTCCAATCTTGAATCTTTTGGGACTACTGGAAGTTGTTGAATGTCTCTTGAGAATATTATAATGGATTTCAAACTACATAAGTTATAATAGATTTCAAAATGTATTTTAAGATGGCTATGTAAATATTATTGTTCCATTTCTATTTTTTTTTTGCATATCAGATGGGTTGTACAGATGTTGGAAAAAAATGAAAACCTCTATGTGTGTGTGTAATAACACACCCAACTCAAAAATTGAATGTAAAAACATACATACGTAGTCCAAATGACAATTATAATAAATCCACTTTATTTAACCTATCTATACATCATCCAAGGGTAAGATATATCTCTAACGACCTCACAATATAAATGTGTTTTCATTGGTTAGAGTTTCCATTCAAAATAAGTCATTTATATGTAAGAATAAATACCTACGTTTAGGAAGGAACCACATTCTTCCATGCAAACATTTTGGGTTTTCCCTTCAAAGTAAAATTTCATATTATACTTTTCAAGAAAAGTCCCAAAAAAGAACATAACATAACTTATTTGCTTTCTAGAATTACCCATGGCCAAGTTTCCCATCCGTTATGCCTTCTCAAATTTTCTTCTTCCTTCCTTTCTTTCTCCTTCCATTCCATCCACCAACTACTTTCATTTAAACTTTTCAAGCATTTTTTAATTGTATTTTTCTAACTTGAAAAACTACCCAATTCTTTGTGGTTGAAACTACCAATTCTAGTTTGCTAATGACCATCGAGCCTATCCATATACGGTTGGACCTCAAGCAGTCCCAGAAGAACCAAACTTATAAAACTAATTATCCCATAAAATTTTGATTGAATGCCTTTGCATTCCCTTTGAATGCATTCTAAAAACCCTAATCATTTATTAGGTTCACATTGAAGTCAACTTCCCAAAGACAATGCATGCTTCAAATGTCAAAATGATCACAAAGTCATAGTCCCAAGTGACTTCTAGTGATCATTTCCATGACAAACATCCAAGAAACTTTTAAACATTCTGCCATGGCTAATGTTTAAATGAATTTTAAATGATATTTTCCATGGTTCAAGTCTTTTGGACTTGTAACCAAGCACCAACCACCATGGTGTTAAACCCTGGTCTATAGGTCCAAGTGACCTTCAAGATCCTTGATAGAATTCTTATGCCAATAGATTCTTCTTATTATTTTACAAAAAAATGCTCATGCATCCTAAGCTTGCTCTGATTTATAACATTTGTTGTTTTTATCATTGACTATCGTCAATTTCTTTATAAATAAACACAAGGTGAAATAAATTGCACACAAAGGATTGCATAAAACAACAATCATCAAATAGTCAACTTTAGAATGCAAAAGAGTCCACAATACAAGATTGGTTGAGACACAAAACTCAAAAAATGGGAAGCAAGGTATAGGACCTAGGATCTCACTTGGAAATTTATCATAATCATATACATGTATACATAGATCATAGTGCTAAACAAGATATTCCACTTACTAACCTAGCTCATACTATTGCCAAGACCTATATCCATGTAAAATAACACTAGCAGTACTAGTATGATATATATTTGATTCAATCAAATACAATAACTAGATTATAAAATAAAATAATATGTCTGAAACAACATAATTAATCATGAAATTGATACAAATGTCCCATAATTCAACAATACATCAAAATAATACTCAAATAATAATAGTATGTTTAGGTGGTCATGACAATCAAGTGCCTAATATTTATTATTTCAACCAAGATTCATTGCATTTATCATATGATCATTTACTTATATTGTTTTCTATTTAAGTTGGAAAGTGTGTAAAACATTTTGTGCTACGTAACACTCATTATCCCTTTGGTGTAAGTGTTGTTACAATAAATTATACTAGTTATTTTAGAGTTTGAATATTGTTTTTATCAAGATTAGTAATCATTACCTAAATATGAATGGGAGTAATAATAACCAACCATTTGGTAGTCCCTTGCATAATATTTTGAAAATTCCTATTCAAAAATAGGTTAATAATCATCGTACACAAAATATGTTGCTAACCATACTTGTTATAGGAGATTTGATATATAAACAAAAAAAATTTAATTGTATTTATAATTTCCCTAATACTTTCCCTCATAATATTAGAGAAATATTTTTCAATTTTTATGGGAATAATTCCATCATGGGAGAGGATAACCTTAGATATTTCAATAAAATAATGGATGATTATGAAGTGGAATATGAAGATCTAATGATCAAATTGTTTGTGTTATCTTTAGAGGGGAATTCTATAGATTGTTTTGCCAATATGTCTGATATGTACATGAATTCCTAGGATGAATTTAAGAGGTTATTTGAGGAGTGCTATAGTGATACCACCCATCCCAATACTCTCATCCATGATTTTACAAATATTTAAACGGTCTCATGTAGATTATAAATCCAAGTCAAAATGATTACTCATTAGAAGTTATATCAAAATATGATAATTGATAGCAATAGAACCTCATCATTCTAAATCCATTATTAAATCAAACAAACATGATTACAACCATTTTCAACCCCATGATAGTGTCATTCCATAAATAAGACACTTAAATTCTTATGAAGATCACTTTGTATGAATCTATCTTCAATCTCTTTTTGTGACAAAGAAACTTAAATAGGTCTAACACTCACAAGTGCTTTCCTCCTTAAGTTTTAGCTTAGCAATTTTATTCAATTTACCATATAACAAAAAGTTATAAAAATTGTCAATCATAATAAGACTTGAATCAAATTATTTCATTCTTCATAACTCAACATGTAGTAGAAAGATGTAAGAGTCAAATGGTTTATGGATGACTACCATGCCACTTGAAACAAGTTTGCACCACCTAAATGGCATGGCATTGTTTCATCACATGTATAAAACATAACATGATTTTAAAAAACTGGCATGTAATTAAATACATTAAATTTATTCATCTAATCACACAATAAATATTCCTTATGGTTATTGACATATTCTCATAATTTGTTAATACATAATATGAAACAATGGACATATTATAATAAGGTATAAATTTATTATATCATCTCATGATCACTTTGAGAAATCAAATAATCTACCTATTATCATATATCCATGTTCAATTATTACCTAAGAGGTCTAGTTATTAAAACACTAAGTTTCCCATTATACAATCAATTCATATATAAATTTATTGATTTTTTTATTAAACAAGGGATCAATGAAATAATTGATCAATTTAGTAACCATCCAGATAATTATTAAATGTTAACATCCTTAATTTCTACATGTAATAATGTTTAATAACAATTAAGAAAAGATACATTGCTTATGCCATCATTCACTCTTTAAGTAACATAGTAATCTAGGAAAAAGGCACAATTATGTAACTCCATATAGTCAAAGGTGAAACTACAAAGTTGTTCTTCCTTTGAAAACACAAACTATTAATGGACAACCTTTATTTAGAGTAAACATTAAAACCACTCAAAGGAGTAAGAACCATGTTACTCTCCTAAAAGATTTTAATTCCTTTCACAAGTGAACCTTGAAGGAAGTTGAATCATACAAAACATGAATTAGAAGTTTGTAAAATTTTCATTTTGCAATAAAGAAAAAATATATAGTCATCCATAGAAAGATACACCCATTAGACAATCTAATTTCCAAATAAAATGCTACAACCATTTATCAACTAGATACAACTAAATACTTTTGTTCATTTGTAAGAAAAGATATAATACAACTAATGCAATACAACCTTAAAGAACATGATGAATGCATGGCCTTATCTCAATAGAAATTAAAACCACATAAGGAAAACATTATTCTATAAAATGAATGATACAACCATTAAAATTGTAACAAAAGATAATTAATAATCTTATAACCCAGTTTGTTATGGTTGCATGATTCCTTCCCTTTTTAATTGAAAATATACATCCATACAAAATCCATTCACAAGGAAATCAATTAACAATAGTTAGCTACAGTTACCAATTACCTTCTTTCTCAATGAAAAGCTACAACCATTGAATTACATGTGCTACAACCAAATTTCAACAAATTTTTTAGAGTAATACCAACCATTAAAATAATGATGCAAAGTGAGATCCATAAATCTATATTACCATTTATAATAGAACATGTTCAGTATATTATGTTAGGATTATCCTAAAACCAAATTGCTCAAATATTAACAATGTAAATATTTTATGTTTTATTTGTTATTAATAAGTGATGTACATCTATAATTCATTAAATTAATAACCAAACAAACACAATTGTAGGTATACTTTCTTCATAAATTTGCATAATATACATAGGCAATTAAATATTGTACTCACCTATAAAATAATAGTTTTAAATAAGGTAACAATTTAAAATCCCTAATTCATAGTAGTAGTCAATCTCTATCAAATCATTAAGATAACAAACTAATTCATAAAATCATTCATGTTTAAAATCAAAACATATTAATATGAGTAAATGATAAGCTTATATATATATATATATATATATATATATATATATATATATATATATATATATATATATATATATATATATATATATATATATATATATATATATATATATATATATATATAAGCTTATCATTTACTCATATTAATATGTTTTGATTTTAAACATGAATGATTTTATGAATTAGTTTGTTATCTTAATGATTTGATAGAGTATATATATATATATAGGTTTTCATTTTTACCCAGCATCTATACAACCCATATTATATGCACAAAAATCTAGAAATGCCACAATAATATTTTCGTATCCATATTAAAATCTTTTTCAAAATCTTTTACAATATATATAATATACTCAAGACACAATCAACAACTTCTAGTAGTCCCAAAAGAGCCAAAATCATAAACATGTTCAACACACATCAAAAGGGAGTCCTTTAGGTATCCAAATGAGCCCATCCATTTGTGAATCCCTAGCCACCCCATCCATCAGTAAGGAAGTGGAATAGGTCACCCAATAATGAATCTAAAGCATAAAATCAAATGATGATAATTAAACTTACAAATGAGATCCAAGACTTAGGTTAGAGTTTCATTAACATGTAATAACAATCACAAAACAAAAACATGGCTTAACATAGTCATGCTTTAAAATAGAGTTTTGTAAACAATGCAAAGCAATAACAATGTAAACTAGTACCTCTATAAAGCACTAATACAATAAAGTAATAACATGCCCAATTCAAAACTCTAATGGAAAAACACCCATACATAGTCCAAATGGTAATGATCACAAATCCACTTCATTCAACCTATCTATACATCATTCAAGGGTAATATCAAGCTCAAATGACCTCACCCATCAATGGGTTTTCATTGGTCAAAGTTTCTATTCAAAATAAGTCATTTATATGCAAGAAAAAATACCTACGTTCAAGAAGGAACCACATTCTTCCATGAAAAAAAATTGAGTTTTCCATTCAAAGTAAAATATCATATTATACTTTGCATAAAAATCCCTACAAAATAACATGACAAAACTTTCTTGCTCAAATAAGTTCCCATGACCAAGTTTCTCATCCTTTTCGCCATCTCAAATTTTCTTCTTCCTTCCTTTCTTTCTCCTTCCATTCCAACCACCAACCAGTTTCATTTAAACTTTTAAAGTATTTTAGATTTATAGTTCCAACTAAAAGAACTATCCAATTCTTTTTGGTTAAAACTACCAATTCCAATTTGCTAATGACCATCGAGCCTATCCATGAAAAGTTGGACCTCAAGCAGTCCCAAAAGAACCAAACTTCTAATACTAATTGTCCCCTTAAATTTTCATTTAATGCCTTTTTATTTACTTTGAATTCATTCAATAAACCCTAATCATCGATTAGGTTCACTTTGAAATCAACTTCCCAAAGATAATGCATGCTTCAAACATCCAAATAATCATAAAATCAATACAAAGCCATAGTCCTAAGTGACTTCTAATGATCATTTCCATGGTTAAATTCCAAGGGACTTTCAAACATTATTCCATGGCTAAAGTTTGAATGACTTTTAAATAATATTTTTCATGGTCCAAGTCTTTTGGAATTATAACAAAGCACCAACAACCATGGTTTTAAAACATATTCTATATGGCCAAGCGACCTTCAACATCCTTGATAGAATTCTTATGCCAATATGTTCTTCTTATTCTTTTACAAACAAAATTCTTGTACATCCTAGGATTACTCTAATTTATAACATTCATTGTTATTATCGTTGACTATCACCAATTGCTTTAGAAATAAACACAAGGTGAAGTAAATTGCACATAAAGGATCACACAAAACAACAATCAATTGTAGAATGCAAAAGAGTCCACAATATAAGACTGCTTAAATAAAAAAACTCAAAAAATAGAAATCAAAGTACAAGACCTAGGATCCCATTCATAAATTTATCATAATCATATACATGTATACATAGATCATAGCTCCAGACAAGATATCATGCTTCCTAACCTAGCTCATACTATCACCAACACCTGTAGCCATGTAAAATGGCATCAACAGTACTAGTACAATATATCTCTAATGAAATAAAATACAATAACTAGATTATAAAATAAAATAATATGTCTGAAATAAGATATTGTAATCATGCAAGTGATAAAAATGTACCATAATTCAAAAATACATCAAAAAAATATTCAAATAATAATAGTATGTTTGGGTGGTCATGACAATCAAGTGCACAATATTTATTATTGCATCCAAGATTCATTGCATTTAGTATATGATCATTTTTTCCTGTTGTTTTTTATTTAAGTTGGAAAGTGTGTAAAACATTTTTGTACTAACACTCATAATCCCTTGGGTGTAAGTGTTATTGCAATAAATTATACTAGTTATTTTAAAGTTTGAATACTGATTTTATTAAGCAAGTAAGCATTCCCTAAATATGAATGGGAGTAATATTAACCAACCATTTTGTAGTACCTTGCATAATATTTTAAAAATTCCTATGCAAAAATAGGCTAATAATCATCCTACACAAAATATGTTTCCATCCATACTTGTTATAGGAGATTTGAAATATAAAAAAACAAATTTTAGTCATATTTATGATTTCCCTAATACTTTACCCCTAAATATTATAGAAATATTCCTCATAATTTTATGGGAACAATTCCATCATGGGAGAGGACAACCTTAGAGATTTCATTAAAAAAATGGATAATTATGAAGTGGAATATGAAAATCTAATGATCAAATTGTTTGTGCCATCTTTAGAGGGAAATTTTATAGATTGTTTTGCTAATATGTCTAATATGTACATGAATTCCTAGGATGAATTTAAGATGTTATTTGAGGAGTGTTTATAGTGATACCACCAATCTTGACACTCTCATCCGTGATTTTACAAATATTCAAAATGAACAAATGGAGGTCTTTAGAAATTCAATAACCGATTTATAAAAGTTATGGACATAATACTTAGATATATGAATCCAAATGAACTTATGAGTTTAGTCATTGGTGCATTTGAATTTGATCTTAGTTTTTATTTAAGGGATAATAGCCCAATGAATTTTAAAAAAAACATTTATTTTGGTTGGGAATTTTAAGGAAATATTACAATAGGTTCAAAACCCAAAAAAAGGGAGGAATTAAATATGAAAGAGCTTTAAAAATGTTCTACCCTTGACTCCTTCATCCCTAGTGTAAAATTAACAAAATCCAAGATATTAATTGTGTATTAACCGAGAATGAAGGAGCTTCCTTTTTCCTTAAAACATGGATTCTAAATAAAAGGCTCTTGGTTATTTTTTAGTAAGTACATGTGAGGTCATTTAAAGTTATGGTGTTTGGTATGCCCCATACTCCATGTGTTGCATTAGATGTAATTAATGAAGAGGCAGAGGTTCAATCATGATTTGTTTGTATGTTGAAATTTGATGATAGTTTACCCCCTCAAATTCATAAACCATTTTTTTTCATAATGATGGTGTTGGGTTTGAAAATAATATATGTTTTATGCTTTAAATGGCATACTTGATGATGAGGAAACTAAGAATTAGTCTAATGAAGGTTTCATTGGTGAAACATTATATAACACATTAGTCATGTTGGGAATAGAACATAGAGATTGTAAAAAAATATGCATTATTTGTTTGTATAGATGGCTACAAAGTTTAATATTGAAGCAAAACTTGGGTTTGTTGTTAATGATTTTATTTAGTTTAAAGATGTCGATCAACAATGTGCAAAGAATTCAAATTTTGAAAATGTGATGCAACTCCAATGTGGAATTATAATGTGTGTTGGCATATTATCTCCTTATTGTAGAAAGGAAGCTCCACAAATTTTTATTGAAAATGCCTTGTATTCATTCTATGAAAATAGTGAGGATGAAACATACCTAAGTTAATTCAATGTTTTCTCTCTTGAAATAAATCAATTGTAATTAGTGATACTTCGTCAAATGATTGGGAAAATTTCTCTTTACATGATGAGATAATTGATATGTAAAGTACTTCCTTCTAAATTTATGAAAATAGCATGTTTTAATCTTTTCAAATATGCAACAATGAGCTATTTGATCAAGAGGATGTTAAAGGAGTGGATGTTATTAATTTTGCGTTGTATAATCACCCCTTAATGCATTTAAATGAAAAACATATAACTCTTTGCAATGTACAAACCTCCTCTTGTTGATCCTAGATATGAAAATTTTCAGCTTGTTGGAATGATGAAGAATACTGAATAATAAGGTATGATTTGTTTGGATTTGACTATAAATCCATTGTCGTATGTAAATGACAATTTCTCATCCATTGATTGAAAATATGAAATGTGTGTTGGGAATGATTGCATAAATGAAGATATAAGACAAGAATGGACACGTTTGAATAATTATTAAAGAGATAATTATTCATGGATTGCTATAGTTGACCTTGTTTTACATGGACACGCTAATACAATAGTCATTTATTAGAGATTTGGTGGTATTATACATTCATTATTTTGGATTTTCATTGATTAGTGTTACCACTAACATAAGAAGCCAGATTGGGCCCTCGATGTCAGTTTTAAAATAGAAATAAAAGTTCAAATCAGAAATTATATTCATTTTTAAGGTTACATTTCTCATCATTCCATAAATATTACTAACTTTAATTTTTTATAAGTTGCTAAAATGGCCTACGGAGTGATGAGAAGTAGTTGTTTTTCAACTCTTGTGAGTGGCTTTATTAAAAGTATTAAGTGAAATTCTCCATTCTTTATAAATATTTCATGTTCCCTAAATTTTTCTTTATGTTTTTTTTGTTTTCAATAATTTGCATGGCCTTCTGCATGCTTGTGGTGTTTTGTTTATACCATGTGTCTTCATTAACCACATGTTGTAGGGTCAAGTGGTGGTAACTTTTTATGATAGACACTACAAATTTTTAAAATTATGTTCAACATTCCTCCCTTGTGAAATGGATAGTGAATTTGGATCAATGATAGTGTTTTGTTATCTATGGTTGATCTGGCTCACTGGTATGAATGTGCTCTGATTATTATGTAGTTTTAAATAATGTTAGTGATCCTTTGAGCTTCAATAGATTCAATTATTTTAGTATGGTATCAACATGATTAAAATAAATTATTTTAATAATAATGGAAGAATCTTTTGATAATATAATTTAAAAGTAGAATTTTGAAACTTATTGAGGTTTTGGTTTGTTTTGGTTTTTGTATGCTTCATTGGGAAGAATATTGGGATCTCACGGTACCGGCAAGGGTACCCATCCCTAAGCTAGAGCCAATGTTTGATCTTGAAATTATCTTTGGAAACTTTTGAGTGACTTAGATAATAAGATTGTTATGGGCGAAATATAACTCAATTAACTAATGAAAAGTAAAGATCACATCAAGGTTGAGATAAGAACCATGTTTCTTGGGAGGGTCCTTTAATGATGTAGCTAGTTAATGAATACTGTGTTTACTATCAAATGTTGAAAAATGGCTTAAACTTATTTGGAACATTGGTATCATATATCCCCTCATGTATGAATAAATTGAATTCATGTTCAAACTCATAAATTCTCTTTCCATCTCAAATGTATATGTAGGGAAGGAGGTATTTAAACAACTTTGAGTTTTACAAGAGTGATTTAATAGTGAATAATTCTATGATACCTAGTGTATTTATTTGTATTTCTTAATGATTCAACCCAATATTATGCAAGTTCAAAATACTTATGGAGAAACCACCTCTACCCTAAATGCATGACACAAGCTTGGAATTGGGGTATCTCTAGACTAATGTAGGAAGATCACCAAGTAGTGGGAATGTCAAACACATATTCATGAATAACATATTTGAAATAATACTCGTGAGAAAATAATAAAATTGTATTCATAAGTTTCATGCAATCCAAACTAAAATTAATCATTCTTGCTAAGAAGAACAATCATAAATGTGGTGAGAATACAACCAAAATGATTAGCCACATGTCAAATATTATTGAAGGGAATGAATATTTGGGAAATGATAAAGAACCCATTTTAATTTTGTTATCAAGTCAGATGAGACAATGGAAAATATGTATTCTATCAAGGAACCCTAGTCAGTTGGCCATGCATCCAATATAGGTCATTGAGTGATAACAGAGATTCTATTCCAAGGATTGGAACACTGGAAACATGTTTTGCTTAATGAGAACTATTGTAGGCTCAATTTTCACCCTAAGATAGAGTTCTTTAGGTTCCCTCCAATTTATCTGCACAATGGGAACAACCCTAGGCTATGGGTTGGACCTCTAAAAAAGGTCAAGTTCCTCTTGATGCTCACCTAAACTAATGTTAAACTAATGTTTCATAGGTAAAAGGGTTATAAAGAGGATAAGGGCTCTATTTTCACTTGGTTTTTCACCCCTTGAGAATATTCCTAGCTCTCCTCATCTTAATGGCACAATGGAAACATCTCTCTTTCTATGGACGACAATTTTGTTGAGATGAATCTCTAGAAGGGCTAATTTCCTTGATGCAATCTTTGAAACACTTTCTTACCTAGAAAATTTGGATGAAAAGGGTTAAGAAAACAACTAATAAATATAAAAAAGGTGATGCACCAATAATATGTCTCCTCCCACTGATTAAAATCTTACCACTTAGAGTCAAACAAGGCTTCCTTTACACAAAACTCACAATTCAAGTTGCATTGTCACATCAATGTTTCATAAGTTGGGTTCAAGAAGGTATTTGATTCTTATGAGAGAAATGAATTATTCATTGATATAATATAGTCATATGCCACTTTTAAAACACATATACACTTAGAAAAGAACACCAACAAAGACTTGTAACAATTGCTTTTTTGCACATTTGGTGAACAATCAAGGATAACATGCTAGAAAAGATACTCTTCTACTAGACAAGACCAACAAGATTGCACTAACAACTAAATAGAAAATTAATAGTAAAATTTAATTTTTTATTTCTTCACGAATCATTCAAGTTAAAATTTGGCTAGGGTTTCACCATTAACCAATGGAGGCTGTCCAAAAGAACCAAAAGAGTCAATATTTATAGCCTTTGAGAGAGAAACAAGACAAAGGAAGTCCAAAGGTCACTTGGACATGTGTCAATCTCAAAAAAGGGGTTAAAATTTGTATGATAAAGAGGAATGAGGAGAACCATGCAATTTCAAGAGGTCCAATTATCCATAAAAGTCATGAAACCTATGAAAAGTGTCACAAAATTCTTTATCCTGGCTCAAAAAATTGCCTTCGTCATTTGGAGAAGTTTAAACATCCCACCACTAACTAGGGATAGGTCTAATGATTAGGATAAGAGGGAATTCCTTCAAGAATTAAATTTCATACATTGGTTTTGATCCTAATCCTCTAGAAACTTTTGGAAGGAAGCAATCACTGTTTGTAGTCTAAAAACTCATCTTTTCTATCACCCCTCACACTTGGATTCAAAATTGGATTCAGTTTCCCATGAAATGGAGTGAATTACACTTTTAAATACTATCCATGTCCTTGGAATACTTAGGTACACCTTAAAAACACTCATACTTAGAGTTTTCACCCTTCTCACCCTTGTGTTCACTATGCCAGTTTGACTAGCTAAAAGTAAGATAATTATTTGATCACTTAAAAGATTTTTCCTAGAATTAAATGAATTTTATGGGTTATAAAAATTCCTAATCCTTTCCCAAAACTTGATTGCATCCTCAGATCTTCTCTAGAGCTTGCCAAAAACACAAAATGGTGAGACAGACATTGTTTTGCATGTTTTTCATACAATTTTGTACATCTCAGTTGCATGGGTGAAATCCTGAGTGATTCTTATCCATTTTACAATAAATTTTCATGCCAAACTATGCCCTTATATTAGCTTTTCAATCTCATTTTCCCTATCGAGTCTCTACCAAGGGTTTGCAAGGGTTTTTGATCAATTTTAGGTCTTAAGCTTTGTTCATAAAATTTGGAAGTTTAAGTTTCAAACCTATGATATAAATTGTTTTATAGGGACCCCCTTTAACTCCTCTAACATTAATTATTTTCTATGTATATCTTCCAAGGAGATGTGAGCTTTACAAGTCACCCTATCGAGCTTGTTCTTCTAATTTTGCATAAGGGTGAGTGGTTTTGAGCTCAAAGATGGATCTCCTGATCACATATATGCACTCTAAAAGATCTCACACTTGTATTGTGACCTAAAAAACATTATTAAATCCTCTGAATAGTCCACCAAGAGACAAAAGTGAAGATGGACTACTATTTGGCATTAGGCCTTCTCAAAACCCAATAGGTCTACTAGGCACCTTGATGAAATTTGGGTATTAGGACTATTGTCTCATAGTTAAATTGGTGTATTAGGCATTTTAACACCCTATTTGAACTCACCAAGCCATCATATAGGCATCCTACTTCTTCTCCTTTCTTTGCTTGCCAATTAAGCCTAGTGGAAAACCTACTTATTTGGATTGTGTTCAACGGCAAAATGCATAATTTTATGGCTCTAAGCTTTCTCTATTTCCTCTTATCCCTTACCTCCCTTCTATACACCTCAGCATATGTTTTTTGAGCTCCCCAAGGCTTCAGATCAAGTCTCATGCCCATTCTACACTCATTTGGTCACTTTGTCAGGTTTTGATTTTGCTAGACTAGCTGACCTCTGAGACAAAACAAAGAGATATAACCCTCATACATTAGGATTAGTGAGTGTTTTGGGAGATATTTCAAGTCCCAATGACCATTTTTAATAAAGGTTTTGGTCTGATTCCATGTTTTGGATGCCAAACCATCTCCAAATGTCCAAAAAGGGACCCAAAAACACTGTTTTCCCTACATTTTCCCCTAAATCCACTTAAAAGTCACTCTTCCAGGCCAACACCATGCTTCTAGGCTGACTAAACATTCTCCCCATCTTCAATTAATTCTTATGGAGCTTTTGAATCCATCCAAAACACTTACTCCCTTAGATTCTTCATGTTTTCTCATTAGGTAAAGGTGCTTCCTAGTCACATGTATGGACTGATGGCCTTGTCCAAGCAAGGAAAAATGACTGAGCCTATTTTAGGAGTCTTTAAGTGTGTAAAAATTTCATTTTAATTATCATAAACCATCTCAATTTGACTTTCAACTTCCCTTTTCTCTTGGCATGATAGACCCCTACCTTTACTAAGAGTGCATACTCAATTGTAGGTATATGAAGGGTCTTAGGGGGTTTATGCATACTTGTTTTATACAACCAAGCTATTATAGATGCTATCATGTTTCTAATGGAGATGATCCATTCTTGATATATCATCCAAACTCCCTTTTGGGCCTCATATGCCCCTTATAGCCCAAATAGGTACACTATTGTACCTAGGTTGATACCCCTATTGTACCTTGGCTTGTAGGTTTTGTGGGCTTTAAATGACTTTCCCATGATGTTCTTAGACTCCACTGAGACCTCTTAAGGTCACCAACCTCCTTCTTCAAATGGCCTCTCACTTAAGAGTGACATAGTCCTCCTCATAGCTCATGTTATCTCTTCTTTATTGACTAAGATAGCTTTGCCCTTTACATTGGTTGTAGGTATCTATTGCCTCATGAAGGTCTTTACTAGGATGTTTTGAAACCTTATTAACCTTTCCTTTCCTTCACATTAGTTGTTTGACTCTTTACTCACTCCCCTAATATCCATTAGGCCATTTGTATGCCATTTTAGCTCAAGATTGGGACAACTTCATCATGGTCATGCCTGTAGGTGATCATAGGCTTGGCTAAGGTGATTATGATGGAGAAAACCTTCTTAATTTCACCATGGAGGTCACAACCAATTTTATCAGCTCTGAACCCACATTAGATAGCTAAACACTATCACAATACATTTTTACTCACCACTTCTTCACCAAAATTATCTGACTCCTGTAGGTGGCCATTCTCCATGCCTAAGGAGTACTTGAGCATGTTTTAAGCATTAGAAATAGAATATAAACCTCACTTAAGCTTTCAAATAAAAAATCCATCAATTTTCCTATTTCAATTCACATAACAACCCCTGCCAATGGCCTTACAAGCACCAATCTCATAATTTAGTCCTCCCTGCCTCTAAGACTGAGAAATATTACATCTATTGACCTTTGTAGGTGCTCTTAGGTTTGAAAAATGATCATTTTTTGCTCATATATAGGCTTTGGACCTTGATAAATTTTATAATCATCTTTTGAAACCATGAACACAACCTAACCTCCATATATGCAAGAAGGTACGTCTTTCAAGCTTGAAACTCTACCTTGGTTGTAGATGCATTTTTTAGGATAGTGTGCAGATAGGGCATGTGTGTAAGAAGTAGAAACCATATTCAAACCTCTCAAGATGATCCTTTAGTCATGAATGTGAATTTGGTTCATTTAGATTCATTCAATCATGATTCTTAGTCAAGGTATGCCAAGTTGATTGAAGAGAAGTCTCTTTTAGACCTCACTACTTGGTTGTAGTGTGTTTAAGAGAAATTTTGAGGTGTTCAAACTTTATCCTGCATTGACTTTATGTCCATATTATTTTAGAGGTCCTGTCATATACAAGGACTACTAAATAGGCTGGTTAAGATGCATCCACAACTCATGTGGCCATAGTAAATTATATCCACAAAAACCTCAAGACCCCCGTTTTGCCTATTTAGGGAAAATATGCCTAAAATCATAGTCTTCATCTCCTTGGAGTGACCTTCAACTCCAATTACCCATATAACACCTTGGGTGGATCTATCATGGTCCTTTCAATATGCAAGGGCTTCAAGTAAGGTCCTACCTCACTTTTACACTCAAATATATATCGCAACCCCCTATTTAGGCCACCTATAGGTGGATGTCTAGTACACCATAGTAACTTATAGTATGAACAAGATGAAACATTTCATGAGTGTGAACTTTTTATGCTTCCTTTTAGCATGTCAGTGCATCTTTGGCAATGCTAAGTTATTGGATTACATGTCCACCTCTTCATACATCATCATGACATCATTAGGGGCATGTAGGTGGCTACTTTGACTATGTTGTGTAGGTAAGGTATGAGATATGGCAAATTATGGTGTGAATAGCTTCAAAATGACATGAAATGCATTTTCAACCTTGAAATACATGATCTCCATTATTTGCACTTTGCACTTTGTAAATAGGTTAAAACCATCTCCTTTAACATGGAAATCACCTACATACATGTGGAAAAAAGCAGACAAAGGCATCAAGTAGCTGTTTGGCATGACATATAAGCATGTGATCAAAACTACACCTCCTTTAGCATACAAAAGGAAATTTATTCAACTTATAAAGTGTTGGATAAGCCACTAAACCTCCATTATAACTTCATAGTCAGGATTAGAAAGCTTATACATGAGGTTTTAACTAAAATTATGCAAGGAGTTGACCATGGAGGGAAACAAACTAGTAAGCAATCCAAGAGGTGACATGGTGAAGTTCAAACATAAAAGGATATGATAACATGACCCAAAGGCTTATAGAACACTCTTTCCTAGTTAGAAGAGACACCTATAGGAGAGATACACTTAGCAAACCTAAGCTCTCCAACTGAAACTACACATGGTGACACCTCCTTGCATCATAGACCAATTTTGCTCATCCAAACATCATGAATCATGAAACCAAGAATAGATACCATATGATAAGTAAGCCAACATCCTTTGGAGCCAACATTAGCAACTGGTTCATATAGATTTGGCAAAAATGGAACAAAACCTATAAGGTGCACTAAATAGCTAGTAAAATGACACAGTCAACTTGTTAGCAATGGTTCATAAAGCATATTTTACCAATATTCAAAATCCATATATGAAAATGAAGGTCTCCTAGTGTAATATCATATCCCAAAATAATTTTTCCTAAAATTTCTTGTGCTTCCCATATTGAGCAAAAACCTGAGGGTCACGTCAATCTATCTAAAAAAAAAAAAATGAGCAGAATGGTTTTGGATTCAAAATGACACTTCCAAATAAAACAAATCATGTATATGAGTTTTATAAATATTATGAGACCCTCCATGATACTCCACACATGGCACACTTACCTATGTGTTGTACAAGTGCCATTTTTTTTCTTTTTCAATTGATTTCTAAAGTTTCAATTAGAGAACCTACAACCTTCTAATGTGACTAACATCTCTGACACTTCTACTAACCTCTTGGACATTTTCCATGAAATTAAGTACCTTAAAAAATGTGTCATTTGAATTAATGACTCTTAAAGGCACATAAAATGACCCCTAATACACAAATTGACTAATGTAACTAAGATCAAAGTTAATATGACCTCAAATGACTAGTAATACTTCTTATGACAATATATTAGGACCCCTTAAAATATTTCAAATCAAAAAAAAAAAAATTAGGGGTGTCCCAATTTGACCAAAAAGTCAAATTTGGTTAACAAAATGGTGACTCATAGGGGTAGTATGCCTGCTATATTAAGGACCAAAATCCTTATCTTGTCAGGGCTAATGGATTTAATGGATTATTAAAGACAACTAGCAAGGAATTTGCTCAAAAATAAACACAAAACAAACACACCACACCAATAAATCAAGACACAAAACAAGGCAAGACACAAGACAAAGCTCACACATGTGCATAAGCACTTAAGGAACACAAAGAAAGCAAGAAACTATGTACAAGGAAAGAGGAGAACCTTAGTAAAAATGTTTGAGATATATCCCATTGACTGGGATATGAAGCTCCTCTCCATCCAACCTTAAGAGTTGAAAAGCATTGTGTTGCTTGCATTGTGTGATAACATATGGGCCACTCCACAAAGCATCAAATTTTGTGTGTCTTCTAGGTTTAACCCTATTTTCATCCCACTTTAAAACAATGTCTCCCTCTTTGAAACTTCTTGGCATGGCCTTTTTGTCAAAGTATCTCTTTGTTTAGTCTTAGTGAGCTCTCATAATTTCATAGCTTGATCTCATCTCCTCAAGCTCTATCAACTCACACAACCTGACTTCCATGCTTTCATTCTCCATCAATTCCAACTAATAAGTAAGATCCAAGGATGGTAGTTCAAGTGAAATAGGTAGTCTGGCTTCTCTCCCATAGATAAATGTGTATGGTGAATTTCCAATAGCTCTTTTTGAGGTGATCATATCGGCCCAAAGGGTTGTCTTCAACTTGGATTGCCAAGTCCTTTGGTTCTTCTCCATTATTCTCTTTATGATCCTGATCAAATTCTTATTGGTGGACTCAACTAGTCCATTCCCTTGTAGATAGTAGTTGTAGGAGGTGTTAAGATAGATGCCATGCTTCAAATACCATTCACTTGTCTTCATTCTAAGAAAATCCAATGCATTATCTGAAATTATTGTTAAAGGAGCCCCAAACCTTGTTACTATACCTTCATAGAAGTCTAGAACTAAGTTTTCATTTGCCTCCTTGAGAGCTACAGCCTCTACCCATCATGTAAATTAATCTATAGAAGTCAACACCCACTTGTGACCAGCACTAGAAGGTAGATTGATTAGGCATATGAAATCCAAAACCCATTACATAAAGGTGCATCAACTTGAATTGGATGAAAAATAAAGGCAATATTTTTTTTACCATTAAATAGAACACATTTTGGGCACTTCCTTACCCAAGAATGGGTGTCTTTGAACAAATTAGACTAAAAGTATCCAACCCTCATAATCCTAGCAGTTGTGGTTCTTGGAGCAAAGTGACCACCAGTTAGTCCATCATGAAACTCAAGTAGTACTTTATCAATTTGATCTAATTCAATACACCTCAATAACACACTTAAAAATTCCTTCCTAAATAATACTCCATCAACAAGTACATAATGAATGGATTGAAATCTAAAGTACCTTCTTCTCACTTTATCTAGGCCTTGTGGACACTCACTGGTTTGAAGAAAATGAAATCATATCTTGTGTCCAAATTCTCATTGATGAAGGTGAAACTATCATAGGGTCATGATGGAGTGCCAAAACAATCTCTTTTTTCTCCTTCAAATTTGAAGCAAGATGCTCACATAACCCCTTCCTTTCACTAGCTTGGTTGTTTTGATTTCCACATCATACTCCATCAATTTTATAATCCAACCAACCCTCTTTTCATTCAAATCTCTCTCAAAAAGAAGTCTTTGACACTAGGATGAGTTAAAAATATGTGAATCTTCTTGTTAGACAGCATATACCTAAACGTCTTTAGACTCCTAATAACTAAAAGTACTTGCTTCTCAACATAGGTGTATCTTACCTCATATCCTTACAAACCTTGACTAAAGAAGGCAATAGGCTACTCCAAATTTTCCTCATTTGATTGAGTAAGCATGGCAGATATTACCTCTTCATTTCCAAAGGCATACACATTGAATTTTTTTGAGAAATTAGGACTTGCAAGACTAGGAACTTGGGCAATGGCTTGTTTAATCTCCTCAAAACTTTCCTTCCTTCTTCTAGTCAAAGTGAACACTTCATCCTTCCTTAACATAAAGGTTAGAGGCTTGACAAAATTAGAAAAATCAGGAATGAACCTCCTTATGAAATTAATTTTCCCAAAGAAACTTTGCAAACCCTTTTTATGTTTGGGCAAAGATAATGCCAACATGGCACTTACCCTTTTAGGATCAATAGATAAGCCCTTCTTAGAGACAACATGTCCTAAGAATTTGCCTTCATGGATAATAAACACACATTTATTTGGGTTGAGAGAGATTCCAAACTCTCTACACCTCTCAAAAATTTATCTTAGGTGAATCAAGTGATCATTTGCATCCTTAGATAAAATTGTTACATCATCAAGATACACCAATACAATATCATTTATTAGTCCTTTAAAAACTATATCCATTACACGTTAAAATGTAGCTCCAACATTAGACAATCTAAAATGCATTTTTCTATAAGCATATCTTCCCCATTTATTAGTAAAGGTTTTTTTATATTGATCACTTTCCTTCACCAAAATCTGATTGTACCCGGAATACACATCAAGGAGAGAAAACCTTTCACTACCTACCACAACTTGAAAAATTATTCTATGGAGGGAAAAGGATAATAGTCCTTCAAAAAAACTCTATTCAAGTCCCTAAAATCAACACATAACCTGATTTCCCCATTCTTCTTCCTAATAGGAACCAAGTTTGCCAACCAACATGAATATTTAATGGGGAAGATGATTTTGGACTCAATCAATTTGGTGAGTTCTTTATTCATGAGGGGCTCAATCTTAGCATTGATTGGCCTTTGTCTTTGCTTTATAGGCTTGTAATTTTCATCTATCTCTATGGCATGTTGATCTAAGTTTGGGTCAAAACCTTTCAAGTCATTATATTTCTATGCAAAGACATCAAAAAACTCCTTTCATAACTCAACAAAAGCATGTTTCTCTTCACTAGTAAACACCTTCCCAAGTGCAAGCAACTTGTATTTGGAGATTTATACTTTCTCATAGTCCTCTTTCTTAGTAGACATAATTACCTTCTCTTTATTTATCTGGTCATCATCACTAAATATTCTCTCAAGAGTGAGTAGGCCTTTAGGAAGTTTGTTGGACTTCAGTTGGACAATTTGCCCTCCATATTGTTGTTGTAGTTTTCACTAATTTTTGGTAGAAAACTCAGCCTCTTCTTATAGAAAAAGTGTTATTTATTTATCACTATCAAACACTTGCCGATTAGTGACATTATCTAGTATGGAGGGTCTTAAAATTATCTTGAGATGTGGCTAGTTCTTATCCTCTTTTATACCTTTTGGAACATCAAACTGAGATCCAATTGCTGCCAACCTATCAACATGTTTGTTGTCCTCTTTTGAGATGGATGTGATGTTGAAATCTTGAAAATCCTCCACAAAATCTCACACTCTATGCTTATAAGACTTAAGCAAAAAAAAATTAGTCAAATTTTGTCCTCTAACTTGGTTCACAACAAGTTCAATGTCACCATACACTTGTAACTCTTTAATACCTCTTTTCCTAGTCCATTCAAGGCCATGAATGAGGGCCTCATATTCTGCCACATTACAAGTGCAAGAGAAATGGAATCTAAAAGTGGAAAAGTAGATTTCCTTAGAAGGAGAAACCAACATTGCTCCACCATCTGCCTCAATCTTGCTTCTTGATCCCTCAAAGAAAAGCACCATAAAACATCTATATCTTCACTTGGCTTCATCAAATTTGGCATAAAAAATTCTACCTCATGCATAAAATACACTCCAAGACTAGCTTCCTCCATGAATTTTTAAGGATCATGCTCATAATGTTCATCTCCCCATTCTTTTAAGTATAAATCATAAACTCCTTCAAAGGAAGATGTTGGAGATTGGTTTATGTGGAGTTCCTCTTCATCAACAATGGCATAGTTGACATTTTCCACTTTAAGCATGGAAGGCTCCAAGTGATTATGATGGATAGGTTTTGATTCAATCTTCACCTTAGTACCATACTTTATCCTAAACACCATGTAGGACCAATCGGCTGCCAAGTATCCACCTATCTTCATTGTAAACTCTCTTGACAATAAAAGAGCAAAGTATGGAGGTAAATCAGCCACAACCACATCATGAGGAATGGAAAAAGTAGGACAAGCATGTAAAATCATATTCAAATCCTTGACCACTCCCAAGGTATTTATTGGTGATCCATCCAATTGTAAAACCCCTTTAGCCATTGACTCATATTTGAGGCCTAGTTCAACTGTTATACATTTGGGCATAACTAAAGTGTTAGCCCCACTATCTATAATGCAATTGTGGAATAAGCAATCACCAATGGTTAGAGATAATTAAAAGGGAGGAGTCTTTTCTTTCTTCTTCACTTGACCATATATAGGTTGAGTTTCAATAACTAGGACAAAATTTTCATTCTTAGATGAGCCAACTTACCTAATCCTTGCAAATCTTTTTAGAGTATATCTTTCTGCCCTAGTATTGTCAAAGAATCCCATAATGATATGTTCATGTGTAGTTTTTTCATCTGGTCCACAACATTAATGAAATAATTTCTCACCTTTGGGGGCTCTTTAGAAATACTAACTCCTTGTGGGGTAGCTTGTGAAGGTGGGTAAATAGGAGTTGTCTTTACATTCTAAAATTTATGACCTTTTTGCACTCTAGGAGCTGAATTTGACACACTCACCATTGGAGATTATTTTGGGACCAAAATAGGTCCTTGAGTTACTCCTTGTTTCTCTTCAAAAGCCCTTTTCTTAGACCTAGTGTTAGGCAACACTAGTATTCATATTGCTTAGATTTCCCAAGTGATTAGTAGCACAAAACTCTCCCTCCAAATGATTTATGAGGGTAGAATCAAATGGTTTTTGACCATTATCCATTCCACTTTGCATTATTCCCTTAAATCTTGGAGCTTGGGAAGCTTGGTTGCCTTGCATTGCCATGGTTTGATTGTGCATTTCATTTGCATAAGCAACTTGCTCTTGGTTTTGCTCAAAAGATGGATAGCATGGTTGTTCTTGAACCAATTTATTTTAGGTGGGGACAAGAGCTTTAGAGTATGAGGGAGCATTGGGATTGTATCTTTTATAAGGCCTAGTTTGGATGATTTGACCTTGTCCTTGAGCATTACCTTGGAAAGGAGGCCTATTGGTTTGCCCAAACTGATTGTAATATTGGTATGGCCTATAACTTTGAGCTTGTTGCATTTTAAGAGAAACCAATTCATTGGTAACACTTTGGAGCAAACTCTTTACTTCATGGATCTCATTGTTTGGGACAATGGCAGACTTTTCATGACTAGGAAAAGGAGCCAAGGTAGGTAATGTAACTTGACTAGGAGGCTGCAAATTAGAGAACAATGGCATTGGTGGCCTAGGAGAAATCTTCCCTACTTGAACAAGACAATTCTTAACATTGATAGCTATATAATAGGTAGTAGGGAGTGTATTACCACCCATGAATTGGATCATCATGGCTACATCACTATTTAATGCCTTTAGATAATACAAGAATGCATAGTTTGGAGTAGATCTCACAACAGTTAGGATTCTATCCCATGTTTTTTGACATCTAATGTTTAAAATCTTGAATAAAATCTTGTGGTGCCCTCTTGATAGTGGTCAATTTTTTAACTATAGATAGGTGATCACTCTTATCTAAAAACCTTTTAGTCAATATATCTCCTAGTTCATCCCATGAAGCAATAGAATTTTTAGGTAGAGTCCCATACCAATCTAAAGCTTTTCCTTTGAAATACAATTCCAAAAACCTAATAGCCACATTGTATTGAATGATATAATGGATATTACAAAATTTATTTATGTTTCTAATATGTTCAATGGAATTAATAAGACCCTTTTCACTAAAATATGGAACACTCTTAAGGGTTGCTCTTGAAATTTGGTCATATTGGGGAAGATTTAAAGGAGATGATCTGGTGAAGGCTATAGAAGGTTGGTTCCTAGCCATCTTGGGATGTGAAATTTAAGTATTAGGGATTGAACTAAATAAGAACTTCGAATTATTAAACACCAACTCTCTTGAATAAGGATGAGTATTCACAAACCTAAACCTTTTGGCAGAATATGGAGGTAATTGCACAAACTCAAAGGGTATACCTTTAGTAGTAGAAATAGTGGTCACCTTTGGCATAGAAGTTAAGAACTAATCAAAAACCAAAGAATTGAAAATTTTAGTGGAGTCTCTAGGTACTGAATGTAGATGTCCTTTTAGTAGCAACTATGACAAGACCAACACCAATCTTGAACAATATTCTAAGACTTAGAGTCTCACTGGGCATGCCAAAAAATATTGTCACTTGGATTTACACCCCCTGATGAGATTCATAGCTCTCCTCATCCAAGTGTCACAATGGAAACATCTCTCTTTCTATGGGTGATAATTGTGTTGAGATGAATCTCTAGAAATGCTAGTTTCCTTGATGCAATCTTTGAAACACTTTCGTACCTACAAAATTTGGATGAAAAGGGTTAAGAAAACAACTAAGAAATATAAAAAAGGTGATGCACCAATAATATGTCTCCTCTCACTAACTAAAATATTACTACTTAGATTCAAACAAGACTTCCTTTATATAAAACTCGCAATTCAAGTTGCATCATCACATCAATGTTTCATAAGTTAGGTTCAAGAGGGTATTTGATACCTAGGAGAGAAATGAATGATTCATTGATATAATACAGTCATAGACCATTCTAAGACACCTATACACTTATAAAATAACACTAAGAAAGATTTGTAACAATTTATTTTCTGCACATTTGGTGAACAATCAAGGATAACATGTTAGAAAAGCTACTCTTCTACTAGACAAGACCAACAAGATTTCACTAACACTCAATTGAACAGTATGTGAATAGTAAAAATCACTTGTTATTTCTTCAAGATTCATTCAATTACAAATTTGGTCAGGTTTTCACCATTAACCAACAAAGGCTACCCAAAAGAGCTAAAAGAGTCAATATTTATAGCCTTTGAGAGAGAAACAAGGCAAAGGAAATCCAAAATTCACTTGGGCATGTGTCAATATATAAAAATGGGTTATAATTTGCATGATAAAAAAGACATGAGGTGAACCATGCAATGTCAGGAGGTCCAATTGTTCATACAAGTCATGAAACCTATGAAAAGTGTCACAAAATTCTTTATCCTGGATTAGAAAATTGCCTTCATCATTTGGAGCTGTATGAACATCCCACCACTAACTAGGGACAAGTATTATTATTGATATAATATGGAAGGCCTTCATGCATGAAATTCCATGCCTTGATTTTGATCATAATCATCTAGAAACTCCTAGAAGGAAGAAATCACTATCTACAGTCTAAAAACTCCTATTTTGTATCACCCCTCACACTTGGCCTCAAAATTGGATTTATTTTCACATGAAAATCCATGGGAGGGAGTGAATGACACTTATAAATACTATCCATGGCCTTGAATACTTAGGTACACCTTAAAAAGGCTCATACTTGGGGTTTTCATCCTTCTCACCCTTGTTTCACTATGCTAGTTTGACTGGCTAAAAGTAAGACAATTGTTTGAAAACTTATAAGATTTTCCTTGGAATTAAATGACTTTTAGGGGTTATAAAAAGTCCTAATACTTTTCCCAAACTTGATTTCATCCTCAGATATTCTCTAAAGCTTGTAAAAAACACAAAATGGTGAGAAAAACACTAATTTGCTTGTTCATACAATTTCATACAGCTCATTTGCATGGTTAAGATCCTGAGTGAGTCTTCTCCATGTTCCAATAAATTTCCTTTCCAAACTATGTCCTTATATTATCTTTTCAATCTCATTTTCCCTATCGAGTCTCTGCCAAGTGTTTGTAAGGGTTTTTTATCAGTTTTAGGTCTTAAGCTTTGTTCATAAAATTTGGATGTTTAAGTTTCAAAAAAATGCTATAAATTGGTTGATAAGGACCCCCTTTAAATCCTCTAAACTTCCTTAGTTCCCATGAAGATCCTCCAAGGAGATGTGAGCTTCACAAGTCACCCTATTGAGCTTGTTCTTCCAATTTTACATAAGGCTGATGGTTTTAAGCTCAAAGATGGCTCTCATGATCACTTCTCTGCACTCTAAAAGCTCTCAAACTTTTATTTTGACCTCAAAAACATTATTCAATCCTTTGGATAGTCCAATAAGATTTAGAAGTGAAGATGGACTACTATTTGGCAATAGGCCTTCTCAGAACCCAATAGGTCTCCTAGGCACCTTGATGAAATTTGGGTATTAAGACTATTATCTCATAGTTGCATTGATGTATTATGAATTTTCAAAACTTATTTTAACTCACTAATCCATCATATGGTCCTCCAAGCATCCTACTTCATCTCCTTTCTTTGCTTTCCAATTAAGCATAGTAAAAAGCCTACCTAATTGGACAGTGTGCAAGGGAAAAATGGGTACTTTTATGGTTCTCAGCCTGCTCTAGTGCTCATTATCCATTAAGTTTATTTTATACACCTCATTAGAGGTTTTTTTATGTCCTCAAGGCTTCATATCAAGTCCCATGCCCATTCTACACTCATTTGGTCACTTTGCCAAATTCTAATTTTGCTAGACTAGCTGACCTCTGAAACAAAATAGAGAGGTATATCCCTCATCCATTAGGAAAAGTGATTGTTTTTTGAGTTTTTACAAGTAAAAATTAACATTTTTACCAAAGGGTTTGGTTTTATTCCATGTTTTGGATTCCAAACCATCTCCAAATGTCCAAAAAGGGGCCCAAAAACATTGTTTTCCTGCATTTTTCCCCTAAATCCACTTAGAAGTCAATATTCTAAGACAACACCATGATTTTATGCTACCTAAATATTCTCATAATCTTCAATTCATGATTATGGATCTTTTTAATCCATCTAAAACACTTACTCCCTTAGATTCTTCATGTTTGTTGATTAGGCAAAGGTGTTTCCTAGTCACCTATACGGACTGATGGCCTTGTCCAAGAAAGGAAAAATGGCTGCGATTATTGTAGGAGTCTTGAAGTGTGTAAAAAATTCATTTGAAAAATCATAGACCATCTCAAGTTTATGGTCAACTTCCCTTTTCTCTTGGCATGATAGACCCCTACCTTTACTAAGAGTGCATACTCAGTTGTAGGTATATGAAGGGTCTTGGGGGATTTATGCATATTTATTTTATACAACCAAGATATTATAGATGATATCAAGGTTCTAATGGAGATTATCCATGCTTGATATATCATCCAAACTCCCTTTTAGGCATCATATGCCCCTTATAGCCCAACTAGGTACCCTGTTGTACCTAGGCTGAGACCCCTATTGTACCTTGGCTTGTAGGTTTCATGGGCTTTAAATGCCTTGCCCATGATGTTCTTAGACTCCACTGAGACCTCTTAAGGTCACCAAACTCCTTAAAATTTCCTTTCACTTAAGAGTGTCATAGTCCTTCTCATATCTCATGTTATCTCTTCTCTATTGACTGAGACAGCTTTGCCCTTTAGGCTCGTTGTAAGTATCTATTGCCTCATGAAGGTCTTTACTAGGATGTTTTGAAAACTTATTAACCTTGCCTTGACTTCACATTAATTTTTTTACTTTGTGCTCACTACCCTAATATCAATTGGGCCATTTGTATGCCATTTTAGTTCAAGACTAGGACAACTTCATCATGGTCCTGCCTTTAGGTGTTCATAGGCTTGGCTAAGGTGATTATGATGGAGAAAACCTTATTAATTTCACCTTGGAGGTTACGACCTACTTGATAAACTCTAAACCCACATTAGATAGCTAAACACTATCAAAATACATTTTTACTCACTGCTTCTTAACCAAAATTGTCTGACTCTTGTAGGTGGCCATTCTTCATGCCTAAGGAGTACTTGAGCATGTTCTAAGCATTAGGAACAAAGTATAAACCTCACTTAAGCTTTCAAATACAAACTGCATCAATTTTCTTGTTTCACTTCACATAACAACCCCTACCAATGACCTTACAAGCACCTATCTCACAATTTACTCCTCCCTACCTATAGGACTGAGAAATCTTGCATGTATTGACCCCTGTATGTGCTCTTAGGTTTGAAAAAAAATAACTTTTTTCTCATAAAGAGGCTTGGGACCTTGATAAAGTTTCTAATCATATTTTTAAACCATGAACACAACCTAACCTCCATATATGCAAGAAGGGGCCTATTTCAAGATTGAAACTCCACCTTGGTTGTAGATGCATTTTTTAGGATAGTGTACGGACAGGGCATATGTGTAAGAAGTAGAAACCATATTCAAACCTCTCAAGATGATCCTTTAGTAATGAATGTGCATTTGGGTCATTTAGAGTCATTCAAGCATGATTCTTAGTCAGTGTATGCCAATTTGATTGAAGATAAGTCTCTTTTAGACCAAACCCTATAGACCTCACTACTTTGTTTTAGTGTGTTTAAGATCAATTTTGAGGTGTTCAAACTTTATCTTGCATTGAATTTATATCCTTCATGTTCTTGTAGACATCCTATCCTATATAAGGTCTACTAAATAGGCTGATTAGGATACATCTATAGCTCATGTGACCATATTAAATGCTATCCACAAAAACCTCAAGACCCTTGTTTTTCCTATTTAGGGAAAATAGACCTGAAATCATAGTCTTCATCTCTTTGGAGTGACCTTCAACTCCAACTACCCATATAACACCTTGTGTGGATCTATCATGGTCCTTTCAATATGAAAGGACTTCAAGTAAGGTCCTACCTCACTTCCACACTCAAATAAATATCTCAAACCCCTATTTAGGCCACCTGTAGGTGGATGTCTGGTACACCACAGTGAGCTATAGTATGAATAAGATGAAACCTTTTATGAATGTGAACTTTATATGCTTACCTTGGGCATGTCAGTGCATCTTTGGAAATTATAAGCTATTGGAGTACATGTCCACCTCTCCATACATTAGCATGATGTCATCAGGGGCCTGTAGGTGGCTACTTTGACTGTGTTATGTAGGCAAGGTATGAGATATGGAAAATTATGGTGTGAATAGCTTCCAAATGACATGAAATTCATTTTCAAACTTGAAATACATGATCTCCATTTTTTTCACTTTGCAAATAGCTTCAAATCATCTCCTTTAACATGGAAATCACTTGCATGCATGTTGAAAAGAGCAGACAGGGGCATCAAGTGGCTATTTGCATGGCATATGAGCATGTGGTCAAAACTCCACCTCATTTAGCATACAAAAAGAACTAAATTAAACTTATAAATTCTTGGATAAGCTACTGCACTTCCATTATCACTTCATAGTCATGATGAGAAATCTTATACATGAGGTTTTAACTAAAATTATACAAGGAACTGACCATGGAGGGAAATAAACTAGTAAGTAATCTAAGAGGTGACATGGTGAAGTTAAAACATAAAATGAGATGGTCACATGACCCAGGGTCTTATGGAACACTCTTTCCCAATTTGAAGAGACACCTATAGGAGAGAGACACTCAAAAAACCAAAGCACTCCAATTGAAACTACACATGGTAACACCTCCCTACATCATAGACCAATTTTGCTCATCCAAACATCATGAATCATGCAACCAAGAATGGATACCATCTAATAAGGAAGCCAATATCCTTTCGATCCATTATCACCAACTTATTTGTATGGATTTGGTATAAATGGAGAAAAACCTATAGGGTGCACCAAATAGCTAGTAAAATGATATAGTCAACTTGTTAGCAATGGTTCATAAAACATAGTTTACAAATATTCAAACTCAATATATGAAAATTAAGGTATCTTAATGTAATATCATCTCCCAAAATAATTTGTCCTAAAAATACCTATGCTTCATGTACTAAGCAAAAACTTGAGGGTCACTTCAATCTGTTTAAGAAAATCATAAATGTGTAAAATGGTTTTGGCTTCAAAATGACACTTCAAAATTAAAAAAAATCATGGAGATGAGTTTTATAAAGATGAGGAGACCCCCCATGATCCTCCACATGTGTCAGACTTCCTAATGTGTCGTAAAAGTGTAATTATTCTTCTTTTTCAACTAATTTCTAAAGTTTTAGTTAGATAAATTGAAACCTTCTGATGTGATTGACATATATGACACTCCTACTGATCTATTGGATGATTTACACAAAATTAAGACACCTATGCACCCTAGTAAATGTTCCATTTACATTAATGACTCTTAAAGGCACATAAAATTACCCCTAATGGAAAAATTGACTAATGTAACTAAGACCAAAGCTAATATGACCTCAAATGAGATTAGATTATAAGTAATACTTCCTATGACAATATATTAGGACCCATTAAAACATTTAAAATTAAAAAAATTCCTAACGGTACCCCAATTTGACCAAAAAGTTAAATTTGGTCAATAGGATCCTAAGAAAGCTAAAAAGGGTGATGCACCAAAGTTAAATAGATACTCATACAAGCTTGAACACATAATACATCAACATAGAACAACTATATCTCACACAACCTCACAATATCACTAGTTGCATAAATATTTCATAGAAGAAGTTCCAAATAGAACATTAATCTAGACTTGCAAGTTATCTTGAAAACACCTTCAAAGAGGCAAGCAGAAGGATAGTAAACTAGGAAGAATCTCCTTCAAAAATTCACCATACACAATCATACTAAGCACTAATTAAAGACAAGAGATAGGCAAAGAGTTGATCTTATTACTTCAAAAGGCAGTTCTTGCAGTATTTTGACAGGGTTTAACCATATCAAATGAGCACACTTTTACAAGAGTCTTAGTGAGTATCCTTGTCCCAAAAAAGAATGATAAATTCTAAGGGTTGAGAACCCTTTCAATGGGAATGAGACAAAGATATATAGGATACATGAGAGAGAGAAATAAAGTGGGAGCATGCCATCAAAAAGGGAACACGCCATCTTGAATCAGTAATTGAGCTTGAAGTGCCACCTTTTTTATCCAATGAAAGCCTTGTCACCTTTTTGATCAATCAAGATACTGCACGTGGCTTACCAAGTTGAAAAGCCCCATAAGGTACTGAGAGTGCATTGAATATCCCTAGCTACAGTTCCCAAAACTAGACCTTTTCTTTAATCCTTCATGCCATCTCTACTTGAGGATAAAACTTCAAGCTCATGGGTTTGGCAAAAACACAGATTTATGCATTTCTGGTGGTTGTTTGTCAAATATATGGCCATGCTAAAGGACAAAGAGCTTCTTAAATAATCAAAAACTACCTTTGATCAAATATGGACTAGATCCTTTTATAGACAAAAAACCAATCTCCTTTATTGGTTTTCCTATAGTCACATATATCAATGTAGACTTATAGATTGCATAGCCCTTTTTGATCTCCATTAGGTCCAAGAGACCTATTTTTCCCTTTGAGCATCTATAGAAACCAAGGGCTCATTGTGCATAGGTCTCCTTTAAATAATAATAGACATAATCGTAGAATGGACCCCATATGCTACAAACCTTCAAACTAGAGGTCTATATTTAACCTTAATGGTGACCCTTTATATTCTTTATACCTAAATGCATGGCTATGGCCTTTTAATGTTTCTCGAACGAGCTTTAATGATGGTAAAACAGCCCTACAAGACCTTGTTTGTCATGGTTGAAAACTATCCTAGGCTTTTCGACCTTTATTTGCATTGGTCATCAATACTGGATCAAGCCAATCAAATTATGGAAAACTATCTTTGCTCTCATTGGTCCCATAGATCTTGTTGACTTCTTAACTTCTCTCACACCATTGGATCATAATGTACAAAGCATCATTGATCGTTGATTTAGCTCAGACCCACCTCCTTGTCAATGAACACAGACCATTAGATCTTGACTTGATGAACCCACACCGTCAGATCTTGTCCAGCTTGTATCTCTTTAAGGGATTTAACTTAGGGACCTTTAGACTTATTTGACCTAGTGTGAACCATTGGATCCGTGTTGTCATTAGGCAAGCTCACGTGGACCATTAGATCTTGATCAACTTTAAACTCATTAATGGCTTTTTGAATCCAAATGATCATTTTACGAAGCTCAAACTTGACACTTGCATGAATGTCCTAAGATGTAGGTATAACATTGAATACTTAGATCTTGAGATAGAAAGATCGCATAGATATTGAACTTGCAGAACATGTTCCTAGCATGAAAAACTCCATGTTGTTGCAATATCTTATCTACCAATGCTTTTTTAGTAGACTTATAAAATACATAAGTGAATTGGTCTGTTTGTTTCTACATGACATCCTAGTGATGGTATGGCTCACTTAGGCTTATGCTTGAGCTTTTTCATTAATTTTCTAGGCTCAAATGAGATCATGGGGCTTCTGCAAAACCTACTTCATGCCCCTGAACGTTATGATCACCATGGATACATGTTTTCTTGAATTTGGATAAACTACATTTTAAGAGAACTTAAAGTGTTTTAAAATATTTGCAAGCTACATGATCTCTTTGGTCCACTCATTCCATACAAAACATATATTCATTTGCTCATCCATTAGCAACCTGATCCATCTGAACATCTATCGCGACTCATAGAGAAGCATGTCTGCTATGCTTGAGAACCTAGTCCATTTTGCCTTGACTGTTCCATTAGGAATATAGAGTCCCAAGTCTTCTCTCAATTAATCATGAAGATATCACAAGACTATCCCTATCTGGAACCTTTCTTGAAGCAACAAGATCAAAAGAAACAGAATAACAAAGTGCCCAAAGAACCAATAAAAAGGGAAACGCAAAATAGGAAAGGAAATGTGCACAAAGTACTTAGAAGAAAGCATGAAAGCTACCCTAACATGTACAATTTATTACAATTGATGCAATGTTTCTAATAACAAGGTTTCAAATGAATGCCATTGATTGGGATGGGTAATACCTCTCCATCTAGTTGGGCAAGTTGAAAAGAATTATGTTCTTTGAATCTATGGATCAAATACGGACCACTCCATAAGATGTCAAACTTGGTATGGTTACCTGGTTTGGCCTTATTTGAATTTCATTTGAAGACTTGGTCCCCTTCCTTGAAACTCCTTGTTGTAGCTCTATTGTCAAAGGCTTTTTTGACCTAAGCTTGATGTGACTCCAAAGTTTTCATAGCAAAGTCTCTAAGTTATATGAGTTATATCATCCTCACATTTATGGGCTCATCCTTCATCAACTCAAGTTGATGGGACAACTCTAATGCAAGTAGCTTGAGAAAGATAGGCAATTTGGCTTCCCTTCCATATACAATGACATATGGAGAAATACTAATGGTAGTTTTAGAAGTGAATCTATCAACCCATAAAGTTATCCTGATCTTGGTGTACCATGTCCTTTGATTCTCTTCCATGGTCCTCCTGATGATCCTTAGAAAATTCTTGTTTTTGGACTCTGCCAGTCCATTTCCTTAAGGATATTAGTTGGAAGAGGTGATGAGGTAGATTTCCAATTTGAGATCCCACTCACTTGTCTTCATACCAAGGAATTTCAATGCGTTATCTAAAATTATAGAGGTTGGGACACCAAATCTGGTCACAAGGCTCTCATAGAAGTCTAAAATTGCACCTTCACTAGCCTCTTTCAAAGCAATGGCTTCCACCCACCTGGTAAAGTAGTCAGTTGCAATGAGCAACCATTTATGCCCTACACTTAATGGTGTATTGATCATCCCTATGAATTTTAACCCCCATTGCATGAAGAGTTGCTCCACCTGAATTGGGTTGAGTGGAAGAGCTGCTAATTTTTGCTTTCCTACAAAGAGATCACACTTCTAGCATTTTCTAACCTATGCATGAACATCTTTGAAAATATTGGGATAGTAATAACCATCCCTCATTACTTTTTCTATGGTGTAACTAGGTGCAAATGGCCTGTTGCAAGTCTATCATGGAACTGCTCCAAGAGCTTGGTCACTTGGTCATCATCTATGCACCTAAGGAGTACCCCACTGAGGTCCTTTCTAAAAATAACACCATAAACTAATGCATAAGGTATGGATTGAAGCTTGAAATACCTTTTTTTGGCTCTATCCAAACCTTGGGGGCATTCTCTTGTTTCCAAAAAATGAGCCATATCTTGAAGCTAGCTCTTTTAAGGTGGAGGTGCACCTACCTGTGAGTTGTCTTGGGTCAAATAAATAGCTTCCTTGTCTTCTTGGAGGTCATTTACCCTATGCTCACACAAGCCCTTACCTCTGACCAACTTGGTGACTTTGATCTCTACATCATATTCCATGAACTTTGTGATCTATTATGTTCTCTTTTCATTCAAATCCTTGTTAAGGAAGAAGTCCCTAACTCTAGGATGAGACACCATAAGATGGATCTTGTTGTTGGAGAGCATGGGACTGAACTTCTTGAGGCTTCTCAAGGTTACAATAACTTGCTTCTCAACGAAAATATACCTTGCCTCATATCCATCCAGCCATTGACTAAAAAAGGCAATTGGTTGCTCCATTCCTTCATCATTCTTCTGCATCAAGATAGCTAATATGTTGTCAACATTGGCAAAGGTGTACAAGATGAAGTCCTTGGAGAAATCAGGATTTATGAGTGAGGGGGCCTGGGCAATGCCCTGTTTGATGGCCTCAAAAGATATCTTACTTTCATTATACCAAACAAAAAATTAGATTTTTTAGCATGGTGATGATAGGTTTGACCAAGTTTGCAAAACCAAGTATGAACCTTCTCACAAATTTGATCTTCCCAAGGAAGTTTTGGATCCCTTTCTTGTGATTTGGAAAGGATAAGGCTAAGATAACACTTACTCTATTGGGGTCAATGGATAATCCTTCTTTTGAAACAACGTGACCCAATAGCTTACTTTCATAAATAGATAACATATATTTCTTGGGATTTAAATAAATCCCATACTCTCTACATCTCTAGAATATCAGTCTCAGATGGTCCATGTACTCACTAGCTTTTTTGGAAAAGATTGTGATGTCATCCAAATAGACTAGTACCATTTGATTTATCAACCCTTGAAAAGCCATGCCCATTTATCTTTGAAAGGTTTCCCCAACATTGGACAATCCAAAAGGCATCTTTTGATAAGTAAATGTGTCCCACTTGGTGGTGAAGGTAGTCTTTTACTGGTCTTCTTCTCTCACTAGCACTTGGTTATGACCTGAATACTCATCCAAGAGAGAAAAGTGTTTTGAACCAACAACTACTTATAATATTTTCTCCATGGATGGTAGAGGGTGATGATCCTTCAAAGACACTCTATTAATATACTTGAAGTCCACACACAACCTAATTCCCCCATTCTTTTTTTTGATAGGTACTAGATTAGCTACCCATGAGGAGTGCTTAATCGAAAAGATGCTCTTGGATTCAACCAACTTGGTCAATTCCTTTTTCATGAGCTCCTCAATCTTGGGGTTTATGGGCCTCTGCTTCTACTTGACATGTTTGACATTAGCCTCTAATTCTATAGTGTGTTGAGCCAATTTAGGATCAAATCTTCTTAGTTCACTATATTATCAAGCAATGATGTCTGCATATTCCTTATAAAGCTCTATGAAAGCATGCCTTTTAGCTTTAGTGCTTACCTTCCCAAGCTTAAGGATCTTAACTTCAAAGATAAGAACTCTCTCATAGTTCTCTTCACTAGTTGATATCACTACTTTATCCTTCTTCATATGGTCCCCTTCATGAAAGAGACCTTCTAGGGTAACTAACCCTTAGGAAGCTTATTAGACCTTAATTAAACAATTTGTTCCCCATACTGATGCTACAATTTTCCTTGGTTGATGGAGGAGAACTTTGATTCTTGTTGTAAGAAACATGCAATTTGTTTTTCATTTTCAAAGATCTGTCAATGAGCTTCATTATCTATCACGGATGGTCTTATCACCACTTTAACATATGATTGTACCTTTGTCTTTTTCAATTCATTGGGGATATCAAAATGATCCCCCACAGCTTCTAGTCTGTCAGCATGTTGATTTTGGCCTCTTGGTATTGATTGGATGTTACAGTCCTCAAAGTCATCAATTAGGTCCCACACTCTATGCTTGTAGGACTTCCTTGAGGGGTTCTTAGTGGCATTCTGGCCCCTGACTTGGTGCACAACCAATTCACTATCCCCATAGACTAGCAAATGCTTAATCCTTCTCTTATTGACCCACTGAAGGCCATGACAAAGGTCATCAAATTTTGTTGCATTGCAAGAATAGCTAAATTGAAATCTATATGAAGAGAAGTGCTTATCATTTGAGGGGGATAATAGCATAACACCTACACCCACTCCATGCTTGGTCCTCGAGTCATCAAATAACAACTTCCATAGACCATTAAGATCTTCTTGAGGTTTCATGATGGCATGAACTGGATTTCTTCATGCAAATAGTAGACACCCAGGTCCCTTTTTTCAACACCTTATAAGGGTCCTACCAACTGGTTGTCATTCCACAACTTATCCAAGAACATGTCGAGTACCTCTTATAGATGAGTGTTTAGCTCTTACCCCATTGCAAATCCATCCTCATTAATGATGGTGCAATTGATGTTGACATTATCTGGTCCATAGGAACTATGGCTAATTGTGCAATGGGCTCAACATTGATTGACACTTTGGCCCCATATCTTGTTATGAATGTCATATATGACCATCTATTACAATATATCCTCCTATCTTTTTTATGAACTTTCTCGATAATCATAGGGAAAATCGAGGAGGCACATCCAAGATCAATACATCTTGAGCCACTGAGACACTAGGAAAAGTGTGTAGGGTCATATTAAGGTCTCTGATTATGTCAGATGGTTTGGTAGAAGAACCATCAAGTTATAGTACCCATTTGGGCTAGAGCTCATAATTTAGACCAAGCTAATCAGCTATGGACTTTGGCATTACCAAGTTACTAGCCCCATTATCCACTAAGCAATTTTGCACTAGAGAGTTTTCAATTATCACTGAAATATATAAGGGAGGAGGTTTGACCACTTTATTTGATTGCCCTTCACTATGCCCTTTGGTTGCATTGGTGAGAACTTCATTTACCTTGCTTGGTGGCTTGTCTGCAACTGTTGTAACATTAATATTGGATAAACCTTCTTGAAGAATGTCCACTTGACTAGGCATGGAGAGCATATCCCACATTAGCACACTCACATTAGATTTCTTCATTTGTTTAACAATGTTGATGGGTGAACCACCAACCTTTGCTTGTGCTTTGGGAGCCACCACTGTTGTTTTTTGAACTTGTGAGCTTTGGGGCACAAAAAGATTCCTTTGATTCTATTTTTTTAGAGGTAATGAAACTTTTGGAGTGACAACAAGTTCATTTGGATTTGTCAGTGAATGAGTAATGGTAGGAATCTCTTTGACTGCTTTTTGATTACCATCCATGATCCTTCTTTTAAATCTTGTGTTTGTTGTCACTTGTATGTAGGCTTGGCTAGAATTAGCCTGCAAGTTGGATGCATAACACTCTTCTTGCTCATAATTTATCATGGTGGCATCCAACTAATTTGGTCCCTGATTAGACCCTTGACCCTGTGGAGGTTCTTCGGGATTGGTCATCATAGGTACCTCTATATTTTGGGCCATGAAAGCTTGGTTGTACCCAAAATTAGCATCTTGCTGCCATTGATCATTGAAGGCTTGGTTGAGGTCAATATTTGGGATAATATATTGACCAAAAGACTGATTGCAAGGCATGGTTCCCTATGCTTCTTGAGCCACATTATTTTAAATTGGTATTAAGGTGTTAAAAGTGCTAGTAACATTAAGATTGTAGGTATTCTACCTATTATATCCATGTTATCCTTGTCCTTGGTTTTGACCTTGGCCCTAGCCTTGGTATTTCCCTTCATATGGTGGCATATTTGCTTGAAAGGCTTGATGTTGAGGTTGATATGAACCTTGATAAGGCCTATTGAAAGCCTGATACCTCTTAACATTTATTAGCTCATTTCCCAAGGACTAAAACATGATCTTGAGTTCTTGGAAGTTTTTTTGGTCTTGGGAGTCACTAAATCCACTAGTGGAAGTTTTCTCTTGTTTTGGTATAGGTATTGTAGCAATTGTTGGTGTAAGAGGAATGACATCCATTGGAGGGATAACAATAAGAGGTGGTCTAATTTTAGGGAATAAGGGCATTGGTGGTCTAGGTGTAAGCTTGTAAGCTTGAACCAGATAATTTTCTACTTTGATGTCCACCTCATAAGCATCTAGAAATATATTTCTTTTCATAGATTAGATCATCACTATTATATCACTATTTAAATCCTTCAAATAGTATAGGAAGGCAAAGTTAGGAGTTGGTATAATTGATACTGGGATTCTGCCCCAAGTTTTTTAGAACCTTGTGTTGAAGTCTTGCATGACTTCATGAGGAGCTCTCTTAATGGTAGTTAGTTGCTCTACAAGTACAAATGGTCACTTTTATCCTCAAATCTTTTACACAAGGCCTCTCCTAATCGGTCCCATGTTTGAATGGAATTAGCAACAAGGCCTCTATACCAATTGGGAGCCTTTCCTTTAAAATAAGTAGCTAATAACCTAATAGCTATATTTTCCTCAGTGACATTATAGATATATCAAAAATTGGCTATGTCCATGAGGTGCTTAGAAGGTTTTGTAGCTTGGTCACCAGCATAATAAGGAACACTTTTAAGGGCTGAATTGGGATAGGATCATATTGGGCAAGGGCCAGAGGAATTTGGCCATTAAATGCCACAAAATCTCTTGCATGGGTTTAATAAAGGTATTCTTGCATGGGTAGGCCTTGAGAATGACCTAGGAGAAAAGGTTCCCTAATATGGATGTGTATTGGCAAATCTTAATCTTTTTGTTGAATTTAAAGGTAGTTCAAAAAATTCAAAGGGAACACCTCTTAAAGTTGACCTTGTTATCACTTTTGGCATGAGAGACAACTATTGATCTGCACCAGAGTGTTGATTGTTCTTTTTGGAGTTGCCAGATGTTGTTGCTTGGGAGCTTAACTGCTGCAAATTTGATCAAACTAGCATCAACTTTGATCAATCTTCCTTTTGGATTATGGTCCCACTAGGCATGCCAAAAATTGTTAAAGGTTCAATTTGCATCCCAAGAGATATTTATTCAGGCTCCCTCCAATTGATCTATACAATGGGAACAACCCCAAGATGTGGGTCACCTATGGTGGGGTTGGACCTCTGGAGAAGGCCGACTTCCTCTTGATGCTCACCTAAACTAATGCTAAACTAATGTTTCACAAGGAAAAGGGTTAGAAAGAGGATAAGGGCTCATAAAAAAGATAAAAAAGGTGATGTACCAAATTTAAATGGACACTCATACAAGCTTGAACACACACTGGTTCAGCATAGAAAAACTATAGCTCACAATACCTCACAATCTCACTAGTTGCATAAATATTTCATAGAAAAGGTTCCAAATAGAACACTAATCTAGACCTGCAAGTTAGCTGAAAAACACCTTCAAAGAGGCAAGCAGAAGGACATTAAATTAGGAAGAATCTCCTTCACAAATTCACCATACACAAGCATACTAAGCACTGATTAAAAATAAGAGATAGTCAAAGAGTTGATCCTATTACTTCAAAAGGCAGTTCTCATAATATTTTGTAGGGTTTAACCATATCAAATGAGCACACTTTTTCAAGAGTCTCAATGAGTATCTTTGTCCTAGAAAAGAATGATAAATTCTAAGATTTGATAACCCCTTTAATGGGAATGAGACCAAGATATATATGAGAAATGAGAGAGGGAGGGAGAAAGTGGGATCACGCCATTAGAAAGGGAACCCACAATCTTGAATCATAAATTGAGCTTGAACTGCGACTTTTTTTATCTAATGAAATCCTTTCCACCTTTTTGATCAATCAAGGTACTGCACATGGCTTGTATTGCACATGGCTTACCAAGTTGAAAATCCCCATAAGGCCCCGAGAGTGCATTAAATGCCCCTAGCTATAGTTCCCAACACTATACCTTTTCTTTCATCCTTCATGCCATCTCTCACTTGAGGACAAAACTTCGTGCTCATGGGTCTGATAGAAACATGGATTTGTGCATTTTAGGTGGTTGTTTGTTAAATATATGACCATGCTGAAAGACAAGGAACTTCTTCAATAATCATAGAAACTACCTTCGATCAAACTTGCACCAGATCCTTTCTATAGATGGAAAACCAATCTCCTTTATTGGTTTTCCTCTAGTCACATATATTGATGCAAATTTATAGAATGCATATCCTCTTTTGATCTCCATTAGGTCTAAGAGACCTATTTTTGTCTTTGAGCATCTATAGAAACTGAGGGCTCATTATGCACATCGCTCTTTTAAAGAATGGCAAACACAGTCACAGAATGGACCCTGTATGTTATAAACCTTCAAACTAGAGGTCTATATTTAACCTTAATGGCATCCCTTTATATATTTTATACTTGACTGCATGGTTTTGACCTTTTAATGTTGCTCGAATGAGCTTTAATGGTGGTGGAATGACCCTACAAGACTTTGTTTGCCTTGGTCAAAAATTGCCCTTGGCTTCTCGACCTTTATTTTCATTGGTCGTTGATACTGGCTCAGGCCAATCAAATTATGCTAAACTATCTTTGCTCTCATTGATCCCGTAGATCATGTTGACTTCTTGACTTCTCTCATACCATTAGATCATAGTGTATGAAGCAGTGTTGATCATTGATTTAGCTCAGACCCACCTCCTTGTCAGTGAACACGCACCATTGGATCTCAGCTCGATGAACCCACACTATCAGATCATGTCCAAATTGTAGCTCTTTAAGGGCTTTAACCTAGGGAACTTTTGATCTATTTGACCCTAGCATGAATCATTGGATCCATGTTTTTAGTAGGTGAGCTCATGTGAACCATTAGATCTTGATCAAATTTAAACTCGTTTAGGGCTTTTTGAATCCAAATGGTCATTTTGTGAAGCTCAAACTTGACACTTTCATGAACGTCCTAAGCTACAAGTCCAACTTTGAACACTTAGATCTTGAGATAGAAAGCTCACACGAACATGAAACTTGTAGAGCACATTCTTGGCATGAAGAACTCCATGGCGCTACAATATCTTCGTTGGCGAGGCTTTTTTAGTAGACTTATAAAATACATAAGTGAACTGGTCCATTTGTTCCTATGTGACATCATGGTGATGATCTGGCTCACTTAGGCTTATGGCTTGACCTTTTGCATGAATTTCCAAGGCTTGAATGTGCTCCTAAGGCTTGTGTAAAACCTGCTTCATGCTCCTGAACGTTATGACCACTATGGATACCTATTTTTATAAATTTAGACAAAATATACTTGAAGTGAACTTAAAGTGTTTCAAAAGCTTTGTAAGCTACATGATCTCTTTGGTCCACTCATTCCATTTAGAACATTTGTTCATCTACTCATCCATTAGAAACCTAGTCCATCTAGGCACAATCTTGGTATGTGGGCCAAAAATGGCCAACAAGAACATGTACAGACCATCCAAATTTTGGCCTTGCTTCTTAGCTTATACGAAAGTGAATGACAAAAATAAGACAATAATTGGAATATTAGGCATCATTTTTTTTTTATCTCCACATCTAGATTGGTTGCAAACAAAGCAAGGAAAATGTGACAATGGCTTTATGTCATTTTTTCTTGAATAATATGTCATATTCTAAATGAGCGAATATGTAATCACAAGCTTTAAATAATATCCACTTAATCAGAATCAATGGATTTATATTGAAAAGAAAAAAAATTGTAAGTGAGAATTCAATGAAGTGTTGTGCTCGAGCATGAAAGGGAATAATTTTTGCTAAAGGTGGACACGAGTGGAAACTTTAAAATAATTAAGTAATTTAATCCTACATGTACCCTATATCAAGTACAAAAGGGGTTTATATGCAAAAAATGAAAACAATATAATGTGTAGGTGAGTTGAAGAGTTTTCACATGTGCACATAAGGCTACTTTTATGAGAGGTGGTGGCAATCAGGGGGCGAGTTTGAAGTCAAAGGGTTAAAATTACAAAGTGGTCAACAATCCCATGTGGCAAACATGGGTTGAGTCTGAAGTCAAAGGTTTGAACTTGCAAAGTAATGTTGTAAAAACATAAGTGTGACATGTGGCAAGTCAACATTGGTTCATAGGATGAAAGTGAAAGTCCATAATGAAGCATCGATTTAGTGATGGTCCTTGATTTGAAAGGTATGATCTGGACAATCCATTGGAGATGTGCAGATTGGTGTGAAAATTACTTGAATAGTGGTGAAATGGTGCCAATGATTGATCTAGCAAATAATGAATCATAGTTGAGGGTGCATATGTAAAGTTCATGAGGCAATGATGAAATTGCACCCATCGTTGATCTTATAGGATGAGACCTTAGGCATTGATTGTCCAATCAAAGGTGCATGTAGGAAATTCACGGATTAGTGGTAAATCATCGATGGTTATTGATCTATGGAATTTGATCTTGGTCATCGATTTGTGTGAACTAATGAAATGATGATTCATGGCAATCTACGATTGAAGATAACATAATATTGAAAATTTTAAATTAGTTAAAAATGCCAAACATTGAATCTTAAAATTTTAAATGATGTGCATGTTTCCAAGAGAGGCAAGGATGGTTTTTACTCATATCATATGACCCAAGTCTCATTTTTTCATGTCATTTGATTTATTGGAAAGCTTGTTCAGAGAGTTATGCAATGGTAGTGGATTTGAAAAGAATTGATGCAAGATCATAATATTATTTGTGACTAAGTTTGAATGTTCACACATACTTTACAAAGGGAATGTTTATGCATATGATATTTGGTTGTTAGGACAATTAAAATAGGCTAAATATTTGGAAAACCCTATTTAAAACTTATATTCCAAGAAGCTTTCATATATATATATATATATATATATATATATATATATATATATATATATATATATATATATATATATATATAATGTTTGCACATGATTTACAAAGAGAATATTTATGCATATGATATTTGGTTGTTAGGACAATTAACATAGGCTAAATATGAGGAAATATCATATGTTAATTGTCCTAACAACCAAATATCATATGCAGAACTATTCCCTTTCTAAAGCATGTGCAAACATTCCATATATATATATATGGAATGTTTGCACATGCTTTAGAAAGGGAATAGTTATGCATATGATATTTGGTTGTGTGGTAGGGAGGGGGGCAAGGCAGGGTCAGGGCTCCTCAGCGAGGGGAGGGAATGTTTGCACATGCTTGACAAAGGTAATAGTTATGCATATGATATTTGGTTGTTAGGACAATTAACATAAGCTAAATATGCAGAAATATCATATGTCAATTGTCCTAACAACTATATATATGTATATGGAATGTTTGCACATACTTTAGAAAGGGAATATTTATGCATATGATATTTGGTTGTCAAGGCAATTAACATATGATATTTCATCATATTTAACCTATGTTAATTGTCCTAACAACCAAATATCATATGCATAAATATTCCCTTTGTAAAGCATGTGCAAACAAACATATGCACACACACACACACACACACACACACACAAACTTGTCATATTCAAGTTTATATAATAAAATTCAAAACCATTATTTGCATTGGGACTTAATGACCTACATGTACAACAACCAAGTTTATATAATAAAATTCAAAACCATTATTTGCATTGGGACTTAATGACCTACCTGTACAACAACCTCCTAAATTTCAAAATTCAAACAGGATTAAAATATTTTACTTTATTATAATAAAAATTATAAAGTACTCTAAAGGTGGTGTTTCACTAGGAGATGCATGTCCTGCACAACTATAACAACTAGCATACTAATAAAATGTATTTGGGTCACATGACCCAACAAACCATCCCTCCTCCTTGACGTCCAGCCCCCATCTCCCCATCCCCTTTGCCTGCCCCCACCGACTTGATCCAAAAAGAATGAAAATATGATTTAGATAAAATGACTACGAATCCATCCAACAATATCTACCACAACCTGTAAATTGACACTTTGTACATCACGATATTGATCAACCTATAATATAAGCTTTTCTACATATTTACCCTATGTTAATTGTCCTACAATAGATGTTAGAGCTTAGGAAATGGTTTGTGATGAAGAAAGGGGTGTGAGCATGGAAGGGTCGTGAAAATGATAATGGGGATTGAAGAAGAATAACAATGGTTAATCAGCGTTAGAGAAGGTCATTTGATTAGGATTTCATACTAGTATACAGTCATACGAGCATTAAAGCTTGTAGAGTGTCACTCAAACAAAGATTTTCTAGAAAGCTACAATAGAGTAGCTATTTGTTGGCTACAAAGAGTTGTAAGTTTGTATCTACCTGAAGAAATTTATAGAAGTGTCCTAAGAAGCACCATTTTCTAAACACTGATTCTATTTTATGAATAGAAAGGTGAAATTTGTTTTTGATGTATTTTAATTGTCAATTTTTTTTTTAATTCAAAAATATCCCATAAAACCATTTGAAAGGCTATTAAACATTGATAATGGAATTAAAAGGTAATAAATGGCATGATTAACAACCTAAAAAGATGTGTTGGGTGTGTTAGTTTTCACTAGAAAATACGAGAGGAAAGGCATTGGAGAAAGACATTGGAAGTTTCATCTGAAATGTGGTAGCAATAATAATTAAATTTTGGTATAAAGGCATTGCTAGAAAGTGTTTGCCGGACCCTTCAAAAGTGCCGATAGATGAGCAATGTTATTGGAATTGAAAGGAATGTGACATTGGTATTGAATTTAATTAGTGTTGAAGCCACAAATAAATAAAAACATTTATTTTGTGAAACCCTCCCCGAATTAAATTAAAAGAAAAATGACAATATTGTTTGCACTTCATGCATGGAATGGATTCTTAGGGGATCCCATATAAAATATTTTATTGTTTTGTTTCAATCAATATAGAACATTGGTAGGATGTGTGTGTGTGTGTGTGTGTCTGTGTGTCTGTGTGTGTTGGCAGAGCAATGACAAGAATGATCTTTTAACATAGGTTTAAATCTTATTAAAAATATTTTTTCAAGTATTTGGATGCAAATAGTGATACACTTATATCTTGAGTGTGATGATATAAGTGTAAAGTTTAATTATTAATAATTATTATAGTAAATTTGGCAAATGAGGTAATTTTTAAAACTTTGAGCACAATAGAGGTCAAGAGGTCCAATCCCACTAAGTGCAAGACAAGTTTTTAAAATTCCATATTATTTAGTGTTCTAGCGAATGTACAAGCCATTTTTTTGGGATTTTTGTTTTAAGCAATGAGATAGGTGTGTAACCACTTGAACTATAGGTTTTTGCCAATTCTAAATCCATTGAAAAAATCAATTTGTTGCTTTGGAGTTTCGCATTATGATGTTTTTTAAAAAGTATATTGAAGTGGGAAAATAAGGCATGCAAAAACATATAATGGGTGCATTTTCAGTCAAATCCAACAACGTAATGTTGCTCTTAGTTTAACAATAAGAATTTTGTGTTTAAAACCCATGAATGTAACATTGTTTCCCATCACCAATGTTGTCAGAGACAAACTTGCATTTTGGGGTTTATAAGTCCCTCGAGATCAAACAAGCTAACATAACCAAAATGGCCCACCCATCTTAAGTTTGTTGCTAGTTTTAAGATTGAATATTCGTATAGTACCATTTTTTTATAGATGATAAGAATTTGGTATTTTCTGTCTAAATTATGATTTTTGAGTTATTCAAGATCATTGATGAGGAGTAGACCGAGTTCTTTGGTGATATTTTTTTCATGTGTATCTTCTCACCTCTCATCTAATAGTGAGAAGATACAATATTGGTTTTCAATTAATTGTTGGTGATTATAAAATTGACAAGAGGTTGCTAGAAACAATAGTGTTGAACAAAGGAGTCAGTGTTATTGGGCATCAGTGTAGATGTGTTATATAAAGGGTATCAAAATATCACTGAGTCAAGGGTCAATATAGTTGGATATGGTCATGGTGATACTTATATAACAACACAGGGACATATGGTTAGAGGGAATATGTGTGCCCAGAATAATGATCATCAATTGTGTCATAATCTGATCAGGTTTGCATAAGCATCACCAATTGTGTTTGGATCACAAGTTTTACATAAGCGACACAGGTTGAATAGTATCAAGATGTATAGAGTCCTAGTTTGCAAGTTGTAGCAGATATTGTTAGATGGCTTCACAATCATTTACTTCAAATCTTCTATTGGTCCCCTTTGGATCAAGAGGGGGTTTGTTGGGTAATATGATCCAAATACATTTTTATTAGTAGGTTAGTTGTTATAATTGTTGTATGGGGCACACATTTAATAAATAAGTTAATATAGTATTCAATAGTAAATTAATGTTAATTTTAATTTACTTATGTTAAATGTATGTGTGTATTTAGTTGTTGGTTGGACCCTTAGGTCACAAATGTAAACCATGTTTTGAAAGCTTATTTAACGTTACCAGTGAGAATAAATTATTAAAGTGTGTCAAATTTATTTCATATAAGCTTTCTTTTATAAGTACAATATGTAACTATTTTACTATTTTTAGTTGTATCTAAATACCTAACATTGGTATGCTAGAAATGAAATGGTCTTCACATGGAAATGATTCCCTTCAAAAGATGGTATTGATACATGCCTTAATGTCTATCCATGATGAATTTTTAAGATGGATGGCCTAGTCAAATAATTATGACTATGTGCCCAAGGATTGGAAAGATGAACTTGATGTTCCTCATGATGATGTTGTTGACACATCAGTGAATATTTACCCAATATGCCTTTTGTTATTCTCCAACAAATGAAATTATTATTGTGTGATACACATGATACAACCCCCACCATGGTCATTTGCTTCCAACGCTGCGTTAATCTGCTACCAGTTGTTGGAATGCTCTTCACTTGATCAAATGTGTCTTTCTTCTCCTCCAAGAAAACTATGCAAATACTCCTATAAATTGATGATGCTTGCCTTCAATTTTATGTTTTTTGTCAATTCAGGAATGCAATAGTTTTTTATTGTCTTTCATTGTTTATTTCTCTTAACTATTTTTAGGTATTCTGTTGATTGTGTTTGTAAATTTCATGTTGTGTAAGGAGTTGTTGAGGGACAATGGAACTCATATGGAGCAATCAATCTACAAATATTGATGTTCGAGTTTTATTGAAATTGCAAGGTTGGTTATTGTTAGCATGAAAATTTGTTAGAAGGACAAAATGATGACTTCATGTCAATAGTGTGGAGAACAAAGACCCTCTCCTATTAGCAGGGGGAGCTACCTTTATTGAAATCTAAAATAGAAAAGAAAGAAATATTTACAAACAAATGAATGTAAATCATGGGGTAGTTTCTCATGGAAGGATAACCCTTGGAGTTTCCCCCTATGAATCATTGGTCTGCTTTTTATGATTATGAGTTCTAGTGAAAACTATAAATAATTGACTATTCACATCCTCAAAACTCTTTTCATAGTCATCTTTCTCTGAATTATATTCTAGAAACGTGTTTACGGAATTGCCACCAAGTTCATCAATTTCACATTCCTAAAGTTCTAAATTTTTTGGTTCATTTTCTTCTTCAACTTCTTTGTATACAAATATTTCCTCAGTTTCCAAGACTGCATTCATTGATACATTAGTATTTTGTTGAGGAAGAGCCTCCAGTGTGAGTTTTGGTTGAGGAGCTTGCAGTGTAAGATGATCTCTTTGAAAAGGAACTTAGTTCCTCCTTGGAATATCTTAGTACAGAGTTGTAATAGTCTTCTGAGGTATTTATTTTTTTAGTCATTATATCATTAGCCATTTTTTGCAAAAAATTGTTTTGTTGAAGATTATCCTGAAATTTGAGCCTTATTCTTTGAAGGTTCTTTTTGAGTTTCATAGACATTATCATGTCATCTTTGACATCGATAGCCAATTCTTGGGATGCTTCCAAATCTGCTACCCTAGCCCTCCTCAATTGATAACTTACTTCAGTTAACTGAGAGTTGATAAAAAAATATTTTTTATTTTCATCTATAGGTCACGTAGTAATTGGTATCTTATTTAGCAATCTATTGAATTTGGTGACAAACTCTCTCGTAGGTTCATAAACTTCTTTCTTCAATTTTGTACGCTGAGCAAGCAAAGCATGGGCATCTTTGACCAGTTTGATTATGTTCTCAAATTTAGTTTTCATGATATTCTAGTTAGTAACAGATTATAGAGTGAGGTGGCAAAACCAATCAATAACCCCATCATGCAACGTTTCAATGAATAGCTTGACAACATCTTCATGTTCGATGCCTAAAATATCACATGCAACATTGAAAGCTGCAAGGTGTTCATATGGATCTTGTTTTTCATCTCCATGAAATCTTCAAAAGTTCCTTCTTGACCCTTTTGGAAGGTCATGTAGTTGTCCTAGAGCCAATGGACCAATCACATTTCTCCATGGTAATGCCATAGTTTGAAAAACTACTTGTAGGAGAATAACGGTTCCTGATAAGACAAGAACTCGACTTGTCAAAGTTCTTCTTTCAAGTTGCTTGTTTTTATTAGAGGTCGAGATTAGTCTAGTTGTTATTTTGACCTTTCTCTGATGTTCAGGGCTCAACTTGAAGGTAAAATGTTCTTGTAACTGATAAAAAATGTCAACTTCACCTTTTGACTTACTAACTCTAGTCAATCTTTTTTCTACCAGTTTGGAATATATTTACTGACGTTGAGGTGCAGGTTGAAGTTGAAGAGATTTTTGGGCTAGCCTTCTTTGTTGTATTCTGCGTGTAGATAATGTTTCTACTCTCTATGTTAAAACTACTCGATCTTCTTCATCTTCCAAGATTCCAACTACTTTATGAAAATTTGTTGAACTCGTCCTATTATCCCAAGCAATTTTTTTCAAATCTGATAAAATATCTTCTTGAGTTTATGTTATCCAATTGAGGTTAGGTTGAAGAAATGGAGCTTGAGGCCCCTAAATTGTCATGAGAAGAAACTCTAGTTGCATTAAGTTTTTGATTAGCTATATAAATTGTTCTTCATGTTTGTCTTCTTGAAGCAATCTCGAAATTCCTCTGGGAAATGATGTCATGTGTTTCCTCTATATCTAGTCATATCCTAATAGCATTAAATTGAGCATTTCTTGTTTTATTGTCAAAAGTGAACAATCAAAATCTTGCAACTAGGTCTTCCTCTGAAGCTTCATCCCAATTCAAACCAGGTTGATGATTTATATTTTGAAAGCATGGAATAGTCATCTGTTAGTTTACTGATTCTGAGCTACTAGACGAACTCTACGAGCTTCTCTTCATGCATGAATTTTTTTTGCTCTTTCAACACATTCTAACTCTTGCTTTAGGATAGCTAGGATAACTTGAAACTGAGTTACGAAGATTTCATCAAAATCCCAAAAGATTTGTCTAAGGTTTAGCACAATATCTAACTAAGTAGATTGTTCCAAGTCTAAATCAAACTATTGGAGTTGTCCTTGAGATGATGGCAGAGTCATATTGACCATTAAAATATGGGTGGCACGAAAGTTGCAAAAGCATGCCCCACATTGAGTACCAAAAACTATTGGCATTAAAAAAATTCAGAAGGACAAATCAATGACTTCACATCAACAGTGTGGGGAACAAAGTCCCTCTCCTATTAGCAAATGGAGCTATTTTTATTGAAAGCCAAAATAGGAAAGAAAGAAATATTTACAAACAATAAAATGTAAATCATAGGGTATTTCCTTGTGGGAGGATAACCTTTGGAGGTTCCTCTTGTGAATCACTAGACTATTTTTTTTAATTATGAGTTCTAGTGAAAACTAAAAAGGATTGACTATTCATATCCCCAACACTCTCTTCATAATTTTCTTCATCTAAATTATATTTCAGAAACATGTTTACGGACTTGCCACCAGGTTCTTCAATTTCACATTCTTGAAGTTCTAAATTTTTTCATTCATTTTCTTCCACTTCTTTTTATTCAAATATTTCCTCAATTTCCAAGACTGTGTTCACTGGCCCATTAGAATTTTTTTGAGGAGCCTCAAGTGCGATTTTTGGTTGAGGAGCTTCCAGTCTAGGATGATCTCTTTGAAAAGGAATGTAGTTCCTCCTTAGAATATCTTGGTACGTAGTTGTAATGGTATTTTGAGGTATTTGTTTTTTTAGGTGCGTTATACCATTAGCCATTTTCTACAAAAGTTGATCTATTGAAGATTGTACTGAAAATTGAGCCTTATTCTTTGAAGATTCTTTTTTAAGTTTTATAGACATTATCATGTCGCCTTCAACATCGATAGCCAATTCTTGGGTTGCTTCCAAATTTGTTACCCTAGCCCTCCTCAATTGATAACTTACTTCAACTGACTGAGAGTTGATAAAGAAGCATTTTTAATTTTCATTTATAGGTCGTGTAGTAGTTGGTATCTTATTTAGCAATCTGTTGAATTTGGTGGCAAACTCTCTCACAGGTTCATAAACTTTTTTTTTTATTTGTGTAAGCTGAACAAGCAAAGCATGAGCATCTCCGACTAGTTTGAATCTATTCTCAATTTTAATTTTCATGATATTCTAGTTAGTAACAGATCCTGGAGTGAGGTGGTAAAACCAATCTACATCACCATCATCTAGTGTTTCAACGAATATCCTTATGGCAACACCTTCATGCTCGACACCTAAAACATGCTAGTGCAAACAAAATAAAAGAAACCATTGATAGGTAGTTCAACTAATGTCAATGCTTCTCAGCCCATTGAGATACCTTATAGAAATTTCCATGTTTCTAATATAATTGATCATGTCAATAAAACTAAGATTCAGATGTCACAACCTGAATACTTGAGAGCATATCCAGAACAATTAGATAGGTTAGTTGATTTTTATTTTATTTTTTTAACCTAGAGGTATCCCTGATCCTAATTAGGACATTGCGACTCCACCCAACGACCTTCATTGGGGCAAGCGGAGGCAAGACTAATCCTTTGGGGGATACCGATGGAGCCTACACACATCGGACAACCTTGAAAATCTGGGCGACGAGAATTGACCTCGGGACTTATATGGGATGAACCCAAAGCCCTAATAAGTTAGTTAATTTCATCAAAGGCATAAATCCAAATGCTAAAAGGGCTAATTTCAAGGGAATCCTAACTAACCCTGTTGATTCCAATCAAGTCAACTCTGTGGCTATAGACACTTCCAAATCCAATAAAGTTGACCCTTTCTACATTTTCCTATTCCTCAAGGGATGCAAAGTCAGTAATTGTATTAATGACACAAGAGCCTCAGATAATATTATGTCTGCCAAAGTTTCTCATGCTCTTGGCCTAACCTGTACTAAGACCTTTGGGCATTGTTAATCTATGGAGGCAAAACGAGTTCCTCTCATTGGATAGATTAAAGACGCAAAAAAGGCTTTGGCATATTTTCTCCAAAAGTGAATAAAAATCAATATTTTAGTTGCAGATATTCTAGCAACCTATGACATTCTTTTGAGTAGAAATTTTTGCAAAGAATTGGGAGGCGAAATTCAACTAGATTTATCGCATGCTATGATTTTGGTCAAAGGAGTTAAACAATGTTTGGACCCTGAATTGAAAATAAAGTACACAATGCAAAAGGTTGATGATCCAAGAGCAAATATTTTGTGTGAAGATGCAAGAATTGGTAACTATCTTCTGATGATAGAGAAAGATATAGAGTTACCAAAAATCATGCAATCGAATCCAAATTACATTTGGACAATAGAGTTTGATGGTAGTTGTTCATCAACAGGGTCAAGAGCAAGAGTAATCTTGATATCTCCTAAGGAATTTTTTCTTTTTCCTATATGTTGCAATTTGACTGTACCAACAATATAGTCGAATATAAAGCACTTTTGCAAGTTTGCAGGCAACCGAAGAAATGAGAATCTAGAATTTGAATTTTTTGGGTGATGTTGAACTCGTGAAATAAGTAAAAGGTCAATATCAAGTAAAAATTGTCATCTAAGGCATTATAGAAATAAAGTATGGGATAACATTGAAATATTTGATGCTTTTTCTATCAATACAATTCCTCGAGAACATAATTCTAAAGTCGACATTTTTGTGGTATTAGCTTCTTTGATGATTCCCCATGTAAATATTAATACGAAAAAATACATGATTGAACTAATATATAGACCGAGTATCCCACATAGTGTAGATAATTGGAAGTTTTCAATGACAATCAACAGATTATCTCTTTCCTTGAGCAAACAAACATTTTTAGAAATTTGTACTTTGAAGGTAGTGATTCTTTATATAGAGAATCTCCAGTTTGTATGTCAAAAGAGGAAATTGTGGATGAACAAGATGAAGGTGTTATCAAGTTGAAAGGAAATAAAATTCTTAAAGCCCTGATCTCTTTAGAAGAATTATTTGATAAACACGATAGATTTTTTAAAAGTAAAATGCAAAAAGGAAATCTTGATTCTGTTGATTATGAAAAAGTAAACATTGGTTCAAAGGAACATCCTAAGTTTGTCAATATTAGAAAATGTTGCTAACCTGAAGAAAAATGAAAGTTTGTTATCCTTTTTCATAAGTATATTGATATAATTGTGTATTCATACACAAACCTTAAGTCTTTTTGTCCCAAAGAGATGCAACATACAGTTCCTCTAAACCCTAATGCAAAACCTTTCAGACAAAAATTGAGATAATACAATCCTAAAGTCGCAAGAACAATTCTTACTGAAGTGCAAAAGATGTTTGATGCTTTTATTATTTTCCCTATCCACCATTCAACTTGGGTAGCTAGCATAGTACCAGTTCACAAGAATGGTGAGATTAGAATATGTGTTGATTTCAGGGGCCTTAACCAAACATCCCTCGAAGATAATTATCTATTTCCAATCATGGATCAAGTTCTCCAAGCAGTAATAGGTGCTGAAATGCTTTTAATGCTTGATGGTTTTTCAGGATACAACCAAATTGAGGTTAACATGGAAGATCAACATAAAACAGCTTTCACAACACCTTGGGGCACTTTTGCATATAGATGAATGCCATTCAAATTGATTAATGCAGGGGCTACTTTTTAAAGGGAAATGGATTTGGCATTCAAAGAATTGAAAAATGAAATCATTGTGGTGTATCTCAATGACTTGATAGTTTTCTCAAAAAAGCGATATCACTATGTGCATTTAGAGAGAGTATTTAAAAAGTGTCGTTTACATGGAATTTCTCTCAACCCTAACAATTATGTCTTTGGAGTGACTGAAGGTAAACTCCTAGGTCATATTGTTTTGAAAGAAGGAATAAGAATTGATCTAGAAAGGGTTAGGTGATTCAAAAAATGTCCTTGCCTACCAGTAAATTAGGAGTACATTCCTTCTTTGAGAAATTGAACTTTTTGAGAAGATTCGTCCCTGATTTACCCGAGTTTACCAAACATGTTACAAACATGATAAAAGGAAAACCTTATTCCAAGTGGAACAATGAAAGTAAGGAAAGAATTTGAAAAGATAATAATTGCTATCGCTTGTGCGCCAACATTGATGTGCCCTGATTATAAGAAAAAAATTATTATTTATTGCTACACTTCAAAGTATACTCTCAACGATGTTGATTCAAAAAAATTAGGGTATTGAATCCCCAATTGCCTTCATGAGTTGTAATCTCAAAGATTACGAATTAAAGTATTTTCTTAAGAAAAAGCATGCTTATACAGTCGTGAAAGCAATCAAACAATTCAGGGATTACATTTTGCATTCACATTATGTGGTAATGGTACCAAGTATAGCAGTCAAATCCATTTTAACTCAACAGGAACCTGTTTCTAAATGAGAAAATTGGATAACTAAAGTACAAGAATATGATATAGAAATAAAACCTACAAAACTAGTTTGAAGAAAAGGATTATGTGAAATCATGGCAGAACAAGGAGATATTCAATTCGAATCTTTAACAGTTTTATGAAACAAGATGATCAAGAGCTTTTGGTATTGTTTGTCGATTCTATTGATGAATGGTTTTCTGACATTGCTTTCTACCTAGCTTTCTACCTAACGTACAGATACTATCCTTCACACTTGGATCATAAACAATGCAAAACAATCAAACTATAAGCTAAAAAGTATGTCATATGGGATGACACTCTTTTCAAGAAAAGCATTGATGGATTTTTTTTTAAGTGCGTGGATAAAGAACATCAGAAAAAATTATTGCAAGTTTTTCATGATCAAACATATGAAGGACACTTTTCTGCTAGGGTAACAACATATAAAAATTTTAGAGCCCATTATTATTGGCCAAGTCTTTTCAAAGATTCATACGAATAGGTAAGAAAATGTGAGGCATGTCAGCAATTTGTAGGCAAACCCAAATTAATAACACTTCTTTTTCAACCAGTAATAGTTGAAGAACCTTTTCAACAATGGGGATTGAATTTCATTGGGACATTGAACCCTCATTCGAGCACAGGGAATACTCATGTTCTCATGGAAATGGATTACTTCACTAAATGGGTAGAAGTGATTTCTATAAAACAAACTTTAGAAGTTGTTTGCAACTTCATTAAGGAAAATATCTTGGTACAATATGGAATCCCATAGAAAATCATTACAGATAATGCTTCTAACTTTTTTTCTTCAAAGATGATTGCATTTTGCTACGGATACAACATGTATGTCTCATTCGTCGAACTATCACCCGCAAAGTAATGGTTAGGCCGAATCGAGCAACAAAACTCTGTTCATAATCATGCGTAAGGTAGTAGACGAGAATCAAAAAATTGACACAAAAATGTATATGATGCTCTTTGTGCAGACCGTATAACTTCGAAAAAGGCTATTAGTATGTCTCCATTCCAATTGTTATATAGAATAGATGTTGCGAATCCCATAACTCTTGAGTTACCTAGCCTGCAATTGTCTGGAGCAGTTGAGAATCTAAATTTTGAATGCTCACTAGATAAAAATATCTTTTACTTACAACAACTGAAAGAAAAGAGGATACAGGTGGTTGACAAAATCACAAAACATCAGGGTCATGTCAAAGTTCGGTGCCACATAGAAGAGCAGATTTAATTTGCATGAGCCGCACACTAAAAGGGAAAAGAGCAGATTTGAATGCAGAATTTGATAAATATATTTCTTTTTTCAGCTGCCAAGGCCGTACGACCTATAGCAAAGTCAAGTTTTTTAAAATTTTCAAACTTTTTTCCAGCGAAATAAGCCACATGACCTGCTGAGTTGATAAGTTTTGATCCAATTTTTTTTTTAAATTTTCGTCTCCCTAGCGTTGGGTTGTACTGTTGTCGTACGACCAACCGTACGCAAGAGAAGGGTGAGTAAATAAATAAATGGACAGAGGCTTGGCATAATTATTTTTCATTCGCCAATTTTAAAATTTTCAATTTGCATGATTTTGAATGATATGGGTTTGGTTTGAGGAGGGAGATAAAAAAGTTGACGGGGTTTTGTGGAAAAAATTGATTTCATCGAATTGGTAAAAACAGGGGATAAAATTGGTAGAGACAAATTTTATCATTCTCATTCACGAATTGAAGATTGCACGGTCACGAGACTCCCCTGAATAAATAAGAATATGGTCCCTAGAAAAAGTTGAGCAATGATTAAAAATATGTTTTGTGGGATTTTTTATTTGTAGAAATTTAAATAAATCACAGGGTAACTCATTTTCTAAAAATTTGATAAAAGCCATATTTCTTCTTTTGGCAAGATTGAAGATTCTATTTTTTGTTAAAAATCAATTGGCAATTGATTTTAAAAAAATTCATTGAATCAGGGATGAAAAATATTTTTAAAATTACAAATAATTTTTTTATAATTTCTTCAATTCATTTCCGTTGGCCAAAAAAGTTTGCTAAATAAATAATACAAAGGAATTTTTATTAGTGTAGTTGCAAGCAAGGAAATTGGTCAAAGAGAAATTGAAATTTGTACAGGGAGCATTAAAAACACGCTGGAGTAATTTATACGATTAACTTGTGAATATAGACTTCCATTTGTAATTTTGTCATTTTTCACAAATAAAAAGTTTTTCCACAAATTTTTCAAATTATTAGATTTCTTGTCAAATTGATGTCTTTGTCTCCTATTCTAGAAAAAAGAGATTCTGAGTAAAGGTAAAGAAATCATGTAGTATTAATTTCAGGGCATGACACTTCATCACTGGAGTCTAATGTTGGAGATATCACTGACACCAATCTAGGTCATATCAACTTAAACAAGTTTTGAGAAATAATGAAGACAGTGCATAAGACAGAGTTTTATCAAAGTATTTGTGACAATGTATTGGCATAGACGGCAACATTCACAATGTCATTACAGTCTCTTGAGTTAGTTTTGATCGTGACAAATAATTATAACTCAGAAACAAGAGAGGTAAGAGGTCCCCAGGGGGAGTTGGTAGTGAGTTTTGCTTCTGAGCAAATTGACAATATTTTTCACCTTCCAGATTAGAAATACTTTGTGCATTTGACCTCTGAGTCCTTCCAAAGCTTTTGGGATGACAATAGTATAGCATGTTCTAAACAAGTCAACAAAACATAGTTGACTAAGCCAAAACATTCATCCACTCAACTTTTAAAAAATCTCGCAAGATTTGATTTCAATGATGAGATAAATGACACGATCACATTATTGCACAGAATAGTGGAAAATCAAATGAAAAAAATTTCAGGCATGGATATATAGATTTATTTGGATCATCCTTAGAAACAAGCAATATATTAATTGGGCCTAGTTGATCAATGATGCCATTCACAAGCAACTCATGGAAGTAAAAGTCATATCAAAATTCTATATGACTTTGTATCTCATTTACGTTGTAGCAAGTCGAAGATATTTTGACGGATTGCATATAGTGGGGGATTTTGGGAAAGCAATGGCGTATGACTTCTATCTCCAACTGACATTGAAAGAGAACGCTCGTCACTTCAAAAGGGTAAATGATTGCTTTGTTCATTTCGTCATCCAGTGGTTTGAAAAGGAACTCTTCAATATAAAAATATCAGTTGTGGCCACTATAGAGATAGCAAGATGGGGAATTTGGTTCATACAATTATCAACCATCAATTATTTTAGAATCAATGGTTGTGAAATTGTTCCTTATATGCTCCCAATACGTCAACAATAAGTGGGCATTGATGGAATTGGTAAGACTTGTTGAAATGCACAAGTTCCTGACAAGCTGATATAAAACATGGATCAAATTTCCCATCTCAATTGGCAGGTATACTTGTCCTTCACTGGTGAAGGTCAAGACAGTTGAACAATACATGTCCCGCTATAACCTCAGTGCATTTGAAAGTAGGTTTTCATTTCACAATAAGGGCCTAATTGAGCACAATCTTGAATCTTTGTTTCAACATCTTCCACATTTTGAAGACTATTGGATGGATTACAACGACGAAAAAGCAGTGAAGATCAAGGACTATTCATGGTTTACAGTGAAACAAATAGTCAAATTTGACGTGATGAAAGTGTCAAAATTGTTGGTAGATGATGAGGCCACATTGGACCCCATCTTTGAAAAAGAAAAAATCGTGACAAAGCCATTGTTTGTAGTACACATTGGTAAAAACCCCAATTGTTTTTCAAGTTGCGCAAATTAACAATGTGCTTTTGCAAGCAGTGCAAAAACCCCAATTGTTTTATCAAGTGCTGCTAAATGCTCAAAAAGTTTTCGCACCATTTCAAGTTGTAATTTCTCGTTGCTATTTTTACAACTCTATAAAAAAGCAAAATAGATGGTTTTGCACCATAACCACAATTTTAGCCTATAAATACAAATTAAGGTTCATCATAAGGGTTCAAAATAGATAGAATTTTGACAAAGCATTGTAAATGGAGATCAATCATTTTACTCTTTAGAATCAATACAAATAGATGTTTCTAAACTTTGTGTTAGTAATATCTTTTGAATTTTGTCTTTTGCTTAATTCAACGTATCTGATTTTCATTGTCATTGTTACAAATTTTAAATTGTTGATAATAAGAAATTAGATTACAAAGTTTCTATCTAGAGTTGTAATTTGCATTTCCAATGCATGTGAAAATCTCGATGGGAATAGAGACAAGTTTTTGATTGTTTATGTTAAAAAATACATAAAGTTATTGAATTATGTTATCAGAGATAATAGTCATTTGGTGTATGTTTCATATCCCTAAGGATATGATTGTCTTTTTGACCCATTAAATGAAAGAAATTTTTCTCTTCGAAATGTCAATTTTTCTCTCAACACTTTCGTCTAGTCTCGGTTTCTAACTTGGCAAATTTGTTGCCTATAAGTTCTCTCGTCTCTCTTTCTCTCCTTATCTACATATTCCTTTTTAAAAACTTATTTTTGTACTTTTAGGTTAAAAATACCACCCCATGATTTACATTCTTTTGTTTGTATATAATTCTTACTTTCTTATTTTGGCTTTCAATAAAAATAGCTCTCCCTGTTAATAGTTGAGGGATTTTGTTCTCCATGATGTTGATGCAAAGTCAGGGATTCGTCCTAACAAATTTTCATGCCAACAGTTATCATGTTGAAAACATGATGTGTAGAAATGTTTGCAACTAGATGTAAAAATTTTTGTAATTAAATTATATAAATTATGGATGCATTTTCGATAGTACTTTGATATTTCTTGTATTATTATTGTATATAAATTTCCTTTGTAATATTGAAACTAATATGGAAATATAAAAATTGGTGTATATCATGCTCATTTTTTGCCACAATGTGTGCACATTTGTGTGTGATCATATAGATCTTGCACTCATGTCTACTTAAGAATTCTTCCAATGATATTAGGAGTTTGGTAATTAAATGGACCAAGGCACCCATCTTCATTGTTAAATCGAATATTGTTCCATTTATGTTCCTTGAGAATTTTGAGTTTTATTCAACAACATCTTGAATGAATTCTTTGATGTTCAAGACCCCTATATTTTTTTAGTTAAATCTGAAGTGGATTCTCCATGTTAATGCAATGCACATTATAAAACCATGAATATATTAGAAGCATTGCAAGCGATGTATTAATTGCATTAATCAATTATTCACCTCTGCAGATATGAATTATTTGTGTTAATGGCCATTTTGTATGCTAATTGTGACTACATTATACAATTAATTGTGAAGGAAACCATTAAGGTTCAAATATGGGTACAACTATGTATGTGTTGTCAATCCATCCAAATCCCTTTGTTGTCCCATTGTGTGTTGTATTTAGTGTTGTGGGAATTTCAGTTTAATTAGATAATTCCTTGTGAGCTTCAAGGGACTTTTGTAGCCCTGAAACTGTTTTATTCACATGGCCCAATGAGTGATGTCTTTGGTAGAGTAAATGAGTGTGCAAAAGTTGTAACATCATCTTTATTTAGTTGTTTCAAGTTATGATCTATGAATTATTGTGTGAGAAAGTGCCTATGGTGTTAGTAACATATAATAGGGCACATTGATATGGTGAATTTTGTTCATTTACCTAGATCTACAGCATGCACAAATTGATAAACATAAATGCATCTGAGAACTTTATAGAGAGCCCCCCTCCCCCTTGATGTTGCAGAGCCAAAAATGACGAAAGTAAACCTCCTCTTGCAATTTGTTGCTCGTCTCTAAACCCTACCAAGAAGAAGAGTGTGAGAAGCATAAAAAGCAATTTATTCTAGCCTTCTTCATTAAAACTTCATTAAAACCTAGGCTGCATATTTGAGTCCCAACACTCCATGTGGACTATTATTAGATAAGAGTATCTAGTTGTATTTCCCTATTGTTGTTGGGCTCCAAGGGGTATGAGAGTTATTAAATTCGAGACTTATCATCAAGGTGGTTTCTTATCTTCTATCCTTTGCCCCGATTTATGTTGCTTGGATGAGTGAAAATTAAATGTGAGTGAGCTCATGTATGGGTCTTGGATGATCAATCAATTTTTGTTTCTTTCCTTGTTCCCTCAAGCTTTTCAATCCGCTTGCTATGATTATGTTGTTGAATATGTGAAGAACTCCAATGCGTGAAATTTATTCTACATTTCATGTAGGAGATTGCTTCTCAATTTATCTTTGGGAAGTGTGCCTTCATGGACATTCATAAAATTATAATTACCCTTGCTTTTGCTTGCAAAGAGTGTTTCGGTAAGGTGATGGTCAATCCTAGTATTTAGGAAGATTAGAGTTATTATTTTTAATGTGTTTACAAATGTCCAAATATAAGAAGATTGTTTAAAGAAATATTATTTCCACAATCCATTAATTACAGTAGAGAGCTTCTGGATTAAACTGTGTTTGAGTTTTTGACCGACGTTTTGGTTCACACTCCATGAACCATCACGAGGTGAAAGAGTGAAAAATGTAAAACAACAGACTAAACTTAGTATTTATTTATTAATTCAGTATTTATAATTAATAAAAATCAAAAATTAAAATTTCTAATATTAATTTGTAAACCAAAATCCCCCATCCCACCCCGCCCTTCTATGACCCCCTCGTTTTCCCACTCACATTGACAGCAATGAGCTTTAATGTTTTATCTATAAAAGGAATGCTTAGTCTGCTGTTTTACATCTTTCACTCTCTCAACCTGATGATGGTTCATGGAGTGTGAACCAAAACGTCAGTCAAAAACTCAAACACAGTTTAATCCATAAGCTCTCCACTGTAAGAAGATTGTTGTTTTGAATTTAGTTATAGTTGATGGGTCCTCATTAATTGTGAGAACTAATGATGAGAGAGAGATAAGAAAGATGGCTCTCTCTCTCTCTCTCTTTCTCTTCACATTCTGATTTGGAGAAACTAGTACACAAAGAAAGCAAGGCAAACTGAGGTGAATTAATTTATTAAATTCGTTCTTTGTGCTCTAGGTTACTGTTTCATAAAATTTGGCTCATCTCTCTTTCCAAGTGGTTGTATTTCTTTGGCAATAGTTTATTTTGCTCAAATTCCATTTCAAAAAAAAGTGGATTTTTTCACTCAAAGATCCAGTCTACAGACATTGGTGGTGGGCACAAAGTTTCTTGCACTCATACACAAGGCTTTCTGTCGTTTTAAGCAAGGAGATGAAGATTTCTTAAGAAAATTCGCTCAAACTAGTTGTTATTGGAGATGAAGATTTCTATTAGGGTCACATGCAACAAAAATGAAAAATAAATTAAAAATTGGACAATATATACCTAGCCTTTCATTTCCTAGGATAAATAACATCATTATATAGATGGATATAAAGACCAAAATGAATAAATGAATAAATAAAAAGACCTCGGAATTCTATTGCTACGACCTCTTCCATTTCAATAATAGAATTAGAATTAATGCTATTTTTTTTTTTTTTTAATAAACCATCAATGATCATTGTCTATATTATTTTAAAAATAAACTCCTCAAATATTTTAGAAAGTTAATCCATAATTCTAAAATTCAGAGATAACAACAATAAAATAACTCCTACATTTTTTTTGAGTGTCGATAATCAGAAACTTTATTTTGAAAATTAAACATTCTTCAAAAACAAAATAAAAAATAGAAAAATAATCCATGATCCTAAACTGCAGAGAGAACGATTTCTTAATAAATGACCACCGTAGAAAAATAATCCCTAACGTAGATGGATTTGTAAAGCACAGTTTATTTCAGACATTGGTCAAAAGGTCTCACACTATATATATATATGAAGTCTCGTTGATAGCATGCTGGCTAGATTGTGACCTTTGCCTTTGCCTTCACAAAAATGATGTTATGCCATCCTACTCCTCAAATGATGTTATGCCATGCTGCTTCAATTATTTATTAAGAAGTATTCCTCCAGAGTTACCAATTTATTCGACAAGGCCAAAGCCAAATGCAAAGAACTATCATTGATTAGAGCCAGCTGGGAAAATAATCTAGCAATATCCAAGCCAAACTTGCACTAGTTGGTCAACATTTTTAGCACAGTAAACAGGAGAACATTTGAATTTCAACAATACCCACATACATATTGCGTATGATTCTACACAATGGATTTGATCTCTGCAGTTGATTATTACAGTCTAGAAGAAAATAATGATAGGGGCTTGGCTGGTTGTTTTCAATGGGTCGGGCAAAAATTAGTGTTCCAAACTGGTTTAACCATATAACTCCATTATTTATAAATGAAGCTGATGTGGGCCAAAAAACTTGAAGATAAGTTTGCTGTTTTAAAGAATTTGCAAGCCATTTCAGAAACTGTTTAAAATAAATCTATGTATGTGAAAATATAATCCAGATGGTTCATAACGGCCATATAGCTGTCAATTTTAAGAGTGTTACAAATTCCTCGTCATAGAGCTTCCTAATCTCAACTTACAAGAGTATAGTTGGTTTTATTCTGATTGAAATTTTAACAATGAATAAAAACGAAGTATTAGGCTGGATTACTTATTTTGCAAGAAAGCACAATCTGGAGTCGAACCCTATTTTCCGTTATATGACATAACAGAAGTACCAAACAATTGAACTTGTATGTTCTGAACAGGTTCTTAATATTTCACCTATTTTTGGCTTCCCTTGTTGATGTACGCTTTTATTACATTAATTGAAATTTCATCCATTACATAACCCCCATTGCTAATGTTAATGCAAAGATCACATTGGACAAATGCAAAGAACATGGGGACAAAAATATGAGACTGGTCCAACATTCAGCAAACTAGTTACAAGAGCTTGAAACACTGATACTATTTGAGTCCATTAATAATTTAATGTAGCATATTGGTTTGTTGGAAGAGCTCCGGAGGCAAAGTAACAAAATTAACACTTTCATCTAGACATTCACATTATTAAACACCTAAAATGTATGATGCTCATCCTTGAGAAAGCCTGAAAATTTTATAGATTTTATAAAATTTGAATTTACAAACAATATACTCTTACGAACTTGGCTGTTAATTTCAGGAGGAACTCCTTCAGAAAGAAGGCTGACCTGCTTTATGTACCCCTTGGTGTGAGGATTTGAGGGTGCATGCATCAAGAATCATTGTCTGGATTCACAAAACTCAAGTTTTCAGGATTGACATTTTTTATTTTGATTACCATCACTCCAGCATTCTCTTCAGTCCATTTGATCTTTTCTTTCTCCAGAAGCTGTGTTACCTGAAAGAAATCCAAGAACAAAATTGATCTCATATTTCGATCATGAGAATTCAACAATAAATATCAGCATGAAAGAACAAAAATTGAATAACTAAACAACAATATATCTGCTTAGTAACGTATTTCATCACTTGGCGATTAAAATAACCACTGCTTAAAATACAACTGTGAGTTCAGGATTTGATAATTTGCATCAGGATTTGATAATTTGCATCATAGTAACAAGGTAGGGGGAAAAAAAAAACGGTAAGAGAAGGTGAAAGGTTCGTCAAAGTAAAGAATTCCATGCAGGTTCGGAAAGGTTGAAAGCTATGTGGCTTACAAAATTATACATAGTTACAGAAATAGAATATAAAAATATAAAAAATAAAGAGTGGCACTATCATATACTATTTACAGTAGAGTACTCACTCTCAAATCTCTATAGTCCAGGCTCGAGGGCTGCTAGGCTCTAAAATGACAGTTTAAAAATCTTCAAAATAATAAAAAATTGCATGATCTAATTCATGATCATTAAAACAATTAATTAGAGACAAGGTTTTAACTTATCACAATCCATAACATTAGTGAGAAGGCTGAATTATTAAAACAATTAATTAGAGACAAGGTTTTAACTTATCACAATCCATAACATTAGTGAGAAGGCTTCTTGAAACAATCGTGTACAGAAAAAAATTGCTAACATTTCAGATCACACTACATGAACCATCATTAGAATGATTGAGAAGATTTGTACTATTATTGGGACTCTTAAATTAGTTACTAAATGAGGTAAGAAAATATTATTTTTTATCAGTAAAAAAAAAGGACTAAAGCCCAGCTCATAAAAAAGTAAAAAAAACCCCGACAATGTCAGTTATAAATCAAGGCCTTTCAGCTGAAGGCAAAAACTAACAGAAAAGAAGAAAAGATTTTAAGACATTGTGAGCAGTCTTCCAAATCCTTAATTAGCGTTTTACCCTGCTATTACTGCGAGTGATTGGCTTCTTTCCTAACTTCTGCATATCTTGAGAATCCCATACAGAGGGGAGATGGTTTTCGTGATCTGATTTCTGCTTTGGGGAATTGGCAAGCATTTCCGAAATCCGCATCTGGGTTTCATTGAGGTAGGAAAATATTAAATAATTAATTAATTAAAAACATAATTTATATAATTATATTTACATTTCACAACTAATATAATCTTAAAAATAAAAATAAAATCTCCCCAAATATGATATGGAAAGTCTCGAGTAAATAGATAAGAAAAAATATAATTAACTACTATTAAAATAAAAAGATTATTTAATGTCGCTTTATCTTATAAAATTGGGGCATTTTAACTTGACTATAGTGCTTCTAAGAACTAGATATTTATTAAAGATTATTTAATGTCGCTTTATCTTATAAAATTGGAGCATTTTAGCTTTGACTATAATGGTTCTAAAAACCAGATATATATTAAATAATTGAATTTTTAAAATATTTACTCACTATAATCTTAGGAATAAGGCCTCTTTATCATGTTTATAATAGGTCTTCATGCTTGGCTTAAGCCTGATCTCTCCTCCCTATTCAAACTTTTTGGATATTTACTAATCTCCACTGCTTCTCACAAACGTATTTTATAGTAGTGACCCTCCACCACAAGAACCTTAATCTTTTCGATGCAAACATGGTGTTTTGTTTTAAAGGAATGTTCTGCCAAAGCTGACTTAATTTGAAGGAGCACAAGGGTAGAGGAGCACAAGGGTGGAGGAGCGTGATGCCGACATAAAACAAGAACGAATCATTAAGTCAGCTTTTACAAAGCATTCCTTTTAAAATTACATTACTGGGTAACTGTATCTAAGAGGGGTTGGTCTCTGTACTGCAGATATCAGGTATTGGTCCTGGTTTGTCCCTGCCAAAATTTGCCCAAGGTACAGTGCTGCAGGTTTGGGTACATCCCCTGGGCATACCCACACCCATGCCATGGTACCCTTGGAAAATCCGGCAGGGACCCAGAGGATTCCCCCCCCCCCCTCCGCCCTTAAAAAAAGTCAAACATGGACTTTAAAAAATAAAAAAAAATACAATAAAGCATAGGAAACCCTAAAGGCAACTCTCACATTCATTTTATCAAAAGAAAACAAGACATTTCCTTCTCATTGCATTAATGAATATATATGAATATGAATATAATGAATATGTTGATTTCCCTGAAGTTGTGTATACATTATAAAGCACTTGTTCGAAGTCCAACCATTGAATATCATGAAATTTGGCATTGAATTATCCATATGTTTTGTGATTATTTAACTTATTTTGTTTACTCTACGTATTATGTGGTTAATTTTGCTTATTTGCACATAATTTTAATTTTTTTAATATTTTTGATATTTTATATTTTCTTGTACGGTCATACCCGAACAACGTACAAGTACTAGGATCGGTTACTTAACTTTAAAACAAAACCCCATGTTTGCATCAAAAAGACTAAGGTTCTTGCGGTGAAGGATCACTACCGTAAAAGACATTCAAGGGAGGCGGAGACTAGTAAATATCCAAAATGTTTGAATACGAATGAGGGATTAGGGTTAAGCTTTTAGCAAAACATGGAGACCTATTATAAACATGCAATAGAAACCCTATTCCTAGGCTTATAGTGACACTTAATATTTTAGAAGGTCCATTATTCAAATAATGTCTAGCTTGTAGAACCATTACAGTCGAGTTAAAATGACGCAATTCATAAGATAATGTGACATCAAATTAAAATATATATTTTAATAATAGTTAAGTGTATTTTTTCTTATTACATTGATAGGCATCCTACAATGGCAGCCAGGGGGGTTGGGCTGTAATGTTTGTGAATGCATAACAATTAATGGACAACCTTAATTTTGACGTCCATTTGACCATCACAGGTATTTTTTCTTAAAATTGTGTTATCTTAGGCATAAAATGGAGTTTGCAGCCCATTGATTTTTCCCCAAAATAATTTTTCAAGTCAAATAATGGTGCAGCTAGATTGGGGATCAAACAAAAAATTTGCAGAGATGGTGATGAAGTTAGATTGATATCTATCAACATTTTTCAGATAAATTTATTTAAGATATAAATATTTTAATCATAGTTAATTGTATTTTTTATTATCTATATACTCTAGTCCTTCCGTATTATATTTGGGGAGATTCTCGTTTTATTTTTAAGATTAATTTTATTTGTATTTTTAAGATTATATTAGTTTTTAAATGTAAATACAATTATTTAAAAATTAACAAGTAATCTTTGTTTTGAGATTATTTTTTCACAATGTAATAATAAATAGTGTTCTTCTGGAATCAGCCCTTATTCGAGGGGTTATGTATGAGCATTGTGGGCTCTTCGAAAAATTAAGGTAAAAAATGGTTTAAAAGATCAAAGCCCTGACGTTCCTAAACAGTGTTGTGACACAAACATTTTCCCATGCGTTACCATTACCCACAAGCTTAAATCTCAAAGGAATGACCTTCTCTTTCATAAAACTAGCTTTCTTCCTCTTAAAGGGTTTATCAAGAAATGTAGATCTGATTTGGATGCTATCACAAAAGAACTATTTGCGATCCACCTTGGCTAAAACCTTACAAAGTAATATGTCAGAAAATAGAACTACTCTAAGCTAGGAAGATGGAGAACATAAAGCAGAAGACAAAAATGATTCAAAAAAACAAATTTATTAATTTATGCAAATAGTCTGATATTGGAAGTGCCATTACTAATAATGCCTTTTCCAATAGCTTCTCCAAGCTGCGTCAGTCTTCCAGCATCGTTCTCCATCCACATCAATCTTTAGAGCAGTCCCCAAATAATAACCAATTAAATAACGGAAATGAGAATTCAAACATTCGTCTTAATTCCGGTTACGTTAATAATAGTAATATTATTTCAAATGACCATATATCGAGGAGGGTCGATTACCCCTGACAATCACATTGGAAACAACTACTCTTTTACCATAAAACCCAACCTGGTAAATCAAGGCATTGGACTTAACAAGTTTGGATGGAATGGCCCAGATAATGTTGCCAACCTCTCTTCCATCACATTGGATGCTGCTACCCTTAATTTATTAAGAAAAGGATTAGGGTTCGCCATAGCTCCTCCCAACATACCATATGAGAATTTTATGGTCAGTATCTCTATATTAAAACTCATGGGTAACCGAGGGGCCCCTCTTTCTAGAGTGTCGGACGGCCACACCCCTACTCCTATCTACTCATCATGGCGAGCACCTCCCCCTACTGCCTATTCTATTTATTGGCTAGTCTCCCATAGTGGTACCCCCCCAGATAGATAGATATATAGGGCTTGGGGGGAGGGCCACCCTATAGATAAATAGGCCCCAAATAGATATATATGGCATGTGGGGAGGGCCACCCTATAGATAGATAGCCCCAGAGAGATATATAGGGCTTGGGGGAAGCCAAAAAAACTAGATATTTGGGGAGGGGTTAGAATCTATATAGAGAGGGGGAGCGAGGGAGCTGCGGAGTTCACTAGGCTCACCACATATATAAATGAGAGGGCGGGGAGCGGGAGGGCTGGGGGGCTATCCCCTTTCTATATATGGGCTAGGGGGCCATCCCAACTATGCATTGCATCCCTTCGAAGCCGCTTCCTAGCTTTCTGCCCCATATATAGAGATTCAAATCTATATGGGGCTTCTTTCTACATGGTATATGGGCGGTAACGGGTTCCCACGAAAAAATGGATTTTTTTTGTGAAACCACCAATCGCAAAGCTTATCACGGGCTGTTTAGTGCCCTAAAACCCATGGTTAATGGCGAGTAATTAACCAAGGTTACTCGTCATTAACCACAGGTTTTAGGGCACTAAATGGCCTAAACCCGAGTATAAGGTGAACATACAAAAGTTTTAAAAAAACATCATTTTGCATTCTTTTTCATCGTCGTTTGCTCGTTGTTCATCACCATATCAAGGTTCATCATCGTAACCTAAGTTGTGGCATTCACCCAACCGAAAACATAAAAAACGAAATTCGTAGTACTACAAATATAAAAATCAAAATTCATTTACATTTGTGAATGTGATTGTTCAGAAGCTCTATTTTGGTTTATTTTATGTGTTGAGTGCTCATAGTTGCCATTTGTTTTGTAAAACCCTGCACACGTATACACAAGCCATGAAACTGTGAATAAAAGCTATGAATTTGTGAATAAAAGTTGTGAATCCATAAGTAAAAGAAGACCCTATACAAAAAACCGCCGTGAAGTGTTCAAACTGCCATGAACTATCGTGAAGCATAGGAAAAGGTAAGTTCAATTTTGTTTACATTTTATATATGATTATAACTTATAATGTTAGTTTTATATAATTTTTAATATTCTATAAAAAATTATGAACTTAGAACTTTTATAAAGTTGTTTTTTAGGGTTTTTTTAATTTTGCAATTTTATCAAATCATAATAATTTTTTAAATTTTTTATAAAGTCGAAAGTTTTTTAAGATTTTATAATTTTAGTTTTTTATTTAATTCACTTATAAGTTACAGTTTACTATATATATATATATATATATATATATATATATATATATATATATATATATATATATATATATATATATTTATATATATATATAGTAAACTGTAACTTATAAGTGAATTAAATAAAAAACTAAAATTATAAAATATTAAAAAACTTTCGATTTTATAATTTTAGTTTTTTATTTAATTCACTTATAAGTTACAGTTTACTATATATATATAATTTTTCCAATGAATGATAATAATAATTCAAACATGAAATTATTTTTCTTTTTGAATATTTAATCTGAATATATATATATATATATATATATATATATATATATATTTCTTTTGGTCAAACTTAATTACAAATTTTATGGCCAATATTTTTAGCAATGAATCTTTTATGAATTTTATTCCCCACGAGTCCAAACATGAATTTGAATGCGACAACTTACGCTGTAATAGGATTCATCGCCGTTCGACCTCAAACAACGAACTGCTTGATGCTAACTGGTATAGGACTCAAGATTTCAAGGTTTCAGCATATTGTGCCACTGTACATTAAGCATTGTACTCTTATTTTCTTAAAAACTAATATAAAACATACTTATGACTTTGAGGCATGTGTTCTCTACATTCATTTCATTTTTTATGTGTTTCAGTCTATTTTATGAATTTATATATTTTTTAAAGTAGCAATAAAGTTGTCAAGAAATTGCCAAGTCCCAAGTACGGGTCAAATTTTTGGGCTGCCGAGTAATTGCTGAGTACGAGTTTTTAAACTATGGTCAGTATAAAGAGTGCAATTGAGAGCTTACCTTTACATGTTTCCAAAGAAATTAGAGAAGACTATTTTGTTACTCTTCGTAAAGCTAACTCACCTAAGAGAAACATCACAAAAGAAAAAAGACTTGCGCTTGAGCAGCTCAATGATAATAAAGACATCATCATCTTAAAAGCTGATAAAGGAAACACAACAGTAGTTATGGATATGGACTCATGGATATGGACTCCTACCTTGATAAAATGAAAGACTATCTTAATAAAAGTGATAGCTATAGGGTTATACAAAAAGATCCCTTACAAAAGGGTAACTAGAGACGTTATAAATTTTATCAAAATTTCCTCCCTGAATAATGATTTGAAAAGAAAGCTAGTTCCCAAAGACCTTGTCATGCCCTAAATCTATGGCCTACCCAAAATTCACAAACCTAGCAATCCCATCCGACTTATTGTTGATTCACAAACTTATGAACTTGAAAATTACTTAGCAAAGAAATTAAAACCATTAGTGGGCAACACTCCCTCCTTGATTAAAGACTAATGATTTTGACAATATTGTGGCCAATGCCAAACTTAATGATAATGACATTTTAGTAAGCTTTGATGTTGTCTCTCTTCACAAAAATACCATTAGATGAGCCCTTAGAAGTTGTTAGAGAAAAAAAAATGATGATGAACTCTCAGCTTAGTTGAATTTTGCCTCATATCTATTTATTTCAGTTTTCAAGGTGATATTTATTAACAAACATAAGGCGTAGCAATGGGCTCTCCTTTCTCCCGTATTATTGATAATCTATTCATGGAAAGATTTGATTAAATTGCCATTGATACCTCACCTTTGATCCCCGACTAGTGGTATCGATTTATAGATGAAAAAAATGTGAAATGGTCGCATCGTGTGAACACTTTGGTGGAATTCCTAAGTCACTTAAACTCCTTATCTGAACATATTAAGTTCACAGTGGAGGTAGAGGATAACCATTGTCTTCCATTCCTTGATGTCCTTATCACGCAAAGAGATGATGGTACCATATCTAAACAAGTTTATAGAATGAAAACACATATGTTTATATCAGAGCCAATTCCCATCACCACCAATCTCAAAAACTGAGAGTTTTAAAGATTTTATACACAAAAGCCCTTAGAATCTTTGATCCTGAACACTTAAGAAGTGAAGAGAGACACCTACAAAAGGTTGTAAAGAAAAATGGGTATCAAGAATGGCACATCAAGAAAATTTCAACAAAGTCAAAAGATGCCAAGGTCCCCGTAGTACCAACACACAATCAGATAGTAAGAAAGCTTACCTACCACATGTTCAAAGTACCTCAAAAAAATTAGCGACGATTCTTAGAAGAAATGACATCAAATTTTTTTTCAAACCCATCAAAACCATTAGGAATTCCCTAAATAGTACAAAGGATCCACGAGAACCTAGGCTTAACAACGGGATTTACGAGATACACTGCTCATGCGGTATTTCCTATATCAGTGAGACCAGCGGATCATTTCAAACAAAGTTCAAGGAACATGCTAAAGACCTACATCAAGGAAATATTAAGAGATCAACATTGACAAAGCATGAATCAAAAACAAAACACTCCATGTGTTTAGATGATGCCAAAATATTACCCTTGAAAGGTTGTTGGAAAGATACAAGGATCAGAGAAATGATTCAAATTAAAAGGAAGCCATGTAACCTTAACAGAGATGATGGATAAGAATTGAGCCATTCTTGCAAACCCCTAATCCACAAGCTCGTCCCATACTAAGTCTTGGTCTTAGCCCATTCCCCTTTTTTTTCTTTGCTCTAGTCTTTCACATGCCTACCCTGAGTTTTCTTTTTCGTTCTCTCTTTTCGTTTTCTTTTTCTTTTTCTATTTCTTTTTTTTTTGGTTTATTATTATTATTATTATTATTATTATTATTATTATTATTATTATTATTTTTATTATTATTATATAATACTAATTGATTTTATACTTATTAATATTATAATATATGTGTGTGTGTATATATACAGTTTGTATTTTGTGAATTTTTATTTTTATTTTATTTTATTTTTATCATTACTATTTTATTTTAGTTATTATTAAATTATGTTTTTATTTTTTTTTTATTTTTATATTTTATACTAATTAATATTACATTTTATTAAACCCTATTACCCAACATTTTTTGTCATGTGAAATTTTTTTTTTTCGGAGCATGTAGTGGGGAGATCACGAAAGCGCACGCAGTATGAGGTGTGGGAGAGGGAGCTTTCCCAAGAAGAGGTTTTTGAGGGCCAAATCGTTGATGAGAAAGCTGAGGAGTGGGAATGGGAGTTAGAGGATGCTATGGAAGATCTTTTGGAAGAGATTAGGGTTTTGAAAGGCGCTGAAGTGGAGCTTTAACGACAACCTAGTTGTTTGCAAATCTCAGAGGAATGTGGCACTTGAAATGCTCGAAACCAATAATCTTCAATCTGAGGTGGCTCCTTGGCACAAGGTGTGGTTGGCTAGGGAATTAGGGCAAGAGTTTCTTCCTCCCATCCAAGGGATGCATTTTGGAACTGTGCTTCCTCCTCTTCCTAAGCCGATTCTCTCTGACTGTTCGAACTTGCCCAAGTCTTCCCTGGAGGAGCTTGAGGTTGAGATCAAGCATGAGGATCGGGAGGAGTATGGCGGTTGGATTGCGCCTAATGGTTTGTGTTACTAAGAATTCTTGGTGGCAAAGGTCTTCCCTTGCCCCAACGCATTCCTTGTCCCTGTTGATTCACTGGTTCTAAGGGCCATTGATGGTATCTTGGGGGCTTTTTCCCAACGTAAGAGTTTGGTGGCAGTTTTGGATGGTCCATCTGGATTGTTTGGATCATGGAGTCCATTTCTTGTTGACTACTCTGTTTCTTCTACCGTTATTAGTTTTGGCTTGGTCCTCTTTTGTCGGAGGAGGTCTATTGATGGTTTCGTCCTGCCTTTGTGGGGAGCGGGTATATTTGTGGGCACTTTGCAGTGGGCGAGTGGACAGGGTTCTTGTTTGGCTTTCGCAACCAAGACTTATAAGCCTTTGTTTCTGGTTTTTTCAAGGAAGCAACTTCCTTTGATCCGTTGGTTGTGCAGGGTTAAATGGAAATCGCCATCTTTTGCTTGCCTTGTTTCTTAGGGTTTCTCCTGCCTTCGAGGGCATTATGCCTTCTTTACAAGGCAACTAGGGTTTGCTCCCTTTGTTGTTGGTTGCACGTTAATTCATTCTTCTCTTTTGGTGCTTATGTGGCCTTCTTTGGTTTTTGTCTTGTAGCCTTGATGTATTTCTGTCGCATATGGTGCTTTCAGTGGGTTTTTGGTCCTTGTTGGCCTTATGCCTTGTCATGGGTTTTTCTGACAACCCAGTTTTTTTGGTGGTATTCTATCTTGAATTTTATTTTTGGGCGGGCGTCCCTCCACCCTAATATCTATCTAAATAATAATAATAATAATAATAATAAATTGCATTTTATTTTATTTAAATTTATTTTATTTTATTTTAAAGTAAAAAAATCATGTAATTTAATTTAGTTTAAATATATTTTATCTTATCATTATTAGTTTATTTTATTACGGTTATTACTTTACTTTATATTTATTATTAGTTTATTTTTTATTTATACTTATATTTTATTTTATTTTATTTTTATTTTTATTTATGTTACTATTAATTTGTTTTATTTTATATATTTGTTCTATTTTTCTTCTTCTCTTTGTATGTCGGCCAACTTAACCCCCCTTTTAAGTTATTGTTTGTATCTCTGTATTAAAAAACTTGGGTACCCGAGAAAACCCTGCAAACTTTTGGCATACAGTTACACGATGCTATTAACCGTGGGTAGGCAGGGACTCAAAACTCGTAGTTAACGAGTAACTAATTGTGCTTACTTGCTATTAACCACGGGTTTTGGGTCCCTACCCGCCTACGACCCATGTAATGAAAAGACATAGGTAAAGTGAGAAAAAAAATGTCATTTGCTTCCGTTGAATGAGAATCTCAATTTTGGCTCATTTCCATTGCCTCTGGGTTTTGCATCATTGCTGTCCATTTTTGGCTCATTTCCGTGAAGTTTTGGCAATCATTATGTTAGTCTACATGCAAATTGAGTTGGGTTTGTAAGGTTTGGCATTTGCAACTTGAGCTAGGTCGGTTTGCACTTTGCAGGGTTCATAACTCATAGTCTATGCCATTGTTTGCAGTTGTAGGGTTCGTAACATGAGTTTGCAAGGTTTGACTTTGTATTACTACTATTCTTGCTATTGTTTCAACTTTCACTCTCCAACAGCATTCAGTAATCCATTTTCCTTGCTGTTGAAGCAGCTGTAACCAAAAAATGAGCAAGGTTTAGACTCAAACTTCATAACTATTCTAGAAAGGGTATGATGGCATAGAAGCAAAAGTAAATACTCCACATTAAATATGCTCTGTAGTACAGTCACCTATGAAATTTCAGACTCATGAACATAACAACATATCATTAGTAGACTGTACTCTTCTTTTGTTCAAAATTAAGCAATGTACTTTTATTTTCTAAAAAACTAATATAAAACTACAGTTGCAGGGAGACACATACCCCACCACCTGGGACATGTCTTAGGTACGGGGATGCATTCCGGGTACGGAGATGTCTCATTTCCCTAAATGCAGAAAAAAACCTAAACGCATGAAAAAACATGCAAAAAATGACCAAAAAAGTTATAAAAATTACATAATGCTTCTTGTTTTACCACAATTGTTGGATTTAGTGAAGCAACAAAGTTCGTTTGTAGTCTCGAAGGGCGTTTGCAGTCGTTAGGCAGGAGGAACAGGTAGGTCATTTTAAACTTTAGTTTTATTTTTTTAAATATTGAGTTTTATTTTTGTTTATAATTTTACATAGTTGCCAGGAGATGGGTATGGGTACGGGGATGGGGAGACGAGTACAGGTATTGATACGCCATTTTTTTAAAAATCGGAGATGGAGGTACGTGAAGACGACAATATATATTTAAAAAAATAATAATTATAATTTAAAATTTATTAAAAAAATAAAATAAAATATTATTAAAATTTAAAAACTTAAACTAAAAGTAAATAAATTATTTAAAAAATAAAAAATTAGACGTGGCTGAGTTGGTAGGTCTCCAAAATAAGCTTGGAAAGCCTCCTAAAGTGGGTAAGCTGAATACAGATGGTGCATCTAAAGGGTATCCTGGTAATGCAAGTATAGGGGGGATAGGTAGAGAATCTGATGGTTTTGTTGCCTTCTTTACAGAAAGGTTGGTAATTGCTACTAATAATTTGGCTGAAGTTAACGTTGTTGTTAAAGGTCTTCAAGAATCACTGAACATAGGTTGGAGAAGGATTCAGGTGGAATGTGATTCTCTACTAATCGCTAACCTTCTAACCAATCCCACAATGGAAAGGGGTAGCAATTGGCAAATTTTAAGGGAGGTGGAAAGAATCCAAAGGATGAAAAGTAACTTTGAGGATTGCCACTTTAGCCATGTCCCTCGATAGCAAAATAAGGTGGCAAATGTGTTGGCAAATTGGGCTCTTGATAACAACAATATTATGTGTTATGGTCCTTTGCCAAAATGGTGGTCGTCTAAAGTACAAAATCAATTTAGTCAAACTCTAGCTCTAGATCATACTTAAGGCTTGATGATGCTTGCTCTTGTTATGATCACACTAGTGTCTAATGCCCAGGCTTGGAGTAATAGTTTCCATGCTTGGCATAGCAGATTTTGTACATTTATGATCTCTTATTATAGATATTTTTTTCTATTTTTTTAATTATTGAAAAAAAAAAAAAAAAATTAAAACATTAAATAATATTTAATAAAATTATAATTTATAAAATAAGAACCTTTAATATTTATTAACTTATGAACATTAAAAAATAAATAAAAGCAATAAAAAAACATTTAAGTCTAATAATGAACTTAAAAACAAAAAAAAAATTGTGGCAGTGCCATTCACGGCAGTGCATGGCACTGTCGTTCGTGGCAGTCCCAAGGAGTGCTGTGAATCGCACTGCCACAAATTTTTTTTTGTTTTTAAGTTCGTTTGTGGCAGTGCCAGGGAGTGCTGCAAACAACATTGCCATTCATTTAAAAAAACAACTAAAAACATTTAAATCTTTACATGCTAAGAAAAAATGCCACAGTTCGAACTAGAAATGACCTTTAGGGTTTACTGCTCTTTTTTTACTGCTTAGACTGTTTTTTACTGCTCAGACTATTTTTTTACTATTCTTTTTTATGTTCAGGGTTTTTGCGTTTTGGGGATGCGATATTTTGATGTAGGGTGGGGCAGGAGATGCGAGAATGGGCAAGGTGACATGTCCAAACACAGGGGACGTCTTTGTACCCATTTCCCGTACCCAAAACACAACCTGGCATCCGAGATACGTTCCAAGGGGTGGGAGATGCGTCTCCTTGCAACACTGTAATTTTAACAATTTTGTTAAAGATTTTAATCTTTAACTATTTCCGAATTTCGTATTAACTGTTTTGTAAATATATTAAAGTTTAAAATTTAATTTTTCTCATTTGTAAATATTTTAAAAACTAGGTCTTTAATATTTATTCATTGTTTATTTTTAATATTTTCTTATTTAATAAATTAATATTTTAATTTTATTAATTAATCATTATTATTTAATTTTTTAATCTTAATTTTTAAATGTTATTATTATTTTTTAATTATTCTATCACTATGTGCTATGTTATTATAATTATAATTTTTTTTATTTTTATTTTAATAATTTATTTAATTTTAGTTTAGGTTTTTAAATTTAACAATATTTTATTTTAATTTTTTTAATAAATTTTAAATTATAATTACTAAACTTTATTTATTTTTCCAGAATGTCAGGGGGAAGGAAAGAAGCTTTGTATCCATTGTGAAAATTTTGGAGCGTGTTTGCAAAGGGAATGGGGGAACAATAGAGATCACTTGCAAGCTTTGTGAAAAGGCCTTTCAGAGCACTTACACAAGGGTAAAGACCCATTTTTTTCGAACAAAGAGAAAAGGGCTTCAACCTTGTTCAAATGAGGAAGAACGGTCGGAAGCGATGAAAGAACAAGAAAGAGTTGAAGGTAAAGTGACTCCTTTAAACTCTCACGCTTCAATCTCAGATTGAACTCAAAGTCACCATGTCATGCCAACCACGAGAACAAAATTAGAGATAGATGTGTCTTTTGGGCATGCGGTAGAGGATGTGGGGTTTTCTCGTAAGAGATCACATATTGGCAGTTCGAACTGCATTGGAAGCATGTTTGATGTGCATAGTCGAGACACAATGGATATAACAATTGCATGCTTCTTTTATGTGAATGGCATTCCATTCAATGTTGCTCGATCACCTTATTATGAGGGGATGGTTTGTGCTATCAACAAAAGGCAGACGGTCTATAAAATATCTAGTTATAAGAAGTTTCACACGTCTCTTATTGACAAAAAAAAAGGATAGAGCAACAAATTGCACCAATCAAAAAGGTGTGGTCTACAAAGGAATGTGGCATTGTGATGAATGGCTAGATTGATACTAGAAACCAGAATCTTCTAAACATTATGGTAACTTGCTCCAAAGGCCCTTAATTTTTGAAGACTATCAATTGTTCTGGACAAGATAAAAATGTAGGGTTCCTTCAAAACCAGTTATGTGATGCAATTGATGAAGTGGGGGCATCACACGTCACCCAAGTTAATGTTCATTGAGACTTTGAGACATTGAGACATTGATGATGGAGGAGAATAAGTCTATCAATAACTTATTCACAACGACAATGAATATTGTCAACCAAATCAAAATTTGGTGATGCAATTGAAGATCACAGGATCATTGAGAAAGTGTTGAGGAGACTTCCAATCAGATTTAAACCTAAGTGGTTGCAATTGAAGAGTCGAAGGATTTGAGACAAATGATGGTGGATGACCTAATGGGTTCCTTGCAAACCCATGAACAAAGGTTGAATAAGTCAGCCACCTCTTTTCATGAGCAAGCATTCAAGACCAATGTGAATGTGAAAGGAAGAGGGAGAGGATCAAACAATAGAGGAAGAGGAAGAACTTCAAGCAACAGTCAAGGTGGAGGGCATAGCCATCAAAAGTCACATAGAAGAGGAAGAGGAAGGAGTAGCAACACTTCAAGAAGAGGATTTACACAAAGGTATGATAAGTCTAACGTCCAATGCTATTATTGCAAGAAATATGGACACTATGCTAGTGAGTGTAGAAAGGAGTATGACATGAATAGGCAGAATTCAATTTTTTCCAAAACACAAGAGGTTGAACCTAATAGGAATGAGAAAGGTGAAAATTAGTTCATAACATGCAACATTGTCGAGCAAAGTGGTAAAGAGACATGGTATTTGGATAGTGGTTGTAGCAACCACATGAGTGGGAACAAAGAGATGTTCAACCACATTGATGAATCTATAAAATCAGAGGTGAAGATGGAAAACAATGAGAAGGTTCCCATCATGGGCAAAGGCAGCATATCTATCTGCACCAAACAAGGTGACAGAAGACAAATTCTAGATGTTTACTATGTTCTCGAGTTAAAGCACAACCTTATTAGCATTGGGCAGCTTGTCCAAAAAGGGTACAAGGTCAGATTCGAAGATGGTGAATGCATAATTTATGATAGAAGTGGCAGCAACAATCAAAATGCAACAGTCAAGATGACAAGCAATCGGATGTTTCCGTTGAGAATGCAAAGTGAGCTCACAATAGCATTCAAAACAATGGTAGTAGATGAGTCTACTCTTTGGCATCTAAGGTATGGGCATTTGAGCCTTGGTGGGCTGAACCTTCTTCACAAGAAGCAAATGGTGAGAGGGTTCCCCCTCATAGAATAGCCAAACAAAGTATGTGAAAGTTAAATATTGGTGAAGCAACATAGGAATGCATTTCTCATGGGTAAAGCATGGAGAGCTAAGGCTCCTTTAGAGCTGATCCATTCAGACTTGTGTGGTCCGATGAAGACCCCCTCCTTATCCAAGAATGTCTACTTCATGACATTCATAGATTACTTCATGAAATGTCCCACCCTGATCTGAGCTTGGCTTGTGGCTTTGCTCAATTAAATTTTAGTTTAACACATGGGACAATTTATCAAATAGTTTGCATAACATAATTAATTTCGGTTGCAAAGCCAACATCAAACTAATTATAGCACAAAACTTTTATTGAATTGCATCGCACAACTTGAACAGAGGTATGCTTCAGAATATAACATAATTTTTTGATGTAATGTTGGTCCTTAATACTTTTATGACATTCAGAATTTGAAGCAACATAAGACTATCATTAAGCTTTTACCACAGCTTTTCAAGTACAGTTCTGGACAACAATATATAGAGGATTACAATATTAATTCTGAGCATATTGATAACTGATTTTTCTCAACAAGACTGCCCAAAAAATACTACCAGACTTGTACTAACTCGGAAAATGTCTCAGATGCTGACTTCTAAGACTTTTAATGATTTACAAGAGTAAAGTAAACATAATCAGACTCTTAAGAGTAAACAGCAGCACCTTATCATTCAGATTTTCACTTAAACATGCTCAGAAATGTAATGGTAATGAGAAGGCAGATACTGTCATGAACAACAATGCACAAGATTCTGATTTCAGTTTACTATAGTCTTCAGTCAGATTCATTAATAGATGCAGATTACAATCCTTTCACTTCATTGTTGAGCTACAACAATTCAAACTGTGCATCCTATACATTTTATTCCATTACATAGCAATAGCAACCAATAAAAGCCAAATACAACCAACCTGGAACTTGTACAGGGTCTGAAAAATATTGCAGTTGCTGGAAATGAATATCTCCCGGTATTATGACCATATACAGATCTGAGATTAATTGCAACAAGCAGAGAATGGATTTTGAGAACTAGAGAATTCGTGCCTATGCTGAGAATGCTTTGAATGATGCACCAAGTTACTGCAGTGAATCACTGTAGCGACTCACTATAGCACGGGCACTGTTCACGAGGGTATTGTACCTTGCTCTTAATAATCTTAAAAACTACAAACCCTTGCTCTAAAAATCCAGACAATCTATCTCCAACTAAGCACAATGTGACTTTTGGATTAAAGCCACCTGAAGCAACAACCCTTGGATGGTATCTCACACTTGTAAGTTGCTCAAATCAAAGAGAATGAACGTTCTCCATGATCAGATTGAAGAAGAAACCCTTGTTTTCTCTTCACAGCCAAAGCTTCACAAATTTCATAAGTATGGAATCAATAATGAATCCTGAATTTGCTTGTGTTACTTTATTATATCCCTTCCAGTGGGCGCCAAAACCAATGACTTATATAATTTGACTTTATAACATTAAATAAACTTTTATAATAAAGTCAAATAAGTCATTATAATATTATGCACTTTCATAATTAATTATTATTAAAGTAATACTTTAATAATAATTAAAATTCCATAACTCCAATAATCAACTTTTATTAATTCCATCAGCCCCAGAAGGTAGCCATTGTTTCCTCTGCTCACTAGGGTGCCTTACTAAAAATAGTAAGGTTGGTCCCCAACATCCAACTGACTTACTAAAAATAGTAAATGTATATAAACGGAACTAGAAAAACCTGGCGATGATCACCTCATAATATGCCAAAGAACTGGAGAGATAAACACTGCAAACTGCTATCTTGAGAACTCATTAACCCCTGCATTAGGCCCTCTAATCACAATCATTAGCCTACGAGGACCTAATGATAGGCTAATCCGCAAAACTCGGATGCTCGCTAAAAAGGGAACATTACAGTCCGCCCTCCCTAAAATTGCTTGCCCACAAGCAATCTCATCTCTGAATCCATACCCCACACTATCTGGAGAGGAAACACAACACCACCAGGATCCCTAAGAAAGCACTGTGTAATGTCCCTGCTATCTCCAAGTGATCTCTGTAATGTCCCCTCCTTCTTAAGAGATCACTCAACTGTTCAAAATTGGCCTATTACCGCAGTCTCGTAGCTAATAGAGATGGTGAGGGAACGGCTTGCGAGAAAAACTTGGGTTAAGTCACTTTAATTCACTTTATGTTCTTTTATTATAAAAGTACTTTATTAAAATGACTTATATTTTATAAAGTGACTTAATAAAGTCGAAATGAAAGTAAAGTGAAAATTATAAAAAAAAGAAATAAAATAAAATAAAGTGATTATTTCCCTAAGGGGGGCGACTCATGTTGGGGATGTGAAATGTGATAAAAAGCACCCTATTTGACATTTAGAGTCCAGGGTTTGGCTTTGGGGTCTATTTATTCCCTTCTTTCATTCCATGGAGCATTCATGACTTTTTATCAAACCAGATTTTTTGGAATTTTGGAGCAGCGCTTCAGATTGAGATTGTTTGAGGACGAAAACCCTCATTCAAAGCTTTGTGGAGGATGGAAACCCTCTTCCAGGTTCAACTGTAGGGGACGGAAACCCTCTATTGATTTTCATATTTTGGGGATGGAAACCCTCAATTATCCAGGGCAATTTCATCCAGAAATTGCAAGTGTTCATATCAGATTTTGTTGTTGCATTGCCGGATTTCCAATTTCAGCTAGGGCAACATTTTTAGGGCAGATTGAAGGTGATTTCAATGCAACAATATATTCCAGCAGTGGCACCATTGGTTGGGGGATTATTGAAGGGCAGAAATTCCCTGTAAAGGCTGACATCACCCTTCTAGGGTTTCGTTGCAATTGTTGGTGCCATTCCTTGCATTTTCGGCACATTCAAAGACAAAATATATTTCTTTTGGAGGAGGCGCCTAGGGTTGCAAGGTGCACTTCATTTTGTACGGGATTTTTTCCCATTTTTCTGGGTATGCAAAGTTGTATTTGTTGATCTAAAATAATATTAGTTTCATTGTAATCCTTGGCTGTCATAAACAGACCAGCAATCATATCAATTCTGATTTTATTTGTAAATGCTCTTATTTCAATATTGAAAACGTTGTATTTGGGTTCTATATTATGTTATTTATCTTCTCTTCCATATATGTATGCTTGGGTGTTGTTATCTAATGTTGTAAGCAAGGATCCAAGACCCAAATTAAATCATAAAAACTAGGGCAGTGTCGAAAGGGTTCTTTCAGTGGTATCAGAGCTATGTCCCTATCAGCATGCAGGGATTTGATTTGATGTAATCACGAGGGAGGGGTCCACACAGGTATTATACACATAGACAAGCACAACTTTAGGCTGGTCTAGAGATAGAGTTTAGAGCCATGGGAGATAGATCGAAGGGTGGTCATAGTCTGCCCTGGGATGAACAGGTGGACCCTGATAGAGAGCTTCTGAGGACTCTGGCAGGCACTCAACAGCGGTTGATTCAGTCCATGGATTGGATGGGCACTGCCTTTGACAGGATGACCTTGGGTAGACCAAGAGTGCGCCATGACAACAGAGATAGACATGATAGCGTGGATAGATGTGACAAGCGAGATAGGTTAGTCTCTGTTGCATCTAGCCATGGAGTCCATAGTGGGTGTTCAGTGTTTGGTAGCATATTGGGGTTTCCTCATCAAGAGAGGAGGTCTACATGGACAATTGATAGACCTATGCAGCCCAGTTTCTTGCCTCAGAATGACCCACCGGCAATTGTTGATCCACTTGAGGAAGTGGAATTCCAAGATACTATTATGGCAGCTAGTGAGGAGTGGAGGAATTTGCCTCAGCAGGTGAGATGCATTCCCCCTCCGCAGTATTGTGCACAACAGAGAGATAGCGTGAAGGCCAGACAGGGCAAGAGGCCTAGGCTGCAACAGAGTAGGGAGCTGAAGCAAGCTACCAAGGTGACTCTTTCCACTTTTGATGGTAGTCGGAAGATTAGTGCAAGAGCCTGGATTCATAAGCTCGACACATATCTTACCCTCAAGCCTATGCAAGAGTAGGAGGCTATTTAGTTTGCTACCTTACACCTTGAGGGAGTAGCATATGCTTGGTGGCATCATGGGCTGGTCACCCAGAACCATGATCTTCTACGGTCTTAAAGGGAGTTCACTGAGAGGTTGATTGCTAGATTTGACCGTAAGGATGTGGAGTTGTATTAAAGAGATTTGGCTCAGCTTTGCCAGAGTGGACATGTTGATTCTTACATCAACAAGTTCCAATGTATAGCAGTGATGGTCCCTGAGATACCTGACAAGCGTGTGGTGATGCTTTTCATAGAGGGATTACATGACAGGATGTGAGGATTGGTCAAGGCTCTTACGCCTAGGACATTGCACGATGCCATTCAGACGACATTGGATTTGGACACAACACCTCCTTCTTATCAGCCAAATAAGTTCTCCCAAAGCTCCAAACCATTTCAGCGCTCTTCTACTCAGCCTAAGAGTGTACCCCCTCCTAGGATGGATCCGGATACACGCAACAAGTTAAGGAGGAAGAAGCTTTGCTTCTCTTGTAAGGAACCTTGGGAGCATGGACACCGCTGCGTTGGTAAAGGCAAGGTGCATCTTATAGAGGTTGTTTCAGATGTGGACGACAAGCATATTCAAGATACAGTTTCAAAGGATAGTGATAGTGGACATGTTGTGCATGATGAGCAGCCACAAGTTGAGCTTGGAGAGGATGGGGCATTGGATTCAGCCAATGTCACTATTGCCTCACTTTCAGGAGTCCCTAAGTACCATCCTTTTTGGCTGAAAGGAGTACTTAAGGGGCAACGGGTTGTTTGCTTGATTGACAGTGGTGCTATGCACAACTTCATTGATGAGGGGTTCGCTGCGAAGCATGGATTACATGTTGAGGACTTTGAGGGGTTTAGTGTGAGAGTTGCAGATGGTTTCTCTATGAGTTGCACTAGGAGGATTCCTCAGCTTAGCATCCAGATGGGGGACTACACACTGACCGATGATTTCTATGTAGTGGGTCTTGGTGAGATAGATGCCATGTTGGGCATTCAGTGGCTACAATCCCTTGGTAGATATGTTCAGGATTTCAGACGGATGGAGTTAGACTTTATGGCGGACGGGAAAAAAATTGTGTTTAGAGTTGTTTCAGCACATAAGATGGAGTCTACTTTTAGACATGGAGATGTTGCTTGGGCAGCCCAATGTTTTATTTCATCCAAATCTTCTTCGAGTAGTGAGCAACCTTATCATGTGGATATCTAGGCAATTTTGGATAAGCATGGCCCTGTGTTTGGTGATATTCCTCCAAGTAGACCGCCAAATAGAGGATTTGAGCACATCATTGAGTTAGAGGAGGGTGCCAAACCCATGATGACTACGCCTTATCGTCATCCTAAGAAATTCAAGGATGAGATAGAAAAGGCAATTTGATATGGGACATATTCATCCTAGCTCTAGTCCCTTTGCTTCTTCAGTTGTATTGGTGAAGAAAGATGGCACTATGCGGATGTGCATTGACTACCGTGCACTCAACAAGATAACGATTAACAGGAATCCCACTCCACACATAGATGAGTTATTGAATGAGTTGCATGGAGCCATATATTTTTCGAAGATTGATCTTCGCTCAGGATACCATCAGATTCGTGTTCGTGATGAGGACATCCATAAGACAGCCTTCAGATGTCATTACGGGCACTATGAGTTCTTTGTGATGCCATTTGGCCTCACTAATGCCACTGCTACATTCCAATCGTGTATGAACCATCTCTTCAACAGGTAGTTGAGGAAGTTCGTGCTAGTGTTCTTCGATGACATATTGATATATAATGGCACATGGGAGGAGCATTTGACGTAGCGTGAGGAGGCACTTAGCATCATGGAGACAGTCTCTATTTGCTAAGATGTTCAAATGCGAATTTGGAATTACAGAGATTCTATTTCTTCGGCATGTCATTGGTGCCAACAAGGTTAAGGTTCATCAGGGGAAGGTACAAGCTATGCAAGATTGGCCGCCACCTAGGAACATTTCAGACTTGCGGCGATTCCTAGGACTTTGTAGTTATTACAAGGGATTTGTCAAAGGGTATTCACAACTTGCATGTAATGTCCCCTTTTCTAGCTCACATTGTATGGTGTTGTTAGCCTATTTCTCTTTGGTTCCATACGCTAATCAGGGCTTTTATGGAATCTTGAGGATTTTTGGCCTAGGTAATTTTCGTTGCAGGTCAATCCGGGGCATTTGGAGGCAGTTTGGTATACTTACTATTTTTAGTAAGTCATTGATGCTATTAATAGTAATTCATCTGGTGGGTCGTGATCTCCAATGTCAGTGCCTTCTCAATGGAAAATTGGTTTTTATCGTCAGATGATTTCAACTCCATTGGTTTAATTCATCTCTGCATTAATAAAGTTTAAATTATAAAGTTAAATTCAATTATTTAACTTTATCAATGTGAGTCAAGTTAGGTGGGAAATGAATAGTAAAAGGGGCCCTTTGTTTTAAAATACATGAGACATCAAAAAAGGCAAAGAGGAAGTTATGTTTTATCCCACATTGATTAAAAATGTGAGTGAGCTCTTATGAGAAGTTTATAAAAGTGTTGCAAGGGCTCACTTTCAGGGATGCTTGGTTATTATTTTCTCTTAGAGAATTCTGGGAAGCTTTGGCTTTCAGCAGGTTTGAGGACGAAAACCCTCGAGCTTGGAGGCAGTGGACGGAAACCCATTGTCTGTTGGAGATATTATTCAGGGGTCTCACTTTGTGCTTCAAATTCATACTTCTGGTTATCCAATCCGACTATAAGTTCTGTGGCTACGATTGAATATTTCTGTTGTTATTCTACTGAAGATTTGAAAGCAATATTCCTATGTAATTTCAGAGCCTTGTTCTAAAACTGTTATAATATGTTTTACATTGAAATTTGCTTGCAAGTTATTGGATGAATAGAAATTAGTTCATGCAAACAATTTGTTTAAATTTTCTGTGGAACATTTGGAAAAATTGGGGCAAATATCCATAGGGGATGTTACAGTGGTATCAAAGCCATGATCCTACCATCCTGTGTTGGTTTGCAAAAGAAGATTTTCAGATGATGCTAGGGTTCGATGAATCTCAGTAATTCTTTGGTTTGATATCAGAGTTGATTAAAGAATTAGAATTTGAAGTTGGTCTCTGCCTAGGAGACAAACCCTGACAGTGAGAGGGAGAAGTGTGGGTCCCGTGTAGTTTGAAGACAAATATAAAAATTATATGATCGCATAAGAAGAAATCGCCCAAGAATCGTAGGAGTCTTATTTCTGAGCACAACATATCTAGAAGTGAATCATGAAATTCAAGACGCCCATTCATGAAGACCACCATCAGAGTGACGCAGCATTGAAGAAGGCCATGAGTTGAAGGAGTTATTTGACTGTTTAATGAAATCGTGGCAAGTTGTGTTATTCCGCTCAGTCAGCAACGGAGATCGAGAGTCTTGTTTTCCTTGTATGACACCATCTTCAAAGAATCGTGGAGTTTGATATATTGCATAGCTGCCATTCCCTATTGAATACACAAAAAATAAAGAGAGAATTATGATTTTAGAGTTTATGATTGTTGCTGCCAAAAAAGAGACAATCTCTGACACAATTCCAGCAGGGTCCCCCTTGTCCTAAAATTATAATAATTATAGAAAGGAATTGTGGAGGTATAGGAGTCTTTACAATCTTGTGTGGGGCCCAATTGATGAGATTGGCAATTTAAATATGAGTTTTAATCTTCAAATTATTATTTGAAGCTTATAAATGTATAAGGGAAATCACTGGATATATCAAAGGGAAGTAGCATAATCTATGATGTTCCGTGGATCCTTCATTATATTCACCAGTTCAAAAGAAAGTTTTAAGGCAGGTGCGTGTGTTTGAAAGATCACAGCTAATATATTTTGTAGTCATTATTCAGAGAAGCACAGCGTTATAGAGTGAAGCCTTCATCATAAGAAGTGACGTGAGTGATTGGGGAAGATTGCCTATTATAACAGCAAGGTATTACCTATTTCAACATTTGGTAATTGGACGCTGAGTGTGTCACCATTTAAGGAAGATAGAAAGCAGATTTCAGTATCGGTATAGGTACAGCAGTATCATCAGACTACATCAATTACAAACAATGTTAGCTTCATCTTAAGGACAGTTATTGTATAATATCAATTATAGGTAGTTTGATTTTACATCAGCAAATTCAGAAGTTATTGCACTAATTCCTCAGTTAGAAGAATGTAAGTCAATTGTTTGACAGAATGTCTTTTGTGATATAATCTGCAATATTAGAATTCTTGAGTGTAAACAGCAAGGGGAACATTCAAATCTTAAATTTGAATCTAGCTATTCTATCTTCCCAACTGTTTGATAAATTGCAATACATTTGGTAATGTTTCTTTCTAGCAAATGCATGTTATATGTTTGATAAAATGTCTATTAGATTTTGGAACTGAAATTGCATAAGTAGACATCATAAACAACATTCCAAACAAGCTAAAGATTCAAAAATACAGAGACTTACAACAACATGCCAAGAATTTGACGAACAAAAAAAATCAGAAATCGAATACAGATTAGTTCGGGATATTACAGTAAATAAAATAAAGACAATGGCAGATTTGAAAAGTGTCTTTTTCTCAAAAGAATTCAACGATACTTTTAATGGTGACCAGTTAAGGGATTTATAGAAAGAAAAGGAAGTAGGGAATCGGCTTTATGTAATTGGATTACAATTTAAGTCCACGGAATTTCCTGATGATATTCTCTCTAAGTTGGAGGAATTAGACGCATATTTGTCCAAAGTAGACCAGTCAGATTGGAGCTTTTGAATTGGGCCTTGCAGCCCTCAATGCTCGCTTTGGATCAGCGCAAGTTTGTGGAACATCCTTATGAAGAGGTGAGACTTGCAGTTGCTTCTTGTTACAGTGAGATCATAAAGATAATAGCACCTGTAGCACCCTATAATGATGACATACTAAAAAGGGTTCTACAACTGATTGTGAAGAGCCTACAAGGGTTACATTATGTCAAAGCCCCTACTTTTGGTAAGAAGGCTAAGATTTTAGAAAACAAGGCAAGAACCAGATCATTTATCATTTTGTTGGATCTCAGATGTGATAAATTGATTCTTCGAATGTTTCAATGCTTCTTAACTGAAATTAGGAAGCATCATCCAGCCAATGTGAGGGCTTGTATGCAAACTATTATGTCCTTGATCTTAGATGAGGATGATGATATCTGCAAGCGGTTGCAATTAGACTTGTTGGCCATTTGGAGGAAGGAGCAGTGTGTTTCCCCCATGGCTTATGCTTTCTCAAAAGGTTTGGTTGAACAGAAAATTGGGTGGTTCAAGGAACATATGACGGCTGCAGAGCTAATTTCTTTGGGTATACAGGTCCCAGGATCACCCAAAAAGAGCAAGAACCAAATGAGGAAAGAGCAGCTTTGTTTCACTTGTTAGGAACACTGGTCATTTGATCACATATGTGGAGTTAACAAGAAAAAAGAACCATTGCAGCCAAGCAATGTTGAAAACATACCAACAAATGAGGTTACAAAGTTTGAAAAGAATGGCTTAACTCAAGAAGGGAGTATGCTTGAGTCTCAGGATGTCCCTAATGAATTGTCAGAATCTTCATATGATAAAGAGTTGCGTGGAAATGAGGACATAGCAGCAGCATTAGCCCTGCATCTAGATCATTCCTACAGAGATTTTGAGGCGTCTACAAAAGGGTGCATTAGTCTCTTGGTGGTTGACGTAGAGTTTATGATTGACAATCCATATGAAGGTATGTTTTCTAATGGTGTTCCTTTGGCTGATCACAACGTGGAAGATAATGCAACCCTGGATCAGCCCTTTAGAGATATTGTAAACATAGTTTCCCTTGATGTAGAGCACGAGGTTGACATGGATAATGATGGTGTGGATTCTTGGAAAGATCACAATGCATCTTTTAGTGAGATAGTTGATTCCTATGATGACACAATTCCTACACATTAAGAAAAAAAAAAAAAAAAAAATTGGTATGGGAAGATAAAGATAGGGAGATCACGGATCTTTGTCTTCAGTTAGGTATGTTTCATCATTCCATGCATAATTCAGCAAATCAGTCCTCTATAGCAGTCCCTTCCATGATACAGAATGACAAAGCAAGGGGCACAGAAGTTGAACAAGTTTATGGAAGAATGGAAGAGCTTCACAAGGACATACCTTGCAGCCTTGTGACATCAATTGAAGAAGAATTACTTGACACACTACCACCTCTAATCACATGGGAAGGATGTGAGACAAGTTTAGAATTGGTGATGTTTGATGGTTCCAGCGGAAGCAAAGAAGAAGATCCCAAAAGTCTGATTTGGGGCAGCGTTAGCCTACATCCTCCTCTTGATATTGTGGCACTTACACTTGAGAATACTGATGAAGACAATGTTGCAAGCGTTGGCCAAGAAATTTTCAATGATGATACGGTAAAAGGGGTCAAAAACATGGCTGGCTCAAGCACATAACAATAATTCTAATTTGAATGACAGCAGTTATGTTTCTGTTGTTCAACAGGAGGTAATGACTTGGTTGCATGGGGAGGATAGCGTTATGGAATCTACCTATGATGGCAACCAAATTGTGTGTGATAACTATGGGGAATATAGGGTGGATTCAAGCCACCGTGGTAAGGAAAGTCCTCATCATTCCAGGGAGGATCACATAGGCAAGGACACAAAGGTTGAAACCAGTCCTAAATTTCAGTTTGAAAACAGTGGTGATATATTTCACCTTTCTCCTAATGTTGCCGCTAACAATCACGAAGAAAGTAAGGGCACAGTTTCACCTGCTGATGGACTACAAGAGGCAAGTATGGTACATGGTAATTTTGATGGTATCTCTTGTCATAGGACTGAGTTTATACATTTTGATACAGCTGATATAGAATATGCCCAAGTTTTGAATGAAAAATGGTTGGAAAGAGCTAAACAAGCTAAGATTGTGGTTCAACAAGTCAATCTTCCCTTTCAACATATTCGTGATATTCGCCATTCTTTTAATGATGAGAGGCACGAATTGCCTAACCTAGAGTCTCCAGTTGAGATAGTTGATCATTCCCATGATGGTGATAGTGATTGGTTTGATGACATATTTGATATCATCTATGCTTCTAATCAGAGTTATGACAGCGAGGTTTGGTGGCCATTTGTGTTGGTTTATGGGCATATGGGGGTTCATCTTCACATTGACTGGATGTCTTACATGCACGGATGGTTACGTAAGGGTACTTGGTTGACAAACTTCTTTTTCATCTCTTACAGTGGATTCTACATGTTGGTTTGGGATCCAGGTATTGACACGATTGGTGCATTGGCTCTTATGGATTCCATGACGTTGCTTCACAGCTTGTGGAGTATGGTGTTTTTATCAGGATGGAGCAGCGGATTGGTTGATGTTTTCTTGAGGGCAAGCAATGTCCCTTTTTCTAGCTCACATTGCATGGTGTTGTTGTTAGCCTATTTCTCCTTGGTTCCATAGGCTAATCAGGGCTTTTATGGAATCTTGAGGATTTTTGGCCTTGGTAATTATCGTTGTAGGTCAATCCGGGGCATTTGGAGGCAGTTTGGTATACTTACTATTTTTAGTAAGCCATTAATGCTATTAATAGTAATTCATCTGGTGGGTCGTGATCTCCAGTGTCAGTGCCTTCTCAATGGAAAATTGGTTATTATGGTCAAATGATTTCAACTCCATTGGTTTAATTCATCTCCACATTAATAAAGTTTAAATTATAAAGGTAAATTCAATTATTTAACTTTATTAATGTGAGTCAAGTTAAGTGGGAAATGAATAGTAAAAGGGGCCCTTTGTTTTAAAATACATGAGACATCAAAAAAGGCAAAGAGAAAGTTATGTTTTATCCCACATTGGTTAAAAATGTGAGTGAGCTCTTATGAGAAGTTTATAAAAGTGTTGCAAGGGCTCACTTTCAGGGATGCTTGGTTTATGCTTGGTTATTATTTTCTCTTAGAGAATTCTGGGAAGCTTTGGCTTTCAGCAGGTTTGAGGACGAAAACCCTCGAGCTTGGAGGCAGTGGATGGAAACCCATTGTCTATTGGAGATATTATTCAGGTGTCTCACTTTGTGCTTCAAATTCATACTTCTGGTTATCCAATCCGACTGTAAGTTCTGTGGCTACGATTAAACATTTCTGCTGTTATTCTACTGAAGATTTGAAAGCAATATTCCTAAGTAATTTCAGAGCCTTGTTCTAAAACTGTTATAATATGTTTTACATTGAAATTTGCTTGCAAGTTATTGGATGAATAGAAAGTAGTTCATGCAAACGGTTTGTTTAAGTTTTTTGTGGAACATTTGGAAAAATTGGGGCAAATATCCATAGGGGATGTTACATTGCAGCTCCATTGACAAATCTTACACGGAAGGGGGCATTCAGATGGACAGATGAGGCACAAGGGGTATTTGATAGGCTCAAAAAGGTTATGAGCACATGTCCAGTTTTGGCTCTACCTGATTTCTCTCAACCCTTTGTTTTAGAGTGTGACACCTCAAGTATGGGTATTGGCACAGTTCTTATGTAGGATCGTCATCCTATTGCCTACGAGAGTAGGAAATTGCGGGACAATGAGAGATTGTACTCCACCTATGATAAGGAGATGCTCGCCATTATGCATGCATTGGCGAAATTCAGGGAGTATTTGGTAGGTGGGAAGTTTGTGGTGAGAACTAACCACAACAATTTGAAATACTTTTTGGAGCAAAAAGAGCTTAATGAGAGGCAGCATAAGTGGGTCAACAAAATCCAAGCATATGATTTTGACATTGAGTATGTCAAGGGTAAGAAGAATGTCGTGGTTGTTGCACTTTCCAAAAAGCCATCTATTGCTGCCCTATGTTCTCTAAGTGAGATTTCAGCTGATTGGAAATCTCAACTTTTAGTTGAGTATTCCAAAAATACTTTTGCATGCAAGGTGATGGATGGTAAGATTCAGGATGATCAGTATAAGGTAATGGCTGATCTGATTTTCTACAAGGGCAAAATTTATTTAATTCCTGAATCTAAGCTCAAGGAAAAGATTCTACACGCCATTCATAATGCACCACTTGCAGGACATCTAGGGTACTTCAAAACATATAGACAAGTTAGAGAGAGATTCTCTTGGAAGGGTCTCAAGGAGGATGTCTTACGCCATGTTCGTGAGTGTATGACTTGTTAGCAAAACAAGTCAGAGCATACTTTTCCCGCAGGGTTATTGCAGCCATTGCCAATTCCAGAACAAAAATGGGAGAGTATTTCGATGGATTTTATTACGGATCTTCCAACAGCTCAAAGGAAGGAGCACATTTATGTGGTGGTTGATAGATTGACGAAGTATGCACACTTCTTCGCTATTCCAACCAGTTTTAAAGCACCTCATGTGGTTGATTTGTTCTTCTGTGAGGTATTCAGATTGCATGGGCTTCTGAAGACCATTGTTAGTGATCGAGACAACAGGTTTATGAACACCTTTTACCAGGGGCTTTTTCGATTAGTTGGTACTGAGTTAACTCCGAGCACTAGTTATCACCCTCAGACAGATGGACAGACAAAGATTTTGAACAAATGGATTGAGGGTTATCTTTGTAACTATGTCTCGGGGCAGCAAAAGGCATGGGTGAGATGGTTGTATTTGTGTGAGTATTGCTATAATACTATTTACCACATATCTATTGGTAGGACTCCCTTCCGAGCATTATATGGGTATGATGCGGCATCTTTCATTGACTTGGCTTTTGATGACAGTAGAGCACCTAAGGCTCAAGAGTGTGTACAGGACAATCAAGATATCCTGAAGGTACTTAAGGATAATATTCAGCACGCACAAAACCAACAGAAGATGTATGTGGACCAGCACAGGATTGAGAGATCATTTGACATAGAGGACATGGTATTTTTGCGCCTACAGCCATATAGACAGAGTACACTCAAGAAGAGTGGTGCAGAAAAACTTAAGCCTCAGTTTTATGGTCCGTATAGAGTTTTGAGGAGAGTTGGAGAGATAGCTTATGAGCTGGAGTTACCTTCAAAAAGTAAGATACACAATGTTTTCCATGTGTCTTGTTTGAAGAAGGTGTTGGGATGGCAGCTGATCTCATCTCCTAAGTTGCCACCTTTGGATGAGGAGGGTAGTTTGGATCTAGTTCCTAAGAAGATCCTTGATAGGAGAGAGAGAGGAGATTGAGGAATAGAGTGATCCACGAGTATTTAGTTCGATGGACTTGCCATTGGAGGATGCTACGTGGGAAAGAGATATGATACTTCAGCATCTAGCTTTACAGTTGTTTGGGGACAAGAAATCCCAGGAAGGGAGGACTGTAATGTCCCCTCCTTCTTAAGAGATCACTCAACTGTTCAAGATTGGCCTATGACCACATTCCCGTAGGCTAATAGAGACGGTGAGGGAATGGCTTGTGAGAAAAACTTGGGTTAAGTCACTTTAATTCATTTTATGTTCTTTTATTATAAAAGTAATTTATTAAAATGACTTATATTTTATAAAGTGACTTAATGAAGTCAAAATGACTTTATTAAAGTAAAATGAAAATTATAAAAAAAGGAAATAAAATAAAATAAAGTGATTATTTCCCTAAGGGGGTGGAGGGCAGCACTCATGTTGGGGATGTAAAATGTGATAAAAAGCGCCCTATTTGTCATTTGGAGTCCAGGGTTTGGCTTTGGGGTCTATTTATTCCCTTCTTTCATCCCATGGAGCATTCATGACTTTTTATCAAATCATATTTTTTACACTTTTGGAGCAACACTTCAGATTGAGATTGTCTGAGGACGAAAACACTCATTCAGAGCTTTGTGGAGGACAAAAACCCTCTTCCAGGTTCAACCGTAGGGGATGGAAACCCTCTATTGGTTTTCATATATTTGGGGACGGAAACCCTCAATTATCCAGGGCAATTTCATCCAGAAATTGCAAGTGTTCATATCAGATTTTGTTGGTGCATTCCAGATTTCCATTTTCAGCTAGGGCAACATATTCAGGGCAGATTGAAGGTAATTTCAGTACAACAATATATTCCATCAGTGGCACCATTGGTTGGGGGATTATAGAAGGGCAAAAATTACCCTTAAAGGCTGATGTCACCCTTCTAGGGTTTGGCTGCAATTGTTGGTGCCATTCCTTGCATTTTCGGCACATTCAAAAGAAAAATATATTTCTTTTGGAGGAGGCGCCTAGGGTTGCAAGGTGCACTTCATTTTGTATGGGGTTTTCCCCCATTTTTTTGGGTATGCAAAGTTGTATTTGTTGATCTAAAATAATATTAGTTTCATTGTAATCCTTGATTGTCATAAATAGACCAGGAATCATATCAAGTCTGATTTTATTTATAAACGCTCCTATTTCAATATTGAAAATGTTGTATTTGGGTTCTATATTATGTTATTTATCTTCTCTTCCATATATATATGCTTGGGTGTTGTTATCTAACGTTGTAAGCAAGGATCCAAGCCCCAAATTAAATCAGAAAAATTAGGGCAGTTTAGGAAGGGTTCTTTCATATCCATGGCATCGGCCCAAGAACATTTGACAAAGCACAAAGATCATCATACCAACTCTAAAGTATCCCTATGCCATGTGTCTCAGAAGTATGATCATCAACATGAGGAAGCAACACTGGATACTGACATGGTTTGCCTCTCACATTTGCACAAGGAAAAGTATCAAACCAACTGTCCAGCTCATACGCACGAGAACTATGCATCTAAATCAAGCCATGTACGTGTGGATCGAAAATGAAACTGTACGCACTCCGCATAATGTACACGCTGTGGAACTCCTTTGTGAGCCCTGTCTGGAATCCTGATGCACAAGAGGGATCCCAAACTCTGCGATCAACGCTCAACTCCACCTGAGGGACTAAAGTGGGAACATAATCTGACTCGAAAAGAGGGTTGTCATAAACCAAACCAGCATCGGTCTCAAACAAAGGATTGCTATCAAATTGAACACTGTCCGTATGCTGATCCGTACTACCCTCATCAAGACCTAAAGAGCAATGAAGAGAGTCACATTCCTGAAACTACTCACGCTCAACCAACCGCTCAAACTTCTCCCTAAACCTTCTGCCCTTCCCTCTATTGATGGACATGGCATGCAAGCTACCCTCTGTAATCCCCCTCAACAAATATTTTCTACCATCCACCTCAAATCTCATCTCCATCTTCTGTAGATTGAGGGAAAACTCTCCAATGGCTTGAAGCCATTTCACCCCCAAAATGATATCCATATCACCCAAGCTGAGTACATAGTAATCATCCAGGAACTCGTAATCATTCAGCAAAAGGGTAAGGTTAAGAATCCTCTTAGTACAAGTAAGACTAAAACAATCTGCTACCCTTACTTTGAAACCCTCGAAGTCCTCTACCTATATAGTCCATGCCTGACTACCAATCCCTCATCAATGAAATTATGTGTGGCACCCATGTCAATCAGCGTGAGACAACACTGCCCATTTAGGACTCCTCTCATCCTGAATGACCCATAACTCTGACTGCGCATGTCTAAGGCCAAGGGTGACAATTTAGCATCACTTCTGGACCTAGTAGATGCTTCTCCAACCTCATGGTCTATAAGAACCCTTACAATTTTGGCCTTTAATTTTCAGTTCTGACCGCTCAGGAATTTTGTCAAACACTTGTCTTGCAAATTCTGTACTTGTTGATTGCTTGTTTGTTTTGTGTTTTCAAAAGTATATAAAGATCATATAACTGAAATGAAGCTACTCTAAGACTGATATGAAAGGTAAGTGCAATGCTAAAGTCTTTTTGGCTTTTCCAAGGAAAGTAATTACTGAAAAATGTATAAAATTGATTCCTACAACTAATAGGAATTTTAGCAAACACTTGGTATGCAAACTAATATGCAACTAAAACAAGAAGATATTTTGACAAACACTTTGCATACTAATGTAGGGCTGAGATAATGCAACTACAGCCAATGGAATTACAACAAACACTTGGTACGCAACTCCAACATCTTCACACTTATATTATATGGTGCCAAACTCATTACAATGCTGATTACAATATATCAATGGCACTTGCAAGCTAATATGATTAATGCAAATGACTGATTTGCATTAACATCCAACTCCCTAATGGCTGCAATTTATCTTCAAACTTTTTACTTCAAATTTACAATGCAAAGAAATGGATATATGATGAGAAAAACCTTTTATATAGTGCTGATGTGACCTGTTGTTGATGTGGCAGCTTGTGACACCTTCAAATAATGATGGAAATCATTGCCACGACCATCAGCAATCATTGCACATGTATTTCATCTCCAAACGCCTAGGATAGAGTCTCAAGCAGCGCCCAAAAATAAATATGAAACCCCAATGGATAGTACAGCCAAGCTGGTAATGCACGACCAATAAAAGGGAATAATTATAGCTGCTCCAAACTCCACAAGATGTCTCAAAAACGGCCTCTATTCCACTGTATTCAGCTTTTCAACACAAAATCTGCTAGTGATGTAACATTAACTCCTCAAACCAACATTATTTCAAACTCCATTGAAGCTCCGGATGCAAACACTATGTGTATTTGCCAATCTAGCACCTTTGGGCGGCCTTGCACGCCTATAGAATGTTGTTACTACAGAGAGTTTTCGTTCCCAATAGCCTCTGGTTCGAATCCTCTTCAAACCCTCTCAAGGAAAACCCTAGCAGAGCAAATAGCCAACAAAATCATATATTCAAGCATATCCCAAAAGAGGCACTTTTCCCTCTTTTATAACTCTCCAAGAGGTCGTTGCAATTTTTGGAGGGAATATTTCTTTTAATTTCATTTTAATATTCCCAAAGGTGAGCGCTCCACAATATAACTTAAGTGACATTTAAATATTTTATTTTTCATCACTTAACTATTAAATCCCAAAGTCCAATATTTAAACAAAAATATTAATTTACAGACTTAAAAATAGAGGCTCAAATGAACTCGAAATTCAGTGATCTATAGCTCACCGGAAAGGTCTCAACGAGATGCTTCATCTCCAACACTGAAAAACCCAAAACGAACAAAAACCCTAATTTGCCAAAAATAGCAAGTTAGAGCCAAGAGTCCGAAATCCCTTGGAAAGACATCACATAAATAATAGTGTTCTCGAAGGACCAAAGAGAACAAACCCAGAAAGATTATCGCCATGCAATCACTTACTATAAATAGTAAGTATGGACAAGTTGTCTGAAATCTCTCTAGAAAGTGTCATACAGCTCCACTGGATCACCCAAACACCTTGGTGACATCGAAATACTCCTTTGATTATGTTGTCACCAACCCAGAAAGTCAGCTCTGACTGTGTTGCTGTCATGTCCCCACTCTAGTCCAGTCTTGCAGTGACATGGGAGTCAGCCTATTATGGGGTCTTGTAGGTTGACAGGATGGTACAGAGACCCAATTTGGTTTTTCAGTGTTGGACTTGGTACTCTGGCAGGTTATTGATCAGTTGGGCGACACTTCTTGTTCGTGGGAGGCAGTTCCTACATTTGTGGAGGTTACTCCTATTTTTTAGGAGACTTGGTCAGGCCCAAGATTGGAGCTCCATGAGATTCTATTCAGGGGTGCAGTTTCAGGGTGTTAGGGCTTGTTCCCTAAGTTTTAAGAGCATCCCTAGATTTTAGGGAGGAGACTGCCAATGGTTCCTTGATTTTCGGCTCCAGTCACAGACAGGTGACAAGTTGTTTTGATAGTTCGTGGGGTCGGTTGGGCATTTCTTGGTTACTTTGGTTATATTTTTAATATTACCGAGTTTCCATCTTTTAATTAAAATAAGGCTAAGTTATAGCCAATTCGGGGTTATAAGGTGTTTTTGGCCTCTTCGGGATGAGTGTACTAGAGTGCAATAGCTCATTGGAAAGGTCTCGAACTCTCCTAAATATTTCATTCATATGTCGGAGCCATTCGGGGCACGGATTTCTGTTGAATTAATAAGAAAGCATTATTTCCTATACTCTTAGCCTCTTAAAAAGAAATTATTATAATTTTCCCTTAAAGCGCCCTTGGTCCACTTTTTTGGGGATCGGTTAAGTGAAATAAGGTTATAAGAGGCGTTGGAAGGGAGGAGAGAGGGCATCGACTAATATCATTTCCTTTTTGAAGAAAGCGCTTGGAAGGCGTGGAGCTTGGGACGCAAACCCCAAGGGCCGACTTGTGGGACGTAGCCCCCACATCAATTCGTGGCAAGTTTGAGCATAGAGGTGGGTCCTTAGCAAGGTATTGGAGGCTGTTTGGATGGAGCGCAGCCAATAGAAAGGTGCTGGGAGTGTTTGGGACAAGATCGCAGCCAACACAAAAGGGGCGCGACTTCATCTTGGAGAGTTGACAAGCGCTGCTATAGTGGACTGTTGGTGAGCGGACTGCTGTACTTTACAGCCAATTGCAACCTCAATAGCATTTCTGCCAAGGAATCGACTAGCTGGCCATTATTATATTCTGTTCTCAGTACATGTGCAGTGATTCAGGTTGGCTGTCAACCTAGCTTTTCACTTGGATTTTTAGCAATTTGTAATCAGCAGTTTAGATTAATTATTAATAAATTCCGCTCCTTCAAATCTGGATATCGGCTGCACTTAGATTTAATTTCCAGAATTTGTTTATGCATTCGTATTTTCAATTATTTCTTTCCTTCAAAAATTCATCAAAAAACCAAAAAGAAAGAAAAAACACAAAATTTCAAAAGACACTACAAAAGAAAATTACAGCAGTTCAATAGAAGAGATCCATCAGGGATCTTTCAGTTGCAAGAGAACTCGAAAATGGGGACATTACATGGTCATCCATATCAGCACGTTGATCTGAAATTTCAAAATCTGATTGGTCCTCATAAAACCACTCCATAAGATTAGCTTTACCTTTGGGTCTCAATGGACAGTCATGGTCTTTTGTGTAGGGACCTTTGCACCAATAGCATAGTCTCTTTTTCCTTAGTTCATCACGTAATTCTTCATCAACTTTTGTTCCTGATTTCTTTTTCTGATTAGCACCTGTTGTGGCCTCTCATCCATAGGAGTGAGATTCGGGTGGAAATTGCCTTTTTTGGGCAGCTAACTCCATACTACATGCCTTCTTCATGGCATCATGCAATGTCAGTGGATCAAAAGCTTTGATCCAACCACCAAGGGCTCAAACAACCCTTCAATAAATAAGATAACCAATCTCCTCTCAGATAAACTAGGCACCATCACTGCAAACGTTGAAATTCACTAATGTATGACTCCAAACTGTCCCCCTATTTGAGTTGAGCTAGCTCTCTAAAGTATAACTCCGGATCTTTCCGACCAAACCGTTCAATCAACCTATTAGTGATCTCATGGTCGGTAGTGATGAGATGGTGTTGTAGAGTAACCATGCCATGGTACCACCATTCGTGTGCAAGTCCATCTAAGTGCAAAGTAGCAAACTTAATTGCCTCATCCTCTGGCATGGCCCTCAATGACAGGTAATTGTCCAGTTTTTGGACCCATGATCTAGCAGTGCATTTATCATTGCCATCAAAGTGTGGCAAGGTGACCTTGCTCACCGCCTGCTAAAAGTCATGAGTAGCATGTGGTGCTTGTTGTGCTATATGCTCTGTCCTGACTGCTCCACCACCTCTAGGCCTCTTCTGATCCAAAAATTGATTAAGTGTCAATAACTCTCTAATCTCTTCAAGTAGAATCATATACTCTGCATAATGTCGAGTGATATTAGTTGCAGTGAGAACATGTGGCTCCGGCACCTAAACTTGTGGGACCTGTTGATCTTGTGTTGCCTCTCTGGGAGTGAAGATGGGCTGGTTGGGCCTAAGGACTGAGCCCATAGATGATGAAGACTGTTGAACTGCCACACTGGGCTGACTAAAAGCCATTGTACCACTAAACTCACTAGGATTACCTATATGTTGAGGTGGGGTCAACTAACTCATATGTCCTAACCGCTGAGACATCATGTCCATCATATTATCAAACTTCCTCTCAGCTCGAGAATCAGGACTCTCAAAACCTGCCGGTGCCATATCCCTCTCTACCATAACCCCTACGATGCCCTCACTATCACTAGAATCACTCGTGTAAACCCAAATATCTTGATACCGTTTCACACTCTGGTACCTATGATGGCTCCCACACTTTTGCCCCTCTGATATAATGAATAGTCTTTTGGCTCATGAAACTAAATTACCAGCACAGGATGGCAAGAAACTGCTCTGATACCACTGAAATGTCCCATCCCGATCTAAACTTGGCTTGCGGATTCGCTCAATTAAATTTCAGTTTAACACATGGGACATTTTATCAAACAGTCTGCAAACATAATTAATTTTGGTGGCAAAGCCAACACCAAACTAATTAAAGCACAAAACGTTTATTGAATTGCATCGCACAACTTGAACAGAGTTATGCTTCAGAACATAACATAATTTTTTGATGTAATGTTGGTTCTTAATACTTTTATGACATTCAGAATTTGAAGCAACATAAGACTATCATTAAGCTTTTACCACAGCTTTTCAAGTACAGTTCTGGACAACAGTATTAGAGGATTACAATATTAATTCTGAGCATATTGATGACTGATTTTTCTCAACAAGACTGCCCAAAATATACTACCAGACTTGTACTAACTCGAAAAATGTCTCAGATGCTGACTTCTAAGACTTTTAATGATTTACAAAAGTAAACATAATCAGACTCTTAAGAGTAAACAGCAGCACCTTATCATTCAGATTTTCACTTAAACATGCTCAGAAATGTAATGGTAATGAGAAGGCAGATACTGTCATGAACAACAATGCATAGGATTCTGATTTCAGTTTACTACAGTCTTCAGTCAGATTCATTAATAGATGCAGATTACAATCCTTTCACTTCACTATTGAGCTACAACAATTCAAACTGTGCATCCTATACATTTTATTTCCATTACATAGCAATAGCAACCAATAAAAGCCAAATACAACCAACCTGAACTCGTGCAAGGTCTGAAACATATAGCAGTTGCTGGAAATGAATATCTTCAGGTATTATGACCATATACAGATCTGAGATTAATTGCAACAAGCAGATAATGGATTCTGAGCAGTAGAGAGTTCACGCCTAGGCTGAGAATGCTTTGAATGATGCACCAAGTTACTGTAGCGAATCATTGTAGCACCAGCATTGTTCACGAGGCTACTGTAGCTTGCTTTTAATAATCTTAAAAACTACAAACCCTTGCTCTGAAAATCCGGACAATCTATCTCCAAATAAGCACAATGTGACTTCTGGATTAAAGCCATCTGAAGCAACAACCCTTGGATGGTATCTCACACCTGTAGGTTGCTCAAATCAGAGAGAATGAATGTTCTCCATGATTAGATTGAAGAAGAAACCCTTGTTTTCTCCTCACAGCCAAAGCTTCACAAATTTCATAAGTATGGAATCAACAATGAATCCTGAATTTACTTGTGTTACTTTATTATATCCCGTCCAGTGGGCACCAAAACCAATGACTTATATAATTTGACTTTATAACATTAAATAAACTTTTATAGTAAAGTCAAATAAGTCATTATAATATTATGCACTTTTATAATTAATTATTATTAAAGTAATACTTTAATAATAATTAAAATTCCATAACTCTTTCAATAATCAACTTTTATTAATTCCATCTGTGCCGGAAGGTAGCCCACTGTTTCCTTTGCTCACCAGGGTGCCTTACTAAACATAGTAAGGTTGGCCCCCAACATCCAACTAACATATTAAAAATAGTAAATGTATATAAACGGAGCCAGAAAACCTTGGAGATGATCACTTCAGAATATGCCAAGGAACTGCAGAGATAAACACTGCAAACTGCCATCTAGAGAACTCATTAACACCCGCATTAGGCCCTCTAATGGCCATCATTAGCCTACGTGGACCTGGTGATAGGCTAATCCGCAAAACTCGGATGCTCACTAAAAAGGGGACATTACACTTCAGCTGAAAGACATGGGTCTACTTTTTGAAGAACAAATCAGAGGCATTTGATAAATTCAAGGAGTTCAAGGCCTTAGTTGAGAGGCAAAGTGGCCATTACATCAAGATTTTGAGGACGGATAGAGGGGAGAGTATATCTATAATGAGTTCATGAATTTTTGCAAAGATCATGGGATAAAGAAGCAATTTATAGCTAGGTATACACTGCAGCAAAATGGCATGGCCCAGAGGAAGAATAGGACCACCCAAGAGATGGCAAGGAGTATGTTAAAGGCAAAGGGTTTGCCTAATGATTTTTGAGCTGAGGCTGTGGCAACAGCCGTATACTTGCTAAATATTTGTCCAATGAAGATTGTTAGGGATATTATCCCTCAAGAAGCATGGAGCAGCCAGATGCCTTGTGTTGAACGCCTTAGAGTGTTTGGATGTGTTGCATATGCACACATGCCCAAGCAAAGAAGAACAAAGTGGGATGACAAATGTGAGAAATAAATATTCATTGGGTATAATGACCAATCAAAGGCTTATAGATTGTACAATCCGATCGCTAAGAAGATCATAATCAACCAAGATGTTCAATTCATTGAGCATGAAGCTTGGGAAGAGAGACAAGAAGAACAACAAGCATAAACAAGGGCTAGTGGACCCTTTATTGAATCTAAACCAGCAGGTAGTACATCCACTCATGCACCAAGTTGGACCCCTATTTCACAAAGGGCCGATTCATCTAGTGGCAACAGCCATCAAAGAGGTCAAGCAGTTGTTCATGAGTCAACATCATCTTCATCCAACTCAAGCCAACGCCTAGCAAGGACAAGGAGCTTGCAAGAAGTCTATGAGCAGTCAAGGTATAAAGAAAATCAAGATGAAACAATGAATTATGCTATTTTTTTATCCATTGCTCCTATCTATTATGAAGAAGCAATCAAAGACAACAAATGGTGTGAGGCAATAGATGAAAAAATGCATGTCATAGAGAAAAAATAGACTTGGGAGTTAGTTGACCTTCCAAAAGGAAAAGAGGTCATAGGAGTCAAGTGGGTGTACAAGACAAAAATCACACCCAAAGGCAAGATATAAAAGTAGAAGATAAGACTAGTGGTGAAGGGCTACAAGCGAAGGCTTGGATGTAACTACAATGAGACATTTGCACCCATAGCAAGGCTAGAAATGGTGAGAATAATCATAGCCTTTGCTGCTCAACACAAATGGAAGGTGCATCAAAATGGATGTCAAGTCAGCCTTCTTGAATGGAGTGCTAGAAGAAGAGGTTTATGTGGGACAACCACTCAGATATGAGATTCTCGGGTATAAGAACAAAGTATAGATGCTGAAAAAGGCATTGTATGGGCTCAAACAAGCACCAAGGGCATGATACAACCATATATATTCATACTTGTTGAGAAATGGCTTTAGCAAAAGCGATAGCAAGTCCACGCTCTACATCAAAGTATGCAAAGAAGATATTTTAATTGTTATTTTGTATGTAGATGATATAATTTTTTCGAAAATGCAAATCAGTTTATTGAAGAGTTCAAAACAGCCATGAAAGAGTTTGAAATGACTGTTTTAGGCTTGTTGAAGTACTTTCTTGGTATAGAAGTCAAGCAAATGGATAGCGGCATCTTCATATGCCAATCTAAGAATGCACAGGAGATTTTAGAGAGATTTAGGATGTTGGACAACAAGCCAGTATCTACACCAGCTGAGACAAGTTTGAAGTTGTGCAAGGATGATTGCAGCAACAATGTAAACCACACACAGTACAAGAGCTTAGTAAGAAGCCTAATGTATTTGACTGCAACTAGGCTAGACATCACGTATGCAGTCAGCCTCATATCTAGATACATGGAGACACCAAAGGAGACACATTGACAAACGAGCAAGAGGATATTGAGTTACGTGAATGGAACTAGAGATCATGGAATTTTGTATGCAGCAGTAGATGAGTTTCAGTGATTAGGTTACATGGATAGTGATTGGGATGGTAATCTTGATGACCGAAAGAGCGCTTCGTGTTATGTATTTCGCCTTGGGTTAGGAGCCATATCTTGGACTTCAAAGAGACAACCCATAGTTATATTTTTTACCGCTGAAGCGGAGTACATAGCAATCAATGTAGCAACATGCCAAGCTAAATGGTTAAGAAGGATACTTTCAAATTTGCACGAGGAGCATCAAGGAGCTTCTACGGTCTATTGTGATAGTATATCCTCCATAGCATTGTCAAAGAACCCCGTCCTCCATGGTAGAAACAAGCACATTGTAATTAGGTATCACTTCATTCGAGAGTTAGTTGATATATTTACTTAGCCTTTACCAAATGATAGTTTTATGTGTTTAAGAGAAATATTAGAGATCAAAGATACAACATCAGCCCTAGTTGGTTGTATGCAAGCTTAGGATTTCAACAGTGAAGCTCTAGAGTACATCAACAAAGCTCTAGAGTTCATCAACGAAGCTCCAGAGTTCATCTATCAAGTTCCAAAGTTCACTAATCAAGCTTCGGACATGCACAAAATGAGTCCAGATGTAAATGGACAAGTAAGAAAGAGCTACAAAGATGTTTTAAAGGTTGAGATGAGTTTGGCAGAACATGAAAGGAAGGTAAAGAATAAGAGGGAGTGTTGAAATATGTATTCTTTCCCAACCTACCTGCCTGCCCCAGCTCCGGACTTCTTCAACAGGGACATTTGAGCCACCAAACAAATTAAATATACAATTTTTTTGAATTTGAATTTTTGCTAGTCGTTTGGAGTTTAGAGGGAAACAACGAGTTAGGTGGAAAAGTTAGAAGGCAGTCAGCAGGGGACAAAAAGAAAAGAGACAAAATAACAAAAGGCATAAGGCAAAATATACACTGAGTAAGAGCACCCTATAGAAATATACATTGCATCAACAGACAGACAGAGGAGAAGACACAACAATAAAATGTGAAATAGATAAAAAGGTAGAATAGAAGAATAACAACAGACTAAGGAGAATAGAGTAGGAAGAAAGGAATGAATAGAGTAGGTAGAAGAGAAAGATAGTAGTCTGAGTAAAGTAGTTAGTTGATAGTGGAATAGAAGGAAAGTATAAAAGCTTTTTGTAATCAGTTTGTAAACAGCTGTAGCTGTAGATGTGTCAGTGTAATAGAGTTTTAGAATCATTTAAATATATGAATTTTAAGTGTGTTCTTTGAACTATCTCTGCCTATCCCCTATTTTTCTATTTTAACCCTGTTGCAAGTACAATTTTCTGCCCATATTGTTGGCTTCGGGATTAGTCTAGAGCTTCACCATTTGTGTGTTTCTACTACCTGTTCAATCTCCTGGGTCTTTATTTTCTTACATTTCATTGTATATGATGACCCTTAAACTTAATATGATGAGATATTCATTCGCTCAAGCTCACCGGTTGGCTTATATTATGTATATTGCTAGTATTAGCATTGCAATGGTATAAATTTATTTAAATTTGTCATATTATATATATAATATATAAATAATAAATATATATTGCCATCTCCCCATACCTATATCCTATTTTTCAAAAAATGGCATACCAATGCCCGTACCCATCTCCCCGTACATGTACCCATACCTGTCTCCTAGAAACTATGTATAAAACATACTTATGACTCTAAGTTATGTGTTCTCTACATTCATTTCATTTTTTTGTGTTTCGGTGTATTATATGAATTTAAATGTTTTTTTGAAGTGGTGATAAAACAACCAAGTAATTGTCGAGCCCCAAGTACGGGTCAAAAATTTTCACTGTCAAGTAATTGTCGAGTACCAGTTTTAATACTATGGTTTGTATCACAAGTACCATTCAAGATCTTGATGTATCTTCTTCCTAATCAAGCATTGGCTTCAATCTTCTCTTCCTTAAAGATGGATCCAGTAGTGAGATCCGAAATGTCAGAAAATAACTTTATTACACAGTTGATTTCGAAATGACATATTGCCAATTAATTGTTGATGTTTCCTAATTAATTATTTAATAATTTCATGTAGATTACTTTAAGAGTCCCAATAATATGGCATCGACGTTCTTACTAGATTTATCTATATAAGGAGCACTAGTCTGCAATCCACACAAATCTTCTCGATCATCCTGATGGTGGATCACAGTGTGATATGCAACATTGATACAAAAGCTTTTTAAACAGCTATTTCAAAAAACCTTCTCACTAATACAATTAATGTCAACATATCAAAGGCATCTGCACTACCACCATAATATTCAATATGCCCATGATTTACAAAGCACAAGGGATTGAAAAAAATGTTAAGGTGACAAAAATAAGGGTTGATGTCATAGACAATGTGTTGACTTGACAATGGCATATTCGACCTGATAGGTTCAGCCCACTTATAAAAATTGAGGTTTGGTGAAAATCATTGAGCTTCGGTCAAACCTTGTTACCTATAGTTTGCAAGATATTAGTCCAGATTGTTCTCTGGGACTCTCTGAATAGGATACAAAACCACAACACAGAACGTGATAATTTGATGAAGTGGTTAATTAGATGACATTAAGACATTATTGAGGGCATGGACTCCAAGGTAAAACTTGCTTCAGTTCTCACTAAGGAATAAGAATAAAACCACACAAACAAAAAAACACAATCTTCAAAAATCCATATTTACCAGTGGCAGAACACATTCAAATACCAGATAGGAAATAGTGATTCTTGTTACATTAGCTGTCACCAAAATTAACCAACATGCCCTCACACTAGTGAGATGTAGACGGCAATTCTGGTGGAAACCTGATTGGCAAGTTGGTGATGCACAACACCAGTCTGAACATAATTTTTTATAACTCAGGTTTCAAATTCAATTAGAATTATTGAAATCATGTGCTATAAATAAGGACTACTAATATCTTTCTATTGCGCTTAAACAGTTGTATTAGAATTTCAGCATTCACCCTCTGCCCAAATTATACAGTGTATAGCTGCTACTGATGAAATAAAGCAGCTCATAGCATATTTCATGCATTCACACAAAATCTCAGATGTAAGAATATTATTAGTGTCATAGATGCACTGGTCCTAGAAAAAAATCTCATAAGTATTAAGATATTCATTACAGATTTTTGCAGAAAATCAAGTGAAGCAAATATGATGTTTTTATACAAAATGCTTTACCAAGGACTAAAAAATTAATTCTTTTTTACGACATTTCTTTATTAAAAGGAAAAAAGATGCACCTTATCTTTGCTGTGAAACTTGATGAAAGTTAATGTAAAAGTACTCTTCCATGATAATAGACAATGAATTTAGGCTACTAGTCTTACAGCTCGTTTTATCCTTCCAACTCCAGTGCCATGCGAACCACACCCAGTGATAACTTTTAGAGAGTGAATTGCTGCCACAAAATTTGTTATCAACAAAGTATATTACTATAAAGCAGAGTTCCTTCAGAATGTGTGTATGTGCTTTCGTGTAACTTACCTATTGCAAGGAGAAACTATACTTTAGAAGCTGAACTAAACATCTGTATTTGAAACTACTCACATGAGATGGATGCTAGAGATTGAATATGCAGCTTTAAAAGACGAATAGCATCTTTTACATGCTGAGAATGTAAGTCAATAGTAACATCATTATGCATATCCTTATTTCTGCACATAGAGACACATAGCGATATTGATTACTATCATTGGTGTCTTCCAAATAAACCTGATTAAAATATTTTCCACTACAAATGTGTCTTAAGGCATCAACTTACTTGACATCAAAGATCCGTTGACTGGCTTTTTCATCTGCTTCACGAGCAAGTTGCTTGTAATGGTTTCCCTGACATAACACAGAGGTCTTGGTGATAACTGATAAGATCGTGCAGCCTTCGGTCTCCTATGTTTTACGTATATACAAGGAAACAAAGGTATGATGTCTATATATCATTTCTGTGATAAATTTGGAATTTAATATGTCCAGAAACAAAAGATAAATTGAAGAACATAGGAAGACAAAGCACTAGTGCAGAAATTCGCCCAATATTATTGTTAGCAATTTGGCCTGTCAAGGCCAAATTACTACCCTTACTATTTGAAACTTTCCCAGAACAGTCAAATCTCCTATGCGGATGGCCAAACTAGTGATCTATAGTCTAAAGGCATGAATAAGGTGATATGTGGACAGTCAAAATATCATATGCAGCCATGATGAATTAGGGAGCCAAAGCATGATCAAAGGGTCATAAACATTGATAAAGGTGTTTGTAGATCTTCAAGGGCATCAAACACAGTCAAGTGAACATCTACAGCAATGTTATAACAGTTAGGTTTTTTGTCATGATGTTGCGATAAAGATAAGGAGGATGAGAGATACCTGAAGACCTATACGCAACAAGCCACCTTGTTTCATTTCAAGAGAACTAGGGTTGATCAAGGGGCAACATGGATATGAGAGAAAGAGTTTGTAGATCTTGAGTAACATGATACAGTCAAGAAAGTCAAGAAATCCAATGAAGTCATAAGGTTTCAAGAATAATGGTCTCCATATATATTATCAGTGCATCTCATAAAGCAATCAAAGGAAGAATGAAGATCAAATCTGTTTTGGAGCCTCCTTTGGGGTCATTAACGAGCTACAATCCATTCAAGAACAAGACACCTACAGCAGGTTTGAAAAGGCCATATCTCCTATTCTAATATCATAAACAATTATAAAGCTACAGCCTGTAGGTTCGCTTATGAATGAAGGTGACTATTTTCTTTAGGACACCTACAGAATACAGGTTTATATTTTTTCGGACTTTTTCCATCCGTTGTTTCTCCCAAGTAAACTTTTTCCTTAGTATTTTCTTCCTTAAGTGTTGTCGTTTCATGTCTCAAATGGCTAAGTGTCGGAACAATTTCCTCGGACAATTTGTCCGAGGGAAAAACTCTGAGGAAAAGCATATTCAAAAGACTTGTCAATAAGTCCGATGGAATTACAAAGGGACAGTTCTTTAACAAGGAAAATAATTCCCGCAGACTTTTTGTCCGTGGGAAAATGACAAAGGACTCTTTCATAAAACCCGAAGGGTATGTGCCCTTCGGAAAAGTACCCTTTCAAAAAATCCGAAGGGCATGTACCCTTCGGAAGGATCATTGACAAGTTTCCCATAGGGCAAAGCTCACTTCAAGATTGGACGGGACATTTGCAAGAAACCTAAAGGGCATGTGCCCTTCGGAAAGGTTCATCTCATGAGTTCAAGGGCTTTTACAAAAAGCCCGAAGGGCATGTGCCCTTTGGGGAGGTACATTTTCAAGATTCCCGAATGGTATGTACCCTTCGGGAAAACTACTTTACAATGCGGTTGAAGGAACAAGTGAACAAGCAAATAGACTCAGACAAAAAGTCCGAAGGATTTCCTTCGAACAATTTGTCTGAAGGAATTCCTTCGAAAAAGAAAGACAAGTACATCTTCAAGAAAAGTCTCGAACATTTTGTCCGAAAGAGAAAAATCCGAAAGAAATGGGACATGACAATAAGCCTGAAGGGAAATAGACAGGAACAGGGAAAGCCTTAGATAATTCCTGCGAACTTTTTGTCCGCGGGAAATTTGACTGTGCAAAAATAAAAAAACAAGGGGCAAGCAGGGTAATCCGAAGATGAAAAGAACAAACCTGAAGGAATAAGACCCAAATCAAATACAAGCAAGGGTATGGACCAAGAGTTAGACAAAGACAAAGTCCGGAGGATTGACCAAGGGAAAAGAAAAATAATCCGAAAGAATAAACAATCCAAGGGGAAATAATCCCAGGAAAATTGCCAAAGAGATACACAGAAAAAGTCCACAGGAAAAAATCCGAGGGAATGGACACGGAAAGTCACAGACTTTTTGTCCGAGTAAATCAAGGAACAAATACAGCCAAAAGCCATAAGTAGATAAGCCCGAGGAAATACATGCAAACGACGAAGCCAACGTGGAATTCCATATAAAACAAAGGCTATTTACGGTTGACTAGTCAAATCTTCAGTTGATTGGTTGTTAAAGTCACGCTTATTCATGGTTTGACTAGTCACTCTCATGCATCCAAATGTTCCAGCTCAACTCAGGCTTGACTTCTAATTTTGGCATTCTTCTCACATTGCAAGGCTCTCAACGTTCTAGCAGTCCAAGTGAAGTTGACTTGACAAATTCATTACACATCTTCCTTGTTTTTCATGCAAACGAGAATATCTCTTCCTCCAACTCAGCTTGCAAACGAATCAAATGGAGTTCCTGTTGTCAACCTGGAGTTGCACTCTGATCGAAGACATGCTGAAATGGCTAATCCTCGCTCCAGTTGAAACAATGGGATCTTCTCACAAGGGTGGGTGCCTCAATGATGAGAAGAACCTCCAGAGAAGGTTGGTTCCTATAAGATGTATCTATGAAGATCTCAACTTCTACACTACAAACTGTCTCAAAAAAAGGGAAAGAAGAGCTTGAAAGGAAATCCTAACTAAAATGGTGATACACCTAATTTGTTTGATCCACTCAAATCGAGCTTTTGAAAACACTGATTCAGACAAAGAAGAGGTAGAACTTCAACTCCAATTGATCAATACACATAAGTATTTCACGAAAAAGGTTCTATCTAATGATCTAAGCTTGAGGAAAATGAAAAAGTAGCCATGACGAAAAGCACTAAACAACCACTAATATCCCACTATAAACTCAGCAAAAGACGTTCAAACACAGAACGTGACCTGCATAAATGACCAGCTAATAACTAAATACAAATCCAGATTTGACAAGGAAGAAAGAAAATCTATCACTTGGGCAAATCTATAGCAATAGTACACTATACCAGCTGCTGGAAATGGAAAAAACACTGTGCTTTTCTCATTGATTTTAAAAAAGGTTACAACACAAACTTTGGTAGAAATTTTCTTGCCAAAAGAGGGATGATTTTTACAACGCTGAAAAGCCATTAATATAGAAAATTACAAAATGCCAAGAGATTGGCTTTGGAAAATAGAGAGGGAGTAAACTCAAACCAACTCAGCGTTTACAAAAGTCTATTTTGTCTTGCATGAAAATTCCTTGCATTGAAAAAGAAGACAAGCTTTGGATGCATGAAATATACGAATAGATGTCTTGACTTGAAAACTAGTCAACTCCAAAACAAGAGTAGTCAAATCCACTTGAATTGTTGAAACGTTTGAAAGTCTCCCTTTTGCATGAAATCAATGCAAATGCCAAATTAAGAATTACATTTGAACTGCCGGAAAGTTTCAAGCTTTGAGACAAACGAGAGTGCGTGAATGGAATTTCTTTTGTTTAAGCTTTCGACTGTTCCACTACTCGAGTCCTCATGCAAAGCGAGCCTCTGTTTAAGAATTGAAGGTGACGTGTTAGAATGGTCAAATTTGGACGTGTCTATTCCTGTTCATGGCTGTTGCATGCTCTTGTATTCTCGGACTATTTAGGCATGTTCACCGTCTGTATTTGTCTTTTTCACGAATCTTCCCTTGTGCCATTGTTCATGCACATGTTCATCTTGTATTTCCATCCAGTTTCTGCATCTAATATATGTGTTTCAATTCTCCGAGTCATCTTTTCCCGCGGATTCTATTCTCTATGTTGTTTGTCTTTACTGTATCTGTCTTTTCTGCATTAGTCTTTGCTTTCGAGTGGCGCTTCTGTTCATGGACTCTTCTCTGTATTCCGTTCGGGTCTGTGCTTCCTCTGTTATGTGTTCTATCTGTTTATGGCTTTCACAGTCAGGTTCAGGGTTTTTGTATATGTCCTTCGGACAAATTGTCCAAAGGACTCTATTCTTTCTTCCGCGGCTTGTTCTTTGTCCTGGCCTTGTTCTTTGTCTTGGCTTTGTTCACGCTTTAGCCTTCAGGGTTTTGTTCCTTACTCGTGGCCTTGTCTTTTCTATCCAGCTTTTTGTCCCTCCCAAATTCCTTCGAACAAAAAGTCCGAAGGAATTCTTGTCTTTGTGCCTCGTGTATTCGTTGCTTCGTTTTGTCCCAGGCTCAGGGTTCGGGCTTTTTGAAAACCCGAATTCCTTCAAACAAAAAGTCCGAAGGAAATTATTTTTCGTTTGTGCCTTTCGCTTTTGGTCATCGGGCCTTTTGTCCTCCCGAATTCCTTTGTACTTTTTTTCTTCGAACAAAAAGTCCTAGGGAAATCCGTCTTTGGGTTGTCTTTCCCCGAAGGCCAGGTGCCCTTCGGGAACTTTGTTTTTGTCCTTCACTTTATGAAAGTGCCCTCTGCAAGGGCTTTCGCTTCCCAAAAGTGCCCTTCGGGCTTTTATAAAAGGTCTTGTCTTTGGCTTTGGTGCCCCCCACAAGGGTATGTTGCTTCCAGAAGTGCCCTTCGGAAGAATGGAAAAGGTCCTCTCGCCCCCTGAGTGCCCTCCGCAAGGGTATGTCTGCCTCCAAAAGTGCCCTTCGGGCTTTTCCAAATGGTCCTGCCACCGACCAAGGTGCCCTCCACAAGGGCAGGTGGCCTTCGAAGAAATTGTAAACGACCCCTCAAAAGTCTTGCAAAGGTCCTCTTCGTGCTTGAAGTGTCCCCCACAAGGGCACATACCCTTCGGGGTTTCTGAAAATGGCCCTTTGGGAAAAATGAAAGGTCCACTTTGTTCTTGAAGTGCCCCCCGCAAGCGCAGTTGCCCTTCGAGCTTTTTGTAAATAACCCTTCGTAACTTTTGTAAAGTCCACCTCACCGATGAAAAAGCCCTCCAAAAGAGATCACCTGCCCTTCGCAATGTCCAAGACCTTTTCGGGCTTTACAAGTGCCATTACTTATAAAAACTTTATAAGACAAGTCGATGCACAAACCCGCTTCCCTCTGTAGACCAACTCGGGCCCTTGGATTGCTTTTGCTTATTAAAGTAAATAAGTAAGACACCCCTATAAACCCGATACATACTGTAGACCCATTTGGGTTCTTCAAGTGCTTCAACTTATAAAAGCTAATAAGTAATGCAACATCACAAACCCGATTAACACTGAAACTGCCATAGGCCCTTTCGGGTTCTCTAGGTGCTCCTGTGTATTACTTATAAAGCTCACAAGTCATGTTGTCTTGCAAACCCAAATTGCTTTGTAAGTGCTAGAAATGATCATTGCCTGATGAAAAAACACCTGTACCTGCACAAAAGTGACTTATCATCGATTTCTCAAGGGTCAAGACCTGGTTTTCAAGGCAAATGGTCATGGTGAGCGAAGTTTCGAATGGTAATGGTGACAATTTGGACTGTGGGGCAAAATTGTCAACAGTTCCTTATTTAGATATTGGCGTAGTATACCATGCAAAGAGAAGTTTGACTTTCATAATTCCACCGTCCATTCTTCTACGCCACCTTGGATTCATGCACGTTTGGAGTTTTCTTGGAGAGTCTTGTTTATTTTAAAAGTTAACCTTTCAAACTTGGCATCACTGTGATACTTCTATGCCAATGTTTGAAAAGGCATGCATTTTTGTAAACGAAAGATTTTATTGAATATTCTATATTGTAAAAAGGTGTTAAGTATTGGTTAATTAACTAGGACTAACCCTTTCCTCTTTTAGAACTACACTTTAGGCTATTTCAGGTTTTGAAAAAGGCTATTTTTGGCTTAGTCAAGCCATTGAAAAGGATCCCTGAAGTTTGAAAAAAGAAATTGTACGCTGGACCAGTCATCAATAAAGAAGTTATTGTTCTGAATCTGAGTTTTGACAGAAGATAGTGTGTACTCTGATTGTGCATCAACTTATAAGTGAGATTTATCTCCTTTTACAAGTCCCTTCCTCACCTATCTCTCCCTTTCTCACCCTTTTGCAGGTCATTTGAAGTGGTTTTCAACCCTTCATCTGAAATATTTATGCTTAAGGACATAATTATAAATTTCATTTGATTATATGTGTGCATTGATTTCAATAACTTCAGAGAGTTTTGACAATTTAGGTGTATCACCACCTTTTAAATATATTTTCCTTTTCAGTTTCCTTCTCCCTTTTCACCCCAAAAATCACAAAAATCACAGTAGTCAAATTTTTTGAAAAATTCTAAGGGAACCAGCCCTCTCTGGAGGTTCTTCTCATCAAAAAGACCCCCATGCTCAAAGAAGTTCCAATTATATCAGCGGGAGTGAGGGTGTGCTTTGCACATCTTCAAGCAGGGTGCACTCCAAATTATCAATTTCTTAACTTGTTATGGTGGTTCAATCGCCTTTTTGAATAAGTGATACAGCAGATAGGTATGGAAAGCTTGCTTGTGATCCTTTTGTATCAAGTGTGTTATAACATTCAAGATATTTCCAGTGATTTGTCGATTCTATGCATCTCCTCTGATACAATGTTCAAACAATTATTTAGGTCCCATGTATTCTCTATATTGGAATATAGTCTATACCTTTTCTGTCGATATTTAGACTTGGTCTGCATGCCTTCCGACAGGCCATCTATCAGCTTACTACAGAATGTCTTTCTAATTAGCAAATATGTCTGATACGTTTCAAGAATCCTGCTACTGTTGTTTAGTTGTTGATGTAAAATTTCACAAGACAATCATAAGTCTGTGAATTGTTACAGTATGAAGTTGATTATCACATATTGCCCATGTGGCAATCCATACCAAGTCCTTAAAGAGAAGACGAGACTAAATGCTAAACATTGGAGCCTGCTCGCACACAGTCCAAGGCTACCAGCAATATTTAATTTTTATCCAGGCATCTGGCCTGCCCCCTTTACATGTATCGGGCAGCCCAATGCACAGTGTTAAGCTTCGCCACCTAAAGAGATATTTCCCTGTAACATTTTGGTTGCATAGTTTTATTTTCTTCTGATTTGCTGAATTCCCCTTTTGGGGTAACCTCCAGCTTAGTTGCCATGACCTATGGATATCTCTTCTGCCACTTTCATTTGGGACTTGCACCCATCTTATCCGTTGGGTTACACCATGCCTGGCAAGTTAGATGCCATATTTTATCCAATTTCAACACTATATCATGTCTACTGGAATGTTAACCTGGTGCTCTGCTTCAAATGTCCCAATGCTTTAATACTTGAGCTTATCCCATTTGACCATATTTTATTTGATGTTTAAGGCTTCCACAGTCTATTAAATTAGAACGAGATATTTGGAAAAACCATGGGAAAATTTTTAAATCAACGTTTCAGATCACAACACATGATCAATAATAGGATTACATTTTTTTGGTATAAATGATTTGACTGTATGAGTGGCTTCAAAAGGCAGTAGCATGGAGGAAAACCTTAATGCTCAAACGATTATACTACTACAACTTTGGTTGTCCACAACAGTATTGAAAATAAACAAATATGACACTAAGAAAACAAGAACCAGGCAATTGAGGTCAACAATATATCAGGATGATTGTCAGAAATTTATCCCCTCCACCATATATTTCAAATAGAATCATGATGTGGAAGCCCCCCTCTGCCCTCCCCACACCCTGCCCAAAATAGTTCTCTGGTATTATATTGGCCTCTATTAATACAAATTATTCTCATCTAGGTTCTGTTCCTTGACTACTTGGACAATCAAAACCTTATTTGTTAAGGTTTGCCTCCATTCTGGTGGTCAAGCAAGTTGCAAGAAGACTTGAGAAACATTCTGGATTTAGATTTGCATCAATGAATGATTATAGGTTCTCCTTTATGTTAACTGTCCGAGCTTGGACCATTAGTTTTCAAGTTTGGCATATTAGAATATGTATTCTTTGATTTTGCTATAATATAATCTTGGTTCTTTTTTAAAAAAATCAAAACAAAAAGACAACAATTAATCTTGAAAAAAATTCTACAAAATCAACTTATAGAACAACCAAATCCTTCATTTCAGTAACAATTTTTCATTTCTCCTCAATTCCTAACAAGGTAATTCTTAAGCATAATTAGTTTGAATGCAGAGACTTGGAATAGCATGGCAATAGAATATAATAAAAAAAAGTTTATCAAGTTGCATGAACTAGAAATGCTCGATACACTGAATCTATCAATTAAGAACTACATGTTAGAAGTCTATAAACAACAAAAGAATTGTGTTCACAGGAAAAGAAATATCAAAGAATTTGGTACTATGGAACTCAAGCAACAGTAAATAGTAGGTGTACTTTCATTCGATAACCAAGGCTTGTACGTTCTGAAAATTATCAAATATGATAGCCAAGCCAAGCAAATTATAAGTCCTTGATAATCCTACCTACCTTACCTAATTTATATTTTCAAATAAAAGCCTACAAAGAGTAGCTATCCTGCTCAGAAAACAGTCAGGGATCATAAGTTGCATTTTTAACAAATTACAAATTCTTGTTGGAAAAACTCTCATTCTCTAGCCATAAAATTCTTCTCTGAATTACATCTCAATAATATTTTTTCGAAGTTCCCCCAGGAAGTGCACATACATCTGAGTTACTTTTAATCAAACCTTTTCTTTTATAACCCTGTCAAGTGGAAGATTTCTGGGCCAATTGAAAGGACAACATCCACTTCAGAGAAAAACATGTGGAGTGGGATCAATTAAAGGCTAAGGTGCATTGTTCAAAAGGTATTTGGAGCCCAACTACTAACACTGAAGAGGATGCAATCCTGGTTGATGGGCATGAGGCTCCCCATGACCCCCAAGTTCTGACAAACAAAACTGATAAGGAATCCATGTTTGAAGATACAGAATTGCAAATTGTGTCTGCTTCAAATAAATTTCACTTTCTGCTAAAGCACGCTATTCTCTAAAATTTCTGCGCACATACCCGGCATTGTGATAGGGATGCCTCCAATTCAACAGCAATGAGCAGCTGAAGCCTGATAAGGAAACCCTTTTGGTAGCCATAGTTAACATGTTTTGAAAAATCGGTTTATTTTTGGGGGAAAAAAATGGAATTTCAAGAAATGTTTGGTATGATTTGGAAATCATAATATATAAGAAATTAATGCTATAAAAAAACAGGTATATTAAAAAATAAATATTTATATTGTTGTATGCTAAAATCAAATATGCATACAAATAAATGAAGGTTTGGCTAATGCTAACTTATAAATTTGGTCAATATGTTTATAAAATTTGAAGTTATTATATCTATTTATAAATCGACTATAGAACAAAGAATAAACTTAAGAAAAAAAAAACTAACTTAAAGTGTGGTCCCCAATACAAGCAATTGATATTTATGTTTATTCTGTTTACGCTGAAAATGAATATACATATACAATATGGGAGGGGATGAGGATGTAGCAAGCAAGACCAAATGAATAGATGCCCGATTCTTGATCATCATGTTTGGTCATTATGACTCATAGCTTGTTCCTTGTTACTCCCGGATCATATTCTCCATTCGTTTGTCATGCTTGTATACTTGTTGGTCCTCAAGAGGGTGACCAATCATATTAGCAGCAATGTGCTAAAGCTTCTGAAAGTATGTCTGAGCCCCAGTGTTTGATGGTTGATCCCTCTTCCATCGAGAGAGCCCTCGCCCAATGGCTCACCACTATATCTCATAATGGCCCTAGGCCTCTCCCAACCAATGGCTCACAAACAGTTGGTCACTTTACCCACATTGTTGATTGTAGGGTTTAAGCAAGTAGTCAAACAGGTAAAGTGCAATTCCCGTTAATCAAACCAACTAGGCAGCATTTCCCCACTATCTCAGGACTCCCTTGCCCTTCTCAACCTAAATGTCAAGAGCCTAGAGACCCTCATCCTCCACCCCCTATCAGTTGACAAGGGACGAGGTTCTCCCTCTCTTGATACGTGGAGTGAGAGATAATGAACCACTAAATCAATAGATCAAAGGTCTAGAGGTCATTCATGCACTCCACCAACATCTACATCAGCCAAACTTTGGATGGACTACAATAGATCCGACACCATCGACCACCTAGTCATGAATGGAGTAGACTACACTAGGAAGACCTAATCTTCCTCAACCTCCTTTGTACGTTGTGTTGACGATCTCTTGATAGTGGAAAGTAGCTCTCTTGCTCTAGAATTGAACATGTTGAATCAAATTAGGCATTCGACCTTTAGGTCAAGGACCTTAAATACCTTTACGTTGGCACAAGTTCCTTGCCCGAAAGGTCATTGGTCAAGCCCAACTTAAGTTGGGAGAGGGCTTCTAGGGCATTTTTACTCTTGATTGAGGATAGAATGACTAGTTGAGATCATGCGTGCATTGGTTTGATTACCAATTGCTCCTAACAAGGACAAGTTCATAAGAGACCAACAAAGATCCCTCATGATAAGGAGCCCGAAGAAGGCCTTATACTCCTCAAATAGGGAGAGCACTTTAAGCTCCTCCTCAACCTAAAGTCAAGGACCTTGTGTTGGCACGAGAGCTTAAAGTCTGAGCGCCTAAAATCCCTATTGTCTAAAACATCATCGGAATTTATGATCTTAGCTGAAAAAAGACTCGATCTCTCGATTAAGTCCCCTCTTAATGGTTGAGGACCTCTAGGATCTTGGCTTGAAGCAAGTCATCTACACTGGCATGCCTATAGGCTAAGGAGAGCACCTGACCTTCAAGTCAAGGGAGTTTAATGTATTTATGCTCTTGACCAATGGGAGAGGAATGCCATTATGAATCTTGCTTCTATTCATTACTTGAGAAACCATAAGAGTAGGGAGGTTACTTTTCACTAGCCACATTTCTTTGACATGGACCTTTAGCTACTCGACTAACAAGTTGAGGAGTCAACAAGTCATTTAAGCTTTTCAATTAGAACCCATCCGAGAAGGACAAGGTGGTCTCGGCATCATCTAAAGTACAATATAGTCTAGTATGATGTGGACTACAACATAGTCTAGCATCACAATCAAAATCCATAGGACGAAAACAGTGAATGGTTGAATCCAATTGTTGAGGGGAAGCTACCCAGAGCCATTGATTGGCTTAACGCAAGCTATTGAACCTATCCAAGTGGTAAAATACTCTCCTTGACTTGATCTAGAGCATCTCTCCCCTGTGACTCATTGGACGGACTTAACTAAAGGGCCTCTCCCAATACCTAAACTTTCCTTGATCTATCGATCTTTTGCCCTTCTCAACATAGCCCAATAAGCTTCTATTTGATGAAAAATCACATTTCTACTTGGGGGATCGAATATCCGACATTGTGACATTCTCAATCCACCACCAATCGAAAAACAATCATACACGCACATTGATCAAGTACCTAAAGGTTGAGTACTCTCCCATTGGCCACCATAGGATGATTGTTCTATTATTGGTCAAGCATAGAAGCTAAACATTATTTTGTTGGAAATATTGTCATTGATGTCAAAGGGTCAACAGCACAACAACATGATGAAGGTTGATGGCAAGATATAAACGAATGGATTAAATTAAATGATCAAATATTTAATTTAATCAAGGCCAAATTAACGGTTATATTTGTGCATGAATCAACGGTAATTAGCCAAGGACAAACCAGCATAAAAGGGAGGCATTTAATCATGATTAAATGTGGATTTAAGAGGCACTAATATTGCTGTATTGCAGGCATGAAGACAATGTATTTTCCAGCAAATTATATGTATTTAATTTGTCATCAAGGAGGCTAAGTATGGCGCAGGTATCCATGCATAAATCAAAGCAACTAAGGCAGATTTTGAACAAAAGTCCCCAAATCCTGGCTGACTAGGAGCAAGGAATCAGCGTGAGTCTTCAGGCATTTATAAGCATGGCCGACTAAGCAAAAGAAAGGGAAATGACCTTTGGGCAGCGAACAGCTTTATGAAGGGGTGTATCCCTTGTGAATAGGCATTAGAAGCCTATAAAAGGCAGCAAAGGGAGGCTTTCAAAGGTAGATGCGAATGGCGAATTAAATAAAAAAGAGCCAAAATATTTGAGAAGAAAAATGGTTGTTGAAACAAAGAAGTATAAGCCAAGTATAAAGGCATATAGCAAAAAAAGCTATATTGTAATTGATCGGATCTAAAAGAGTGAATAAGAAAAATCCTCTCATCTGTTGTGTAAACAACAAGTCAAAGATAGAAGAGTTATTTCATCTAGAGGGTTGGTGCCTTCGTTCAAAGGGGTTGGTGCTCCTAAGAGTTGGTGCTCACGAAGATTCGTTGAATTGGTGTTTGGCAGAGGAGTTGGTGCTCCTGTAAGTTGGTGCTTACAAAATTGTTTTGAGGTTGGTGCTCCAATAGGTTGGTGCCTAGGAATATTTTTTGAAATCTATTTCTCTGTGGTTTTCTCCCGAAAGAGGTTTCCACGTATAAATCTTGCATCACTATTACTTTGTGTTGTGTGAATTGTGATTTGATTATATTGCATATCTTAAGTGGAATAATTGTTTATGTAAAAGTGTAAAAGGTATCTATTATTGATTCACCCCCCCTCTCAGTAATAGCATGTGCTTAACATATTTTAATTTTAAGGCAAAGTAATTTGTTTTACCACACCATTACCCATATTAAAAACATGTCAAGCATTTAAAAATTAATGTAATTTTTTATAAATTATGTGAATGAGTGTATGGCATTTGTGAAGTTTAGGGTTTGGCATTTAAGCCTCCTTGCCAATGCAAAGTTGGTATCTCAACTCTCACCATGCAGCTCTCAAATCGACAAATAGGGCACCCATGCATGCGACAGATAAATCTTGACGAAATTATGCGGCCACTGAAAGTTTGTTGATGACACATGTGTACACCTATATTTTTCACTTACTAGTGATTTCTCTTGCAAGATTTGTCAGCACATCAATCTCCCTAAGTGCACATCCTAATCAGGGTGGGCCGGTTCTAATGCTTTGTGAGAGATTCCCATGATGCTCATTTGTTATATATGCCTTCACCCATCATCATCTACTTAGTTTGGCCTCCATTTGTTCCTACTCCCCATCTTCCCTCCTCTTCTTCTTGTTTGTGTGCTTCTCCCTTGCTACTTCAGCCTAGCTGAATTAGCCCTGCAGGCTCCCCCTTAGCCGAAGCAGGTGAAAGCAATCCTACAATGATTTCCCTTACTTGAATACTTCGGCCAAGTCAAAATTTGCATGCTTTGAAAACAAAATATAAAGACAATGAACTAAAACTAAACCAGAGTGATCTACAAATCACAACACACCAGTGAAAGCTTAATTATCAATAAAGAAAAAATTACAAATCTTCTGGATGAGTATTTATAGTTCCTTGTACATCCAATTTGTTGTATCCAACACATCTCCATTCTTTTCTAAATAGGGACCCACTTCTCATATGAGTTAATTTCTAAAGCATTCAAGTTTTCATAAAACAATGGTTTAATCTTTAGTTATTTGACCAAATGACCTTTCTTGAATTTTAAAATGTTCATTGAATGAATAACTAAAGAATGAGTCTAAGTTAAGTGTATGCAGATAAATCAGGTTTAATCGAGTTTATTCATGCAAAAATTCGCCACGATTCACTACCCCATCATTCATTTTAGCACTATTTGGGCAAAAGTCATACTACGGAACTTGCGAGGTTTCAAATTAGCTTTACTATTTCTTTTAGCACTTCCTCGCAGCTTTGACTATTCATTTTACTTGGCCAAATAGTGACCATGTAAAGTCTAACATATATTTTTTTATATGCAGGCCTCTTTGCATTCCTTAATGGTCTTCGCATTCCTTTGCACTATTTTCAAAAGTTGCGACAACGACTTATCGCAGCATGCCAGTGTCTCATTCTCATTCGACATGCATCAGGTATTCCTCATACCTCTATGCATCGAACTTTTCAACTGTGAAACTCTGAACCATTCAAAGGGTGTTATGTATTGCTACATGTCACATTTTCTCACCCTTGCATTATCGCAGCGCTCACACTCAAATTTATGAAGATTCAAAATCCAAAAATTCCGAGCTAGTCAATGACTGTCACGTCCTCACATCCTCGTAGCTTACAAAAGGGGTTTACACAAAGATCGAGAATAGAGAAGCAATGACCCAATATGGAGGCTCCATCTGTCATCATCTCACAGTCTAACTACTTTGCATTGCACTCAAATCTAAAGAAAGCCTAAGGGACCTAGCAGTGCATGACTGCAAAGCAATCACAACAAGACGTGTGTCATCATGATATTGCCCGCACGCCTTGCAAATTACAAAGACATTGCACAAAGATCTAGAATTGCAAAAGGGCGAACCAATCAAGTAAAGTTGTGTCCAATTTTCACAGCTTTGTAGTGATAGGCCATTGTACATCAAAAAGACCAAGGATCACAAGGCTTCGAACCAATAAGGGACACGTGGCTAATCCAAAGGCACTTGCGCATCCACTCAGATCAAATAAAGCTTATACAATGGGAAAAATAATGACACATGTATGGTCTACAATCACTTTATGAACCCACGATAATGCAAGCTAAAATCAAAACTACAATGAGAAAACCCTTCAAATAAATGCAAACAACCCCTTAGCATTTAAGCTGCATGAGCTAGCAATTTCACTTCATCATTTGAAGATTTAAAGCAAACATAAACTAAGAAAATTCATTTCGGTCAATTGCTACCTGCAATCAAAGAGATTCATTGCAATCGAACTTCCTAACAAAAATATTCAGAATACTACAGAGCTAATCAATTGTTCAGAGCCAAGGCATATACGTAAACTAGGAAGAAAATTAATAGAAATCCCTGCTTCAAGCCATGTCTTCTTACATTTTAGTGTATGGCACTACCCAAGTGTTCACAAACACTCAATTCATTCAGGATACCCTAAGAATGAGATTCAAACATTACAGTGCAATCTACGATGAAGTAGCCAGGATAAGGCCCATATCCAATGAAGAAAGCCCTATCTTCGAAGAATCCACCTACCTTGATGATTTGATGATAATACAAAAGGCTGGACTTCATCGAATCACAGTCAAACCAAAGATATTTCCTTGCGTATACTTGCTCCAAAATGTCTATCAAAATGCAATATTTGGATAATTTAGGCTTATTATTAGAAAAGAAGAATAAAATTGCATTCATGGCTGGAATGGCCATAGAGGGTATATGTAATGAGCTAGGATTGACATAAAACTATCCTATCTAAAGATCCGGACTCAGAGAAGATAAATTAAGTAGAGCTCATTGATATTGATTGAAATTGTGACCAATGGATCCACTAAACCTAGCAAGGGGAGCACTTACAACACAATGTGAAGAGAAAGGTTTCCAAAGCCTCTAGGCAATCAACACAATGCAATAGCCCTAATTAGGTCTCTAATTAGAAAGTAATCAAATACCAAAATCAAGCAATGTAAGGGAATGGGTTAGAAACATATTATAATGGGCAATGAACCATGGTAGGCAAATGGGGGCCTAGACTACCTAAGGTGTATAAATGACAATTTTAAATAATCCTATAGCCACACTTAGTGTAGAGATAATTCAAACAAGGAGAGATACATTCATTAACCAAGCTATTATGCAACTTCTATCTATCAAAAGGAAAACGGGTTAGAATATACTTCCCTTGAACAAGTCCTGCCAAGCCTCAATCACTTTGCAATAAATTGTTATGCTTGTAAGTATCTCAATGGCTAAATCACGCTCTAGGCTAAAAGGACTCCTATTGCATCCAAGATTCCAAAAGACAAAATTTTCCCTCCAAGACAAGATCTAAGCAATATCTTCTCCAAATGTAGACTTAGGGTAGAAGTGCAAGCAATAACAATTGAAAATGAATGTTCCTCTCCATTGGATTGAAATGGTGACTTGTATTTATAGTGATGGATGACCCTAATCCCTCTCGAAGATTTAGTCAACAATATCCGTTAGTTCAATTTAGCCCTAAATGGGCCAACTAACATCAAATTTAGGTCAGCGAAGACGACCTAATTGTGAAGCGTGTGCCAAAAAGTTTGGAACTACATCGATTTGATCGATGTAGTTGGGATGGGATGGATAATGGTTAGAACTACATTGATCTAACCAGCATAGTAGGAAAATATAGGTCTTGACATAGTAAGAGGATATTGGATGGAAGGAGACAGCTTAGGGGATCAAATCTGAGGAAGTTGGAATGAATATGGGAATGATAGATAAACAACAATGTCTCTCACGAAGCACCATCTGTTTGCCCGCCCCTTTCCCAGTGCACCCTTTCAGACGTGCATTCAGAGAGATTGAAACTTGATAGGTTGTTGCAAAAGAGAAAGTGTTAGCAAATGATAAATTTTAAAAATATTGTGTGTATACATATGCCCCACCCGAAGCTCATCATGTGTCCCCAGTGTAACATGGTATGGTGCTTTGGGGAAGAGCATAGCAATGCAATCCCTGGGCTAACAAAATGTAGTAGAAAACAAAAAGTAAATGAAATAATTATAAGTACCATATATATATATACCTTGTCTTACTTTGTAGCTGAATAGTCGCATGTTATATTTATAGTCTTGATCATGGAGGGCGCAGGAACAGCATTGGACAAACCCTAGGGATACAAGGCTAGAGAGTAAAGCAAACAATCTGTAATGACCCCCTTCTAGAATCTGATCTCTTAATGACCGTTGGCCTATTCCTGGAAATCCGTAGGCTACTCGGAAGGTGCAATTGAGGGTTTCCTATTTTTTAGGATGTCTTTGCTCAAAGTTTTGATGGCAAATTCCTTCTGGGTTTTTCAAGAGCTTTGCGGAGGTATGTTCGTTTAGCATTTTCAAGAATTTACTATTTTTAGTAAATTCTATTTTTGGCAGCTAGCAGGATTGTCGCAAGGAGTTAACTTTCCCTTTTGAGTTGATTCATTCAGTTTTGGGCTTCAGATTTCGGTCTTGGCGGAATAAGTGAATTTCACTTAAAATAAAATAAAATAATAATAACGTTATATTTTAACGTTGACCTTGGCCTAGACTTGTTAACTTAATGTTATTTTAAAAAGAGGGACTTGAAGGGGGGGCGCCACATTGCATGGAAAGGGGGCGCCACTTTTGAGGATAAGCTTCTAGAAGAAGCCAATTGAAGCCTATAAAAGAAGGCATTGGGCTATCATTTGGGCATCTTGGTTTTAGTGCATTGTTATGCTGCAGCTTTGGCTCTGGAACTGCTTCGGGGAATGAAGGCCTCCTAGCAAAGGCATCTCTTCATGCTTGAAAGACAGCATCTAGTGGTGAATTAATCTTTGATATTTGTATTTGCTTAAGTAGTACTTTCAGTTATTGCATTATTAGTTACTTTGATATTATCAGAATTTCAAGATATTGTATTAAACAGATCTAGGTTTTCAGTCACAATTCAGAAAATACAAAAAAACAGGTTGTGGGTATCATCTTATTGTGTTGGGTAGGCCTAGGCGCCCCTTTGCTTAATTTTGTAGAATTTTTTGAACAAGCATTGAATTTCTAGAGGAAATCGCCCTTCTCCCCTTGGGACGCCCCTGTGGGGTTTGGCATTGGTTTTTGTGTAACATTCTGGATGCAGATTTGATCAGTTTCATGATGCTAACTTGGGCGCCATCCTCCAGAAGAGATTTTGCAACAGAAATCAGGAAGATTGATTAAGTTTTGCATGAGTTATGAATATTTGAAGAAATTAATAAGTGGCTGGTTTTTCCTCTTTCTAAAAGCAAATTCTGTTTATTTTTGTAAGCTGACAGTAGTACTGGCAGCCCTTCTCTATTTGTTTAATTTTCCTTTAAAATATTGTAATAGTTTACAACTCCGCCTTATGGTAGCTACTTTCCCTATTGGGTTAGCAAGCACATTCTAGGTGTAGAGCATCCACCCTATGGTAGCTACTTTCCCTTCTGGGTTAGCAAGCACATGCTGGGTGTGGAGTAGTTTCCTTTTCAGTATTTCCATTAAAGCATTGTTATTAAGCTCACTCCGTCATATGGTAGCCCCTCATGGGTAGCACATACTTGACGTAGAGTTCCTTATTTATAATTACTCCGTCTTATGGTCGCCCCTACTCCGCCTTGGACTGGGTAGCACATACTGGACGTTGAGTTCCATTTCTTGCATTCTAGTGGCAAAGTTATTTCAGTTTATTTGAGATTAACCTTTAATCTTGACGGAACTTGCTTGTGTTGTAATCCAAAAATCTAAAAAAGTTGAAAAAATTTGGCCCGGAATATTTCACAATCGTTGGAGGTCCAAAGTAAATTGAAAATTGATTAAAGCACTTGGGAATTTGGTAACCCAGTATGACAGAGGCTAGGTTAAAACCAACGACCAAGGAATGTGGGCAATAGGGAGGGAGAATTGGGTAACCGAAAAGTCAAGGCTACTAATGACAGCAAAGCCCAAAATCTATCCAAAGTAAGAGAAGTAACCATCTAGATCAAACTAAAGAATTTTATGAAACAAAATAACGTAATCAACATCAATGGAAGAGAACTAACAATCCATAATTAAAGATGGAAACATAGTAAGAAATTGGTGCAAACAACATCTATGAAAGAGAAGTAACAATCCATACTCAAAGATGGAAAAACAGTAAGAAATTATCAAAAGAAAACTCAATGTCTCAAACATAGCTAAGGTAAATCCAAGAAGTGTAAGGAAATAACCAAGAGAGCATTACGTAACAATTCGAAGATGCAACTACTATTCTAATGAGGGATAAACTAAAAACTGTCGTATTTTGAACATGTCGAAAAGAGATGGAGAATGGGGAGCATAGAAATTGGAAAAGGATGTAGAAACAAAACTATCTATCAAGGGGAGAAATGAAATGGGCGGTGGGGGAAAGACGGTGGTGCCAAGGCGAGAATATAATCTTTACATGAAACAAAACACTCACATCAACTTGGCAGGACTAAGAAACTTTTGACATCAATGACCTTTAGAGAGCTCAATCAAACCATGCAAGTTTGGGCTAACTAGTGAAGTATAAGTATCATCCCATGAAGGTCGGTATGCATGAAAAGTGAAATGGACCTACCTTCCCACAACATGTTCCCTATTCTTCAAAACCCCTTACAAAGTCGTGGATCTACTGCAAAGATAGGGTACTTGTGTGAGAAAGTATATGGTACTAGATAATATGATAATGATACCTCCTACCCTAATCTATTGGCCTACCGCACCCCAATGGACCTCGGCTCTAATATGGCGCCAACTATGTAATTTGAGCTTCGACTAGAATAGGAGATGTGTCAAATAAAAATCACGTCTTTTGGCGTGATCTAACTTTTAAAATATATTTGTCTTTTAATCATTGTTTTTTGTTGTATGATATGGCTTTTTACTCTTTTGGCTTTTTCTATTCCTCCTCCATATGGAATCAGAATACCAAACATGGGTGCTAAGAATGGCTGTCTCAAGAAAGCTTACACTTGGTAGGTAGGGGAGAGAACTAGAGGACCATGGTGTCTTAAGACTCCTAGAATTACACGGTAAAAAAAAGGGCAATCTTGGAACCGACCTTGGTATGCCCAATGTTAGGTGAAATAAAGGAAATGATGGGAATAAGCATAAAACGATTATGTTGCCCCAAATCGCAAAAAATGTATAGAGATGGTACAATGACAGGATGGGATGAATCATCATCATAAGTGGTATTTGTGACTGAATACATGAAGATAAATTGTTAAAGCTTTACCATAGAAAAAATATAAATGATTCAAAGTGCAGAAAAACATTACTCTCAATCATTGCTTATCTTTTGGAGAAGACACCTAACTAAGGTTGAGAATAAAAGTAATTTATGAAGTGATGAGCATTTGTGAGGAAGGCCTGGTCCTATCCGAGGTTTTACAATTCAACTCACAAGTTGGAAAGCCAAGCGGCGTAATAAATGATTTTAGAAAGGTATTTAGAGTGGTAAGAACGAAACCGAAAACTTGAAAGAAATTTTATTTGAATGAGACGGCGGATGTTTATGAGGAAAGGTCGGGTCCTATGTGCGTTCTTACAATACAAACTCACAAAATGAAAAAATCAAGTGATATAAAAAGACCAACGACCAGAGACTCTAGGATAGGAACTAAAGCTAATGTGCAAAAGACCTTGAGGTGTGTAAAAAACCTGCAAAATATGTTAGTTCCACAATATATATAAAACTAACTATAAGCATGCAAGTAAAATGCACAAGAAATGAAACAGCAAGACAAAAACTAAGCAAAACTCTTCAAGAATTGAGCATTGGTTGGTTCTTTGAAGGTATGCCCTACATTTGTTTGTAATCTGTAAGTACTAGGTCCAAGAATATCTTTTACTAAGTAAAGAGTCCATTTTTAGGCGTACTAAGTAAAGAGTCTCACATGCATTGGCGTACGACTCTTTCGCGCCTAACACATTGGGCTTGCCAACCGAAAAGCAATTTGGTGTCTCGTTGTAACAATGGGATCGTCCCCCAAGGTGTGGGAATCTTGTGCTCCTTGGGACGAACCTTTGAAGTAGGCTGCCTTCCTTCTATTCTAAATGCCCTTAGTTTAGGACTAGTGCGCAGACCTACAAAGAGCAGAATAAAATCTACAGGTAGCGCTAAACTAAACTTGACAAGAGGAAAAGGGAGAGAAAAGGTAAGAGGTTTGTTGGAATGTAAAAGGTGATGCACCAAGAATAGAGCGAGCACCTCACCCACTTAAGGACACAATAAAACTAACAGATTGAATGCAAAATCTTCAAACCGGGTGCACTACATAAGTGTTTCGCATGGAGGTAAGGGATCACAGCACAGTGTTTGGAGGGACAACAAACGGTCCACAAATAACGTCTAAGCAGATCCGTGTATGCATAGCATGAGACCTGCAAGGACTTTCGGTTTTGCGCAGAGGTGTGAAGGGAAGACGGCAATGAGAGGGACAAACATCCACAAACAAAGATCAACAACCATGAATGTACAGAGAACACAAAGCATGAACAAAAGTAAATCAGTTCTTATTAATCTCAAGGTCTAAGGCAATATTACAAACTCGAATAGGCATATCTTTGTTATAACAGGAGAGAGCTCTTGGACGGCAAATTTCAGCAGTGTTACGATGCCTAGAAATGTCGACCATTTTACCATAAAAATCAGGGTTTATATAGCATTGGGCAAGGTCCTGTGTAATCAATTCACCATTGGAGGTGGTAGGTAGGAACTTGAATTCAAAAACAGTGTCCAAAAGCCCAAAGCCGATTAAGATCACCAAAGTCTTCACAATAATTACTACAGGGCATACTTAGTCAATTTATATTTGACGATCTAATCATGGGAGTAGCGGGAAGGTCATTCTTGGATCTTTAGGCGGCCTACATGTTTATCGAGCAGACTCTGACACTTTGACAGTCGCCTCTGCATTTAATTTTGTTCGAATTCAGCCCCCTTGATATCCAATCGGGCTCAACTACCACATTTATTTATGGTGGTCACCTGTCAAACCACCTGGACTAGCCCGTTGACGTGGGACTGTGCAGGTATATTTTTGGGTTTTGCCATGTCATCTTTGTGCATGCAATAGGGGTAGTGTGATCGCCTATCTTTTGGGGACCAGGTGCAAATTGAACTATGCGCACTGAGTTCTGCACAGATGGGAATGCATGTTGAAGGCTGTGCAAATGGGAGTGCACGCAGTGAATTGGTTGTGCAAATGGGAGTGCGCACAGTGAATTCGTTGTGCAGTGAAGTTGCAAGTTTGTGAAGGGCGTTGAGGGCGATCTTTTGTGAAAATGCACAAGGCCCAAACTCCCTCTGCACCTAGTCTCTTCTGAAGGTCCTTGCAATCTACACCTTCATCCGGAAATCATACTGGTCTGTGAAAGGAATGGTGCACAACCCAAGTTGTACTCTGTATTTTACGAGGGCGCAGATGTGAAACTCTGCGACTTGGCGTGGGACTTCATCATTTGAGTGCGAGGAAGTTTTTGAATGAGAGCATGCAAAAAGATTGAAGATCTTGAGCACGCTCTTCATGATTTGGAACTGCTCTCTACGCACTTCTCTCTTTCACTGCTTGAAGTCGGGGAGACCTGCACACTCTTACTTGCACGCTGTCTTGATGTGATAAAGGATTTTTATGTGGGGTGTGCACTAGAAACTCCTTATAGGTGCAAATCAACACTTGGTTGATGTGCAAACCCGTGTTGATTGTTGAGTGTGAGCGCGGATGAGAAGCGTTTGTGCGCAGACTTGTTTTTAGAGAACTCGACACTGTGCAAGCGCACAACCTTTTGTGTGGTCTTTATGAGTTCAGCACCTGCTGGAGGGGTGACTTGGAGAGTCAACAACACTCATTGTTCAAAGTGCTAGTTATCAACTTGTCTAGTATAGAAGAAGATTACCAAGCATGCACCAAAGTCCTACAAACTCACAAGGTGGCACTCCCCAAACCAGCAATTCTCATGCTGGCACCTCAAAGACTCCACCAAGAACACAATAAAGTAAAAGAAAAGCTAATTTTGGTTGTTCCCATTTTACCTTATTTTTTAACATTTTAATTTTTCCTAAAGTTGTAGCTTTGTATATTTAGAAAAGTTGTTTTAAAGCTTTGCATGTACTGTTAAATTTAGATGAGGCGGGGCCCATCCAATTATAGGTGCATTTTGTATTCACCTCTAAGAAGGGAGGATTTTGGCCTCCTTCAAGGAAGCCATTGTATTTATATTGTTCACATAGGATGGCAGGGTCATCACTATTGAGGAATTTGGGATACACTTGAATAGATTCAAGGCAACATTCAAAAGAAAGGTGACTAAGGCCAACAAAGACCTGTCCCAAGCAATAATCAACCTAGTCACCAAAGCCACCGAACACATCAATAAAGTAAGTGTCATCAAGAGCAGCTCGAAGACTCCTTCAAAGAACCATGCAAAGCTGATGACATGTGGTGAGGTATTGTTACATACCCTGCCTATCAACACTCCCAAGCTGGACAATGTTGCCAAACTGATTGCCAAAGTCTTGGAGGATCAAGGACAAAAACAAATGGATGTAAATATTCCTCAATGATTTCTACCAAAGTGAGGGTGGCCCATGTCTGTGTGGTCCTGAGGATTGAGAACTCATTGTGCTATTGGCCTTAGTGCCCTCTCTCTTGTGATGTTTTGTTTCTTCTAAGAATTGTGATTGTTGTAGCAAACTCTACCTCGAGAGCTTTGTCTTTGATAGTGGGTCTAGGCCGATTCTTGCTCTATATGCCCCAGTTGTAAACATTGTACAGAGGAAGATTTTAATTGAAAACATTGATAAATTCGAAATCCTTTGGATGTTCACGAGTCTCTTAATGTTTCTTTTTCCTCAACTTTCAGTATTGCTATTGTAGATGCTTGAGCTTTCATGGTTATGGTATGAATTCTAATTGTTTTGTATGAATTTAGTTAGCTTGAGTAAGTTACTAACTTAACTAATTTCTTTAGTTAAACTATGTTAGTCTAATAATTGTGGATGGATGTGTTGTTATACGCAATTTTCTATGGTGATTTATTACACAAAAGTGATGCTATGGAGATTATACTCATTACGAACTTTTCCTTAAATTCTTTGACATATTTGTTTTAGTTTGAGCACAAGTTGAGCTATACATATCTAGGTAAATTACAATTGAATTAATAAAATTCACTCAAACAACAGTATCTTAGTGAAATCTAGAAACCATCTTCTTTACCCTAATTTTCTTTCCCTTTTGTGTTTGTTTTATTTGATTCTCACTTAGTACTTAGCCATCATTGTGAATATCCATTTTAGGGGAAGACCGACAACAATTTCAGACAAGGTGAGGCATGACTACAATAGTGATCTTTGGCATGGTAATATTTGCATTGTTCACCAAACTATTCCAAGCAAACTACACAGGAGAGTCCAATAATGCAACTTGTGCCCTAGGTTATCTCTAATAATCCTGTAACAAGGGGGTTTAATCCCATCACTTTGTACAGTGTGCATAAAATCCACATCAATAGAAAGAAGCTAGCACTAGGGGGAGGGCCTAAAACTCCTTGTTTCACTCAAAATCTCAAATTGATGGGTCATTTTCCCACCCTAAAACAACCTGGATCTCTCATCACACATCACTGGGTCTAAGTCTAGCTCAGGTTCCATTCTATTTGAACCTTTAGAAACACACCGAAGACTTAGGCCTGATAGAGGAAGACCCATGATCTCTAGGACTCAATCTACCTTGCCCATAAATTTCAATCCAAGTCTCTTCAAACCAATGGCCTGGTTGGCAAGATCAGCCATCAATATTTTTGGGGATGTCCATGATCTACCCAGGAATCCCAAGAGATACCTCCCTGGTTCACACCTAATGGAGGACTTCTTGTTGAAGAGCACATATCATCATATAAGAGACTACCTTGAGGCTTCTGAATGTGGAACATGAGGATGTAGCATGTAGACTCTTCCCATTCAGCTTATAGGTTGCCTCGTATAATTGGTTTCTAAATAGCCCTTGAGAACTCAAATACTGGGCAGGATCAATTTAGTAATACTTTTCTAGCCTAATTTGGACAAATTATTGACCTGAGTGTGTTATACCAACAATTTTCTAGCATGATGAGGGAGCCCAATGAGCCAATCAAGGCCTTCAACGCAAGATTTACAAATGTGTAGAGTATTACGACATTGTATAGACCTAACGCTCTACAAGCACTCAAAATGTTAGGCCTTAGTCCCTATTGTTAGTAATGTCTAGAGTGCACCACATGATTCTACAAAAAAAACAATAGAAGCCATATAATGGATGCTCAAAAGCTTAGTAACGATTCCAATGTCTCTAGAGGCAAGTGGGGAATCTGGTGGACAAAATTAAAACCAAAATTTCACATACCAAAGATAAAATCGGTCATTCATTTGCCCTAACAACAATCCTGATTTGTCACCAAACAAATTGCTTGAGATTTAACATTTGTGAACTTGTTTTATCCAACTGATTACGGTGCATAACACAACTCAACATGGAGAGTTGGACTATATTGAATTTTGTAATGCTTTTGACATCTTCTAAAACAAGAAGGAAGGATATGAGGTGGTTCCAAACCACCAAAATACATCCAACACGTCTAAATCCCCTAGTACGTCTAAGTCTACTAGTACTACCATGATGCTTGAGACCTTTGATTTTCCCAATCAAGAAGACAACGAACTCCAGGAAAGCACATATGAGATTCACACTTTTCATTAGTATTAGAGGAATAATTGCGTGTTAAGAAGTAATACACAGTAACAACCTCTCATGACATCCACTCCTCCAAATAGCAGCGCCACTCCCCCTGATCCAAAAGCAAACAATGATCCTCCACCCCCAAAAGGTAGTGACCAACGTCCCACCATAGACGCCCAACCTATTCTCAATATAGGTAGTTACAACATAGTTGAGAATATGAAACAAATCAAGGAAAATATCACAGTGCACAAGTTGGCTCAAATTACATAACGTGACTTGCTCTTAAAATCATTGAACGAAAAACTGGTCTAGTACAAACAAAAGGCGACACATGCAAATGTAGTGATTCATAAACACAAGATTTAAGTTCCCCCATTCCTCATCGTTAGAATATTCGGAAAAAGCAAGCATAATTATTTACTTGATTCAGGAGCCTCAGCCAATGTCATGCTAGCAAGAGTTTGTAGAAAACTAAGCTTGACCTCAATGAAATCTGATAAGATTGTTGTTCAATTCAACACGTCTAAAGTTGAATTGGTTGGAGAGTTATTAAGCATCCACATGCAATTAGAATCAGCCTAGAATATAACAATTCATAGACATCCAAGTCATAGATATTTATGGAATGTTGTTGAGTTGAGATTGGTCCAAAACACTTAATGGTTAAATGGCTATAGACTTTTCCCGTTTGTGGCTACCTTGGAGAGGAATAGTCAATCAGATTCGAGAAGATAGGAAGTCCAAGATGAAATACATGATCACAGAACTCAATGCTATAAATGAAAAGATGAACTTTGTGTCATCCAACATAGGCATTTATATCCTTTTCACTAGGCCCACTAGTAGTGAACAACACCAAATTAGCAATTCACTAGGCTTACAGACTCTTCATTTTGATGGAGTTCGATCCAAACAAGGAGCTGGTGTTGGGATTTCATTAGTAGTCCCACATGGGAAACAATATCTTGCTACCTATTGTTTACAGTTTCCTTGTACTAACAATATTGCCGAGTATGATGTACTAATTTTTGGATTGCAATTTGCTTTAAATCATGGTGTGTAAACTTTACATATGTTCGGAGATTCTGAATTGGTGGTTAATCAAATTAAAAGCTAGTTTCAATACAGATTGTCTTCCTGAAGAGATACAAACACAACTTGGGATTTGATCGAATCATTCGAAGCCTTCAATATTATGCCCATTCCCAAAGAGCAAAACCAAACTATGGATTCTTTGGCAGCCTCAACTACAATCATGTCCCCTCTCAATGATTCCAAATTACTAAAGATTTATATTGAATTAGTTATGTGTCCTCTCCCAGACAACGTCAATAATTTTCAGATATTTGAAAATGATCAACAATAAGTTCAATTCATGAATAATTCAGGGGTTTTTGAGTCACAAATAATTGATAAAAAGGATAAGGATTGTTTTTTTGAAAATACAATTGAAAATGATGGAATTATGCAATTAAAGAAGAACATAATTCCTAAGGGAATAGTTTCATTGGGAAAAATGTTTGAGTTGGACATATGCGTTGAAAACTCTAAAAGATCATAATCTAGCAAACAAGAATCTGCACCTATTTATTTAGGAACAATAGAACAACTCCAATATGTTAACATTAGCTTGAACTGCTCTGAGAAATCTAGTGTGGACACATCCGTGTCTTCCAACCCCAACACCACCCATTATATTCTATGCCCATTTCCATCTAGATGGATGTATAGATCGACCCATATATAGACAGGGAGATAGGGCCTCTCCCACCCCTGTATATATATAGTATAGTGACAACCTAGTTAGTCTTTAGTCGAGCTAACATTTCTCATTCCTTGGTTGAGCCAATGCCCATCCCATTGCTATATCTTGGCCCATATAGTTATAGGGGCCCGACAAAGGGTAGACATTTATGCTAGTGAGGGCCATAGATCCATTTGTATGCTTGAACCCATGGCTCCTATATATTAGAAAGAGAAAAATTTAAAACTCTCCAATAATACAAAGATGTAATTTCATGGTTGTATGATGATTTAAATATCTTCGATCCTAGAGTCATTACACACGCCATTCCATTAAAGGAAGGACAAAAGCCTTTTAGACAAAGATAGAGACTTATTAACTATGTGTTAGAAACCCTTATAAATAAAGAGGTACAAAAATTGCTTGTTGCATGAATCATCTTTCCATTACGGCATTCAACATGGGTAGCAAATTTGGTGTCAATTCGGAAAAAAAAGTGGGAAAATCAAACTTTTCCTAGATTTATGCAACCTAGACAAATCATCAATTAAAGACAACTATCCATTGCCTTCCTTGGATGGGGTTGTTATGTCCACTTTTTGAAATATTTAATTATGGAAATAATTAATGATAATACTTTAAGTTGTACTAAGTCACTTTTATTTTATAATATAAAAAGGACACTTATGTATTATTATTAAAGAGGGCCAAAAAACAATTATTATTAAGTAGATGAAAAGTAATATTTTATTAAAAGTATTTTTAAATAATTTTAGTGTTAAAGTGGAAAATGGAAGTTATAAAAGCAGTTGGGCTCAAAAGAATAATTATTCGTTATTCATCTTTGACAATCAAACCCTAATCTAGAGTTTGAACCATTATGTTCAATCTTTTCATCTAAGGACGAAAACCCTCTGATATACAGGTGGGGAGGATGAAAACCCTCTAACCCATTAAAGTGATTCCATCTAGGAATCATAATTGTGCTTGCAAATTGGGATTAAATACCAGTATTAATGTGATTGACGATTGCCAACATTTTCTGTCCCTTGTGAGGGTTTGAAATAATTTTCAAATTATTGCGTTGGGTTTCATATACAGCTAGGGTTATTGCGTTGGGGTATATGTGACCAATTGAGTCTAATTTGTGCAAATCGAAGTGGTTGTTGTGGCCTTTAATTCTCACTGTAACCTTACTTCAAGCTTCATTCATGTTGTTATCCCTATGTTGTTTGTGCTCATTGTTGCATGTAATTATTTTACAAAGGTTTATTCAAGCAAGAGTTTTGTTTTTTGGCCTTGTGACGCAAAATAAATGTAAGGATTTTATTACCGTATTCTATTATCATTTAGATTGCTTCATTATCAGAATTTTGTACACTTTCATCTCAATACAATAAGGGTTTAGTGAAAATTCAATTACGTTTTCAATATCAATATTGCATGTGGGATGTTTTAGTATTTGTTTGATATCTAATATTGAAAAGGAATCATAGAAAACTTTAGAGTTGATAAATTATCTAGAAAGGGCATTACAGTGATATCAAAGCATTGATCTTGCTACCCTGTAGATGAGCCTGTGGATCAGACGAAAAATCATGGGAGACAGAAAAAAGAAAATATGTACAGAAGAAATGAATTCCTTACATGAAGCCATCCATCAAAGTCAGAGATTTAACAAGGACCATCCAGAGAACAATGAAAGAAATGACAGAGACGATACAAGCTTTGCAAAATATAAATTAGAACAAGGCTACCCAAAGGAATCCTTCAATAATTAATCGACCCAAATTTCTTCAAGCAAAGTTTTTACAAAGGGAAGAAAATATAGATCCTATTCAAGAGGTGTCGATTAAAATACAAAAGGACGAGGAAAAGTACAAACTCGAGGCCACTAGAATCCTTAACCAGTATCAAGGGATCCCTAATAGTTTTAAATCTCAAGTTTCCGTTGATGATTACTTGGAGTTACTCAAAGTGAGGTATCCAAATAAAAGATGTTTGTATGGATACATAAGAATGTTGGGAAAGAAAGAGGAAAAATCAGAACCGAAAGAAGTTAAGGAGCAAGAGCCAAAGAATATGTTCCTGGAAAAAGAAGAGAGAACAAAAACAGAGGTCCAATGGGGTACAAAGCAATCCAGCATGCAAGTTGAAGGTAAGGATCTTTTATCAAAAAAAGATACATCATTGACTTCTAAGATTGAATGCCGGCAAAAAAGTTTTTCTTAATGAAGTCAAGGAGGAACAAACATTACTTATTAAATGCAAAATTGTAAAAGATCTTCCAGTAATTTCTAAGGGTATCCACGAAACACCTCTCAAGCTCAGTATAACCCCATTATGCTCCCAAGCAAAGAGGCATAAACTATTTGACAAAAACTCAGAGTTCATAATAGTTAACAAGTCACAAAGGGGTCAAATATCTCAGCTGCAAGCCACAGATCAGCAGCTACAACAACAAAACATTCAATATCAACAAGGTATGGTTCATGCATGAGAACCACAACAAAGTATACCAAAACAATCAATTGTTGTTTTGCAAGTTTGGTTGATAAATGATTCTCTATCCTTACCCCAATGGACCAAATAAAATTGTGCTAGTGGGATTAACTAAGAATCAGATTTCTAATTGGTTCACAAATACATGTGGTTGCCTTTCGGAGGAACCAAAGGGAGCATCCAACTCATCTACTTGCAAAGAGGGAGTATCATGGAATGCATGGATTACAGGTTATGCTCAGAATAATTACAAAGGAGCAACTCAATTACAAGAATACACAAATCAGTATATGGCAGCAATTGAGGGCACTTCAAGAACAGAAAAGTTGGATTTCGATTTTTCCACGAGATTTGTGAAGCTAAGATGTCTTCAAGTAGACCAGAAGTCAACTATAAATGCCTAGGAGGCAGTCAAGATGCTTCAGCAGGTCCGTGAATATGTGACTACTACTGCTGCATTGATTTCATCAGAGTTTTTGGTACCAATTGTCCAAGTACATTATACAATAAGATTGACATATAGGACACCTATGATGGGAGATGAACTTGAACATTGTGAGGAGAATCAATCTCAAAGTATAGAAACCAGTATGCGTTTGGAAACTAATTTTTTCAACAAAAAATAAAGGGACGATGAGTTCCCGTGGTTTGACTGGTACTCAGTTGAAGATCCAGTTAAGGGTCGGGGCTATGAAGTGTAAGTCTTTTTGGAGTTTTGTAAGGAAGATATCAACATGCCATATGGATGTTCAGTGTTGGTTATTGCTTCTTTGGAATTTGTTGTCATAAGGAACGGAAACTCACTATTTAGCAAGAGTACAAACATCGGTTTTATGCAAGCTATTCAAATAGGGGATTTGTTTTGTTTGCTTCCCGGAAGGTTATAGTTGATTCTGCAAATGATTTTCTATTGGATGATGCTTTAATTGTGGTAGCAAGGGTTCAAATATGTTCAGACTATTTAAACTATAATTTAAAGAAAGAGATTGGTTTTGTTGAACTCAAGAATCAGGGAGCATCATGCTAATTGAATTGAATACCCAAACATTCTATCACATTTCATATTTCAGAAACGCAACGTATCACGTGCCAACAGAAAATATTTCAACAAGAATTCCTTTGGGTTTGCAGAACCTATTTTATAATACACAGAGTATCAATGATAGTGTATCCACAAAGGAACTTACAATATCATTTGATTGGACCACATATGAATCTTATCAACAACATGATGTGCAAAAGTTTAACGAAATATTGCATAATAAGCTAGAAGAGACAGCAAAGGAGCCTCTTCAAAAGCTCTACGAAAGCCACCTAACAAATTACATAGCTTGAAGTGATGTGAATTACCAATCCACTAGGAAAGAGTTGTTTTATGATCTTCAACTTGATGTCAAGGGATGAAAGGATGTTTATGCTTCTTTCATTAGATGTATTTGAGTTAAAAAACTTGATGGTGACAATCAATATAAAGCAAAGAACCTTGGCTTCCATGATGCTTGAAAGAATGGTCAAAATAATCATGTAAGACTATTTCAGGATATAGAGATGGAATGGCTACAAAGTATAGCATCTTCAAAGCAGAAAAACAGAGTAAACAGGATCAATATTGCAGGCTTAGAGTTTCAGCTTTCAATGGTTTGACAGAATCTAACTAGCATTTGGAAGCAAAACTAGAAATTCTAGATGTTAGATGTATGATGGATGAGAATAGAAAGTAAGGGGAGCATAATCTTAAGTTTGCCCATGATTATTCAAAAAGAATTTTGAAGGTATTAGGTGAGAATGGAAATCCATGGATGAGAGACATTTTACTGAGGCTTCAAATGATGTCATGATAAACCTAATGAAAAGTCAAAAGAACTCACAAGTTGGAAAGATCAGCTTAAGCTCTCTTTCAAAATGGAAGGCTGATGCAGACAGATCTTACGCATCTATACATGACAACAAAGATTACAATGAGTTGCAAGGTTCATGGAGAAGCACCATGACATACCCAAGAAAGGTATATAAATGGATGATCAAGCAAGATTGGTTTGAATTTGACCTTGGCCTTGAAGTGAACAAGCAGACTTTCTGGATAACGACATGAAAGTTGGAAAATGTCATGATGTGTTTGATGATATAATTAATCGGGGCCACATACCTTGTGAATCTACATTTACAATGCTCACCATGGATTACATTGAAGCACCAGATCAAGGTTTTGTTGATGAAGCCAATAATATTTACAACCGCATGATTCAACTCAGAGGTTATCAGCCAAGTCCCAATTTGAAAAGTTCTTTTTTCAAGGCCCTCTTATGTGGGACAGGAGGGACTGCCAACAATATTTAAAGCAAGCAGAATATATGTTTCAAAATATGCAAGCAACAAAGCATAGGATAAAGAAAGATACATATGAAGGTTTGATCTGGCTACACAGTTATCAAGACTACATAAATTGTGAGAGAATTCAAATCTCTAAGGAATAATATGCAACAGTCAGGAATAAAGGAAAGTGGAGACCTTTTGGTCTAAATTCTAAGGGATTGTTCTAAATGTGCTAATGTAGAGAAGGCAGAAAGAACACGGAATTGCAAGTCCCCAAGGATGAATTGGGACCCAAGTATTACAAAGATGGTCAGGTGGGGAGAGTCTAAGCAATTGAGCTTGCAATTGCTTGAAGACAAGCAATTTTGGGAAGGGCAGATTGTCAGGCCCCTTTTCAAAATATTTAATTATATAAATAATTAATGATAATACTTTAAATTGTCCTTAGTCACTTTTATTTTATAACATAAAAATGATACTTATGTATTATTATTATTAAAGAGGGCCAAAAAGTAATTATTATTAAGTAGATGAAAAGTAATATTTTATTAAAAGTATTTTTAAATACTTTAGGGTAAAATTGGAAAAGGTGAGTTATAAAATGAGGAGTTGGAATCAAAATAAATATTATTTACTATTCATCTTTGACAATTAAACCCTAATACAAAGCTTCAGCCATTGTGTTCAAAATTTCATCTGAAAAAAAAAACCCTTTAATATATAGGTGTGGAGGACGAAAACCCTCTAAACCATTTAGTTGATTCCATCCAGGAATCATAATTGTGATTGCAAATCAAGATTAAATACCATTATCAGTGTGATTGAGGATTACCAACATTTTCCAGCCCTTTTGAGGGTTTAAAATAATTTTCTGATTATTGCGTGCTGAGGTTCAATGTACATCTAGGGTTATTGCGTTGGCACTTATGTGACCAACTGAGTCTAATTTGTGCAAATCGAAGTGGCTGTTCTAGCCTTTACTTCTAGCTATAAACTTACTTCAAGCTTCATTCAAAGCATGATCCCTATGTTTGTTGTTTGTGCTCATTGCTGCATGAAATTATTTTACGGAGGTTTATTTAAGAGTTTTGTCTATTGGTCTTGTGATGCAAAATAAATGTAAGAATTTTATTAAAGCATTTTATTATTGTTTAGATTGCTTCATTATTAAAATTTCGTATGCTTTCATCTCAATACAATAAGGGTTTCAATGAAATTTCAATTAGGTTTTCAATATCAATATTGCATGTCGGATGTTTTAGTATTTTTTTTGATATACAGTAGTGAAAAAGAATCACAGAAAACTTTAGAGTTGATAAATTATCCAAAAAAGAGACATTACAGGGGTGATTCACATTGTTAGATATTCCAAAATGATTTCTAACATAGACAGATTCTCAGGTTACAATTAGGTTTTAGTAGACAAAGAAGATAGAATTAAAACCACCTTCACCACCAAGTGGGGAACTTTTGCCTACCAAAAGAATGCCTTTAGGTTTGATAAATGTAGGAGCAAATTTTCAATGGGCTATGGATTGTGCCTTTCAAGGACTAATTGATAAATGCATCATTATTATATGGATGATCTAACTATGTTTCCTAAAGACAGGTCTAAACAAGTTCACCATTTACAAAGTGTTTTAGATAAGATGCAGATGGTATGGTCTCTCACTCAACCTGAAGGAAAATATTTTTGGAGTGACAAAGGGTAAGTTACTCGGTCATGTTATTACAAAAGAATGTATCACCATCATCCAAAAAACAGCAAATTTCATTTCTAAAATTCAACTGCCTAATAGTAAGAAGGAACTAAAATCTTTTTTTAGCAAAATTAATTTTGTAAAGAAAATTTCTCTGATTTTGTTGAGATTATAAGACTTTTGAATACTATGCTAAAACAGGATGTTAAAGTAAAATGGACAACTGAAGCCAAAAGAGCCTTCTAAGAAATCAAAGATGCTATCAACCAAGCTCAAGAACTGGTTAGCCCTAATTTTATCTAGGATTTATATATATTATTTTACCTTTGACCATACCAATGCAGCAGTGCTCACACAAAAGATTGACAATGAGGAGCATCCTATTGCATTCATAAGAACGAATCAAAAATATGTTGAATTTGAGCATCCAGTTTTGGATAAAAAAGCATATGCACTGGTCAACGCTGTAAAAAAAATTAGGCATTATATACTTCGCAACAAAGTCTATGTTATTATTCTAGAAGCTGTTGTGAAGCTTATGTTGGGACAAAATCAATTGGAAGAGCACATGGGAAAATGGATATCAAAACTTCAAGAGTATGATTTAGAGATCAAACTACCCAAATTGGTATGAGGACAAGAGCTTACACAACTCATGACTGAGACTGATCCTAGGATTACAATGATGCAAGTAGATAAAGCTCAATTTGTTGATAATGATTGGTATGATCATATCATACATTATTTACTATATGGGACTTCTCCCCTAGCATTGGATAAAGAATAGAGAAGGGCATTGAGGCTCAAGGCATCTCATTTCATGATAGAGGCATTTTGTGTTGGAAAAACTATGAAGGGATCTATCTCGATTGTGTATCTAAAGAAGAAGCTAAGGAAATCATCAACAGTTTTCATGAAAATCTAGGTAATGGTCATCCTTCAGGATTTAAGACAGTGCATAAAATCTTGAGTAGTCTAAGATTGGCCCACGATTTTCAAAGACACACACAATCATGTACGGAGATGTCATAAACGCCAAATTTTTGCCAAGAAAGAGGTACACAACCATGCCATTACAGTCAGTGATCGAAGGACAACCGTTCGCTCAATGGGCTTGGATTTTATTGAAGTAATCAATCCTAACTCCTCAACAAAACATAAGTTTGTCTTAATGGTTACAGATTATTATAAGAGATAAACTGAAGCCATTGCCACCAAAAATAGCATAGTGAAAGAGGTTATATAATTCTTAGAATAGAATATAGTCACAAGGCTTGGGACACCTTTCTCCTTGGTCTATAACAATGGTCCTACTTTCCGATCAACGAAATTTATTGAATGGGCCTACGATAATAAAATTTTCATCTAATTACTACCCTCAAAGGAATGGTCTAGTTGAATCAACAAATAAGAATTTATGTGATGCAATTAAGAAACCTACTACGAAAAAAGTCAAGGAGTGGCATTTATTGTTGAAATATGCATTATGGGCAGATAGAACCAGGCATAAACAAGCCCTCAAAGCTTCTCCTTTCCTATTGGTTTATGGCCAAAAAACCAGTCTTTCCAATAACATTGAGGATCCGACTTACCAATTCATGCAAGAATACATGGAGGGAGATGAAAGAATACAATTAAGGCTACTAGATATAATCCAAATGGAAGAAGCACGAGAAGAAGCTCTGTACAATATCAACAAACATCAGGATATCATCAAGAGATGTTTTGATAAAAGTGATAAAGTGAAAGCATTTAGAATTTCAAACTTAGTCTTGCGTTGGCACAAAGCACATGAGAAGAAGGGTCAACATGCCAAGCTTGCCCCATTATGGATTGGCTCATACCATATTTCTAAGATCCTAGGAAGTAATGCATTCAGATTCAAAGACTTGCAGGGCAATGACTTGTCACTACCAGTGAGAGTACAATAATTGAAGTATTACTTCTTGGCTGTCCCTTCATCATCCACTTCTAAATGACTGTGAGTCTTAGTTTAGAATTAGGTTAGTTTAGAGATAGCTTAGAATAGTTTGCATGTTTGCACTGCTTTACTTTGTTAGATAGTTTTCTTTTAGTACTTGTTTGAAGTTGACCATAATTCGCATACTCGTACTTGGAGAGTACTCGCCCAACTCCCAAAAAATTTATGCGGCGATTATTCAACAGCAACTCACCATTATTCGACAAACTAAAAAATACTTAAATTTAAAAAAAAACATAAATTTTATAGAAATTATAGTTGCAAATGTATCAAATGACTCTGTAAAACGTTGGGGAGGCGTTTTCTATTAGATTTGAATACAAGTGTAAAACTACATAATCATGATTCATGCAAATACCACTATGACATTGGCAAGTTTCAAGAACAAACTGATATAGTGATACTTATACAAGAATTTACAAGTACAAATTACAAGAATCTATAATTTTATCTTCCTTGCTCTCTTGAAAACTAATGGAGACTAAGAGAGTCCAGTCCTCCCACTCGGATGCCCTTCCTTGCTCTGCCTAGAATGTTGCATCTGTGGCTCCACCCCAGAACCAAATGGTAGTGACTCCTCCTCTGTCTCATGTTCGACAATATCTACAAGGATGTCATCCAATCCAATATCTCATGTTTCTTTTAATACACAAGGAAGTCTTTTAGTTTTTTCTTGAATGCAAGGTGTCTATCATACCTACACCCCTTCATGCATCCTATGATGTCTCCCTAAAATCTTAAAACCCTGAAATATGGCTAAGGTTGAAACCCTGAAATATGAGTAAATCTGAAATATGATGGGATACTCCAAAACCTACAATTTGCATTATAGCTCCTAAAGGTCCGAAACCACTCTCAAACATCCTGAAAGTACATATATAAAATATAACTTACAGTATAATCTTATACTTAAATGTTTATTTTATATATATATATATATATATATATATAGTGGGGACATGCATGTTTAAAATTTTAAAAATGAAAAACAACTAAGTTCTTCCCAAATTTTTCAAGCATTCTAACCACACTGGCGGGTATTTACTCAGTACTCGTCCAATACTCGCGAGTACTGGGGAGTACATGCCAATACTTGCAAGTACTCGGCGAGTATTGTGCCAGTACTTGCCAAGACCCGAGTAATCAAAACCCTACGATTTCAAGTGGTGATTTATGGGTTTTGGGGAAGTTTGGCGATTACTCGCCCACTCGACGAGTAATTGGCGAGTATGCAAACTCAAATGGAAACCAAAATTTGGTTTCCAATTCTTAACTTAGACTTTGCTTTCAGTGTTTCTGAGTAGCTAATAAGTCTTATTCAAGACATTTTTTCATAGAATTCTGCCAAGGCCTTCTATTCTTGCAGATAATTGGATCTATATTTTTCAAAAGAGGATTTTATTGTCAACAAACTAGTTGACCCAAACTAGAAACATAGAAAGGTGTTTAAAATTCAGGTAGATTGAACAGACTTTGAAAATACTTCAATATTGTGTTTGGAAGTATTCTATTTCTTTTACCATGATTTGAATCTTTATTTTATACTTAGCAGGGGAATAAAGAATAGTTTTGCACTAACAAAAGTCAAGCTTACACTTAAAACATAATAAGTTGGTCTTCAGAAAAGTCACTGACAAAGGGAAGGTTGTTCATGCAAAACTTTCTAATATATCCCATAATACAGTTATTTTGGTTCCCAACACTCTCAAAGAACAAATTAAAAAAAAACAAAAACCATGCACTCTTAAAGATGGATACTAAAAAAAGTTTTCTTTATGTGATTTGGATAATAATCTCTATCGGGATATGGACTTCCGAATGGTAGTGACACTTTCATGCCCCCATTTTTGAATTGAATAAGTTAGAAGACCCTTAGCCTATTCTCTGTTTCCCAAAGGCTAAACGGGTGGTGCTAGGGAAATAAATTAATAATTTAGCTTAAGTTGGCCAAAAATTAATTTTATATTATAAAAAGGCTACTTATGTTATTTAATTAAAAAGGTTATATAATTTTAATAAAGCAAATTAACAACAAAATAGAAGTGATTCGTTGTTTTATGGGTTTTGCCTCGGTAAAAACAAAAAGTAAAATTATAAATGGATTGTTGGGTTTCTTTGGTATCTTTTATCAATCCTTATTTGTGAGTTTGAGCATTCCATTTCAGCTTTCAATCTCAGCGGACGAAAACCCTCTGGTGGAAAAGACTTGGGAATGAAAACCCTCAAGTTTTGTGTGGTGGTTCCATCCAAGGACTACATTTGCTTCAAATCTATTCTATATCATAAATCAGCTAAATCAAATAATCAGGGCAGCGTGGGAGTTCCAAATCTACGCTAGGACGTCAATATTAGGGTTGGAGTCACTTTCTGACGCATTTTTAGGGCTGGCATCATATGTTTAGGGCTGACAACATCATTGTGGGGGGCTAACATCACCATTAGAAGTTGTTTCTAGGTTAAATCTCCACTTTCAAGTTCAGTTGTGTCAAATAATTTTTGCATTTTGTTGTAACTGAACTATGTCGTTATTCCAATAAAATCTCTATTTTTCATTGTTTATTAGAAAAAACAAAGTTTTTATATTTTCAGATTTAAGGGTTCGTTGCAAACATCAGAATTTGTTGTAAAAATAAGAAATTTTCAGAATTCTATAATTTCATTTACAAGGGTTTTAATATAAAAAACATAATTTAATATTTTCAGTCTAAGGGTCTGCTGTAAAATCCAAATTGTTCTAATTTGTCCAGAAAAGGGATATTGCAGTGGTATCATAGCATTGATCTTGCCAGCCTGTGGATTAGATGAAAAATCATGGGGAATAGAGAAAAGAGAGTTTCTACAAATGAGATAATTTTTTTGTAGGAAACGATCATTTGGGGCCAGAGAGATCTAGAAAAAACAATCCAGAGGATAGTGAAAGAATCTATGATAGAGATTATACAAGCCTTGCAGAATATAAATCATAACAAAGGTACCCAAAGGAGTCCTTTAGCAATTAATCGACCCATATTTCTTCGAGCAAAATTCTTACAAAGGGAAGAAAATATAGATCCTATTAAAGCAGTGTTGATTAAAATAAAAAAGAACAAGGAAAGATACAAACTTGAGGCCACCTGAATCCTTGACCAATATCAAGGTATACCTTATAGTTTTAAATCTCAAGTTTCCTTTGATGATTACCTAGAGGTACTCGAAGTGAGATATTCGAATAAAAGAGGTATGTATGGATACATTAGAGAGTCGAGAAAAACAAAGGAATCCGCCATGCAAGTTGTAGGTAAAAATCATTTGATAGCAGACAATGTTTTATTGACTTCTAATGATTGCATTTATGTCAATGAAGTCAAGGAGGAAAAGGCATCACTAACTGAATGCAAAGCGTAGAAAATAGAAATAGATGTGCCAATGCATGAGCTACCCAACAATCTTCTAAAGAGTGAGCCACTACCATATAAGACTAAATTTATCAATTTTAGAATAATCTCTCAAAAGCTCCTACTTCGGCCAAAGAGAGTAAGCACTCTTATAATTTCAGTTCAAGATATGGGAATGATAGCACAGATCTATTTTAGTTTTGCCATCATTCTAAGAAAGGTAAAAGAATGAAGATAGATCCTTTAACTCAAAATGAATTTTGCATAATGGTACGGAATCTAGGTGATATTTTGAGATCTATAAAGGATAGAATTTATGATTTCAATATCATTGTTGTTGATAATTTCATTATCCCATACAAATCGATAAGAAAAAAATCAGAATTGACCTTAGATGAGCATAAAGAAAATATTATGAATGACAATAGGATTCAATGGATAAAGCACAAGGGTAAGATATTTCAGCTCCAAGCCACAGATCAACAAGTGCAACGGCAAAACACTTTGTATCAACAAGGTATGGTTCATGCATGGGAACCATACAAAGGTATGCCCGAATAATCAATAGTTTTTTTTTTGCAAATTTGGTTGATTGATCCTGTACTCCAACGTTATCCAAAAGGACCAGATAAAATTGTGTAGGTAAGACTAACTAGAAATCACATTTCTAATTGGTCCACAAATACGTGTGTATGCCTTTTGGAGGAACCAAAGTAAGAATTCAAGTTATTTATAAAATTGTGTTAGTAAGACTAACTAGAAATCAGATTTCTAATTGGTCCACAAATACATGTGTATGCCTTTTGGAGGAACCAAATGAAGCATTCAAGTTATCTACTTGTAAAGAGAAGTATCATGGATTACAAGATATACTCAGAATAATTATAATGAAGAGACCCTAAGACTCACAAGTCAAACATGAGGTTCAAAGGCATGTCATCTCACATCCAATAGTGCTCTCAAGGTAAATGACAATGGAGCATCTCAATCACAAGGTAAGTAGATTAATAACAATACCATCTTGGTTGGATTTAGATTTGATGTTTGGATAGAGAGTGCAATTGCCTGAACAATAGTCACATTTGCAAATGAATGTGTCATAATATTTGACAGAGTTTGGTGATAAGTTGTCAAATGGCTGTCTTCTATACAAGGTCCATGGTATGCTAGATAGGGCAGCAGCAGTTCTCTTCTTATATTGGTTTTGATTCAGTTGCTAATATGCCACTCAATGCTGACATGATATTCTCCATATATAATAAGATGTATTTGTGTAACTGGTTGTGTTTGCATAATCATGACTTGACACTTGTAGTCAAAAATCAAGATGATAAGTCACAAAGCTGACTACGCATCCTCAACACTGACATGATATTCTCCATATATAATGAGATGTATTTGTGTAACTAGTTGTGTTTGCATCATCATGACTTGACACTTATAGTCAAAAGTCAAGAAGATAAGTCACAAAGCTGACTACGCATCCTAATATAGGTCCCAGATATATTTATAGACATGAGCAAGGTAAACATCATGTTGATATTCATATTTTTCAAAATAAGTGTATTGTTGTGTTTAGACATTTGCTCACATGATCGCGGGAGGACATAGAAGATGGGCACATCACACGTTTGGAATCAAGTTCCAAGCATGTTCACCTTTCCAAGATACACAGAGGAGAATCTCCAGAAGATGATAATCACATTGATGGGAACGTATAGCTCCTTGTGAGATCTTTCATTATAGCATTCTATGCACTTGGAAGAAGAATCCATATGCAAATCTGAATTTATACTAGAAAAGCATAGGGCATATAGATCCTTTCATTCAAGCTCAAAATTGTTTTTGCATATGCAATCCGGATGACTTTTTGAGGTACAAAAAGGATCATGACTTGACACTTGTAGTCAAAAGTCAAGAAGATAAGTCACAAAGCTGACTCCACATCCTTATATAAAATCCCAGACATATTTATAGACATGAGCAAGGTAAACATCTTGTTGATATTCATATTTTTCAGAATAAGTGTATTGTGGTGTTTAGACATTTGCTCACAAGATCATGGGAGGACATAGAAGATCAGCAGATCACATGTTTGGAATCAAGTTCCAAGCATGTTCACCTTTCCAAGATACACAGAGGAAAATCTCCATAAGATGATAATCACACTGATGAGAACGTATAGCTCCTTGTGAGATCTTTCATTATAGCATTGGATGCACTTGGAAGAAGAATCCATATGTAGATCTGAATTTATACTAGAAAAGCATAGGGCATATAGATTATTTGATTCAAGCTCAAAATTGTTTTTGCATATGGATGACTTTTTGAGGTACAAAAACGATAAAGGCTTTAATGTGACTGTAGTTGAGAGCTTCACCATCCCATGTACCAAGAGGATTCAACAACTGAACCTTAACTTGGAGAGAGCTTTTCATAGAACATGGGCACGTGGGCAGCCCATTGTTTGGATGAAGGCGTTGAGGATATCTCAACAATTTCTAGTGCAGCAAAGGAAGATAAACACTTAGATTACAGCCCAAGCTACATACAGGTTGGCCACCCTTGGTTGTGTAAAGAAGAATACACAAAGGTTGGGATACTACAAAATGGCTTCACCATTTTGTGCATCAGGGTTCAGAATTCAGCATTCAGCCTTTAGAATTCAGAATTCTGCACTTCAAGTGGACACAAGGTATGCAATGATTCCTACATCATGGGTTTAGGTGAGAAGCTAAAATCCATGTACGAGAGACATTTTACTGAGGCTTCAAATGATGTCAATTCAAATAATGAAAGGAATGTTCCGATCCAGGAAACATATCAGATTGACTTTCAGAATGATTCTACTAATAAGCATGAACTTGAAAAGAGTATTTTAGTAGAGGTAGGTGTTGAGTTCACAAATTCAGCGATTGGTTACATTCTACATGGTTCTTGGGATGATGTATTGAGTAATTTCACAACTTCAATATGCCAAATAGATGAGTTGAAACATGATCAAAAACAGTGTGGCAATGCATATGAGAAAAATTCCAATGAATAGGAAAATTAGGAAAAGCTCTTTGACACTAGAGGCAAACTAACTTCTCATCTTTTTGTATATCTCATGGAAGTTTATGCTAAGGTTGAGCAGCGCATGGATTCTTTGAAGATTTTCCAAGAAATGCAAAAGGAGGTCCTACGAGTGTGATTGCTTATGAGAAAATTGTACAAGTATTGTCATTTTCTCAAGGAAAATGGAATTCAAGCCTAGAAGAAGGGTTAGCTCATATGGCTGTAAGTGAGTTTGCAGTAGGCATTTGTGCCCATAACATAATAACAAAGACCTCAATCTCTACACGGTTCATGGAATTTCAGACTTTATTAGCAATACCATTGGGGTCAAGCAGGGATGCCCTTTGTCCCCAACTTTATTTGGGATATACATTGATGAGTTAGAGACCTCTCTTCATGAACATATTCAGGGTAGTGATGGGTGTCTTCTTCCCCAGGTTCTGATTTCTATTCTCTTGTTTACGGATGATGTGGTTCTCCTAGCCTCTTCTCTTGAGGGCTTACAGCAGTAGTTGGATGCTTTGGCTCTCTTTTGTGATCTCCGACAGCTGACGGTTAATTTGGGGAAAACCAAGGTCATGGTGTTTAATGTCTTGAAGACCTCCCACCTCCATTTCTTTTTCAGAGGCAAGGAGGTTGAGATTACCACTTCCTATACTTATCTGGGAGTGCAAGTTTCTGGTCCACGTTTCAACTTGAGGCAGGTACTCCAGCCTAGAATAAACAAAAGTTATGGTTCTTTAGCTCTCCTTGAATGACAGTGTTTTCAACATTACTTTCAAGATATCTCATCCAAGATGTCACTCATGGATACACTTATCAGACCCACAGTTCTTTATGGATCATTAGTTTGGGGGCCCTCTTTACTTGAGGGTGATTGGGTTGTTGTTGAGAGGGTCCAAACACTTCTCCTTCGTTACATGATCAAATGTAAGCAGACAGTTCCCCAACACATTATCCTTGTAGAGTTTAAAGCCTGGCCCTTCCAACTGGACACTATATTTGATTTGATCTCTTTCATACATCGCATACGGAGGTTTGTTGATTTTGCGAGTGGGCGTGACAGATATCCATACTTAGCATACTGTTCTTCAGAGAATCTTGCTCTCTCAGCTCCCTAAGACTCATGGACATTGTTGGTAAACAGGTGTTTCTGATCTATTGGAATCTATGGGAATCAAGATGGACTGACTTCCTCCATTTAGGTACTCCTCCGACGCACCAGCTCATCTTATACCCAATAGACAGGAGTTAAACCGGATTATTAGGGATGATATTTACAGACAGTTTATTTATACTACTTGGGTAAACCCTCTTGGGGGATTACACTCTAAGATGGCATTTTATGCAGAGTACTTCTTGGAGATAAGGGACGGGCTTATCATTTGTCCACAATATACATTCCATCACTAGATACACTCTCTTTGCATCCCATTAGGACAGTTTCCAGTAGGACCCCATAGGCTTAGGATTGAGACAGATCACCAAATAGATCAAGCAAACAGGATTTGTTAGTTATGCAGCATCCTAGAGACGGAGTCCAAGGAGCACTTCATCTTCCGTTGTCCTAAATACAACGAGATCAGGGGGAGATTTTACTGCCTATTTAGGAGGACACGGACTCTTTCTAACTTCTTCAGATATGAGGACCAAAGATGTTTAGCTTTATATGTACACGAAGCTCTTAAGCTTCATGATCATTTTATTTAGAGACCCACTAGATCAGTCTCCACTCAACGGATTACTTCCTTTTTCACGGTGCTACCTTTGAGGAGAGGCACTAAGCGACAAATTCATTTCATATTAGTGCGGCCCAAAGACACTACTCACAGTTCCACTAGTTTTCAAGAGCATATTCACTTCAGACCCAGCATTAGGAGACAAACTAGATCCACCAAATCTTCACAGAAGGCTTTTCCTTCTAGGTAGAGGATTGGAGGACAGACCAGGCATCATACCTCCCCTTCTTCGGGTCAAAATTCTATTCGGAGCTTCTTCTCGTCGGCCTTGGATGCTAGGAGAGTTGGATCGAACTCTTGATGGGTTCCCTCTTGGTTCTTTCTTAAAGCTCGTTCTCGAGCTCTCAATGTTTAGAGATTCTTGGGGATTGCTCATTTCTTTTACTCCTTTCTTTGGACTTGAGCGTGGTTGGTCACGGCTTTTTGGTTCTTTGGCTCTAAGCATGGTTACTCTTTGCCAAGTTTTATAGTATTTCTTTTAGCATTGTTTTTCTTGTTTTTTCTAGACCTTTTTGGTTTCCCACTTTTTCCTGACACATTTTTGTAATCTGCAGTTCCTTTGACCTACTTTTGTGGTCATTAGTTGGACATTAATATATTTATCTCATCTTATCTCAGAATTACTAAGACTTAATAGTAGAGGTAAATTCCAAGTACAATTAGATGAATTTGGCAGTCATTCTAACTTCATGAGTGCTGATTTACAGTTCAGTTTCAGATTCTCTAAGGCAACCAAAAATTGTAAACAAAAGGCCGCTGATGTAGGTAATAACTACACTATCGGATTCGCCCCCCAAGCCCTAGGCGTTTCCTACAAAAAAAAAAACAATTTTGCTTAATAAAAAGTCAAACACGGACTTCAAAAAACAAAACAAAGTATGAAAACCTCTCTGCAATTTCAACGACTAGCTGTGTTTGATTGTTTTCGAAACGTGAGCTTCAGTCGATTCATCTGTATCTTCTTTATTAGGGCTGTATAAAGCAGCTATGAAGGTTGCTAGAGCAAGTCAACAAGTCTTCCAGTTAGTGGATCGCATTTCAGCCATGCCAAAATAAAAGAAATGTCTATAACATGATCAAGATGAGGGAGAGTTTGAAATCAATTATGTCTTGTTTTGCTTATCCCTTATGTCCCAAAAATATGGTTCAACAAGACTCTTTATGTGCTATACATATGGTAAGAATAAGATCATTTGCACAGGGATAATACAAAAGCTCAACTCATGAATAAGCTCAAAGAAGAGAACAAGGCATAGTCTTAAGTTGATTTAACACCAGGGCATCTCATTGTAATCTTCACCAAACTGCAAAGAGTGCATTTTCTTTTGTCTTTGTTTTTGTCCATACATTGTAAGTTGTCACATTTGCACTATGTACTTGTAATAATAAACAAGACTAATCTAAGTTCGACAATTGAATATTATGATATTTGGCATTGAATTATTAGTATGTTTTGTGGTTATTTCACTTATTATGTTTCCTCTATGCATATTATGTGGTTATTTTTGCTTAGATGGCTATATTTTTATATTTTTTATTTTTTATATATATTTTTGTATGGTCGTATCCAAACATATCCAAACCCCTCAAAAAAAAATTCCCCTTATACCTGTATCTGATACTCGTACCTGTATCAGTACCTGTATTGGTTTCGGCAACGTAGGGTGATAAGAGTGCAATATCAAAAGGGGCCATTATGGGTAACATGCAACAAAAACTGAGTGTTTTAGAAGAGCAAAGAGGAACAATTTCATGCTAGTTCTCAGTCAAACAACCTGATGAAGCAAAGTTTATTCGGAATATGGCATTGCAAATTCCCAAGGATGAATTGGGATCCAAGGATTACAAAGATAACTATTTAGGGAGAGCTCGAGCAGTTGAGCTTGGAATTGTTCAAGGGCAAGCAATTTTGGGAAGGGTGGACTGCCATGTCTCTTTTTTTTTAATTGAATAAGTTAGAAGACCCTCAGCGTATTCTCCATTTCTCTAAGGCTAAAAGGGTGATGCAAGGGAAATAAATTAATAATTTAACTTAAGTAAGCCAAAATTAATTTTATGTTATGAAAGGGCAACTTATGTTATTTTATTAAAAAGGTTGTATATTTTTTATAAAGCAAGTCAACAACAAAATAGAAGTGGAATGTTGTTTTATGGGTGTCGCCTCGGTAAAAGGTCAAAATAAAATTATAAAAGGGGCATTGGGTTCCTTTCGAGAGTATCTTTTATTATTCAACTTTTCCAGCTTATTTGTGAGTTTGAGCATTCCACTTCAGCTTTCAGCCTCAAAAGACGAAAACCCTTACGTTTTGTGTCTAGGTTCCATCCAAGGACTACATTTGCACTTCAAAGCTGGTTTATATCAGAAATCAAATAATTGGGGCAGCATGGAAGTTCCAGATCTACACTAGGGCATCAATATTAAGGTTGGCATCACACTTTTGGAAGCATTTCTAGGGCTGACATCATCATTGTGGGGGTTGATGTCACCATGAGGAGTTGTTTCCAAGTAAATTCTCCACTTTCATGTTCAATTGTGTCATAAATAATTTATGCATTTTGTTGTAACTAAACTTTGTCGTTATTCCAATAAAATCTCTATTTTTAATTGTTTATTAGAAAAATCAGAGTTTTTATATTTTCAGATTTAAGAGTTTGTTGCAAAAATCAAAATCTGATGTAAAAATGAGAAATTTCCAGAATTCTGTAATTTCATCTACAAGGGTTTTAATATAAAAATCAGATTTTAATATTTTCAGTATAAAAATTTGTTGTAAAACCCAGATTGTTCTATTTTGTCCAAAAAAGGGATATTACAAAAGCAAGGCCCAAAATGGAGCTAAAGTTATCTTTGTCAGGGCTATAGACATCTCGCTAGCAACTGAGTAATATGCCTTCCTTATCTAAGCCATATATATATTGAAAAAAAAAAGGAAAAGGAAAAAAGAAAGTAAATAATATACTTCAAAAAAATTGTCCGAGTTTACAATCCTGAGTTAAAGATAAAATCCAATGCCAAAGGAATTGAATCATTGCACACACATGCATGACTTTTTCTTGATGTTCAAACTTAGCATGTCACTTGATAATGTTAAAACTTAAGAGTTTTGATAGTGGCATAAGATTCTCAGGTACAATGTTGGTTTGTTGTCAAACTCTAACCAGTGAATCTGGGTTATAACACCTAATATTGATTCCCTGCATAAGTCGTCATTTGTTGTATCCTCCACAGCCCCATTCTTTTCTGAATAGGGACCCACTTCTCATATGAATTAATTTCTAAAGCATTCAAGTTTTCATTAAACAATGGTTTAATCTTTAGTTATTTGACCCAATGATCTTTCTTGAATTTTAAAAATGTTGATCGAAAGAATATCTAACAAATGAGTCTAAGTTAAATGTATGCAAATAAATCAGATTTCAATAGAGTTTATTCACATGAAGATTGGACACAATTCACTACCCCATCATTTATTTTTGCCCTATTTGGGCAAAAGTCGTACTACAAGATGGGACATGTGAGGCTTCAAAATTAACTTTACTAATTCTTTTCACACTTCCTCGCAGAATTGATTATTTATTTTGCTTAGCCAAATTGTGAGCATGTAAAGGCTAACGTTTTTATTTTTTTTGGTATGCAAGTCTCTTCGCATTTCCTTATGGTCTTCACACTGCACTCAAATCTAAGGAACGCCTAAGGGACAAGAGAGTGTGTGAGTGTGAAGCAATCACAACAAGATGTGTGTTATCATGTTATTGCCCATCCACCTTGCAATTACGAATAAAATGCACAAAGATCTAGAATTGTGAAAGGGCGAACCAATCAAGTAAGGCTATGTGTCCAATTTTAGCAACATCGTAATGGTACACCTTGTGCATCAAAAGACTAAGCACTGCAAGGCTCCGAACCAGTTAGAAAGGGACACTGGCTAATCCAGAGGCACTCGCACATTGACTAAGCTCAAATAAAGCTTGCACAATAGGTGAAATAAGGACACGTATGGTTTACAATCACTTTATGAACTTGCGAAAATGCAAGCTGAAATCAAATTTGCAATGAGAAAAAGCCTTCAAATAAATGCAAACGACCACCTTAACATTAAGTCACACAAGCTAGCAAGTTCACTTCATCGTTTGAAGATTTAAAGAAAACAAAAACTGAGAAAAGTCAATTCATTCAATTGCTACCTGCGATCAAAGAGACTCAATGTAATCGAACTTCCAAACAAGAATATTCAGAATTCTAAAGAGCTAATCAATTGTTTAGAGTCAAGGAGTATAGGTAAACCAGCAATAAAATTGATAGACTCGACTGTTGCAATCCACGGCTTCTCATAGTTCTCGTATGGCACTACCCAAGCGTTCACAGACACTCAATTCATTCAGAATGCCCTAGGAATGAAATTCAAACATTACAGCGCAGTTTCCAACAAAGTAACTAGGATAAGGCCCATATATGATGAAGAAAGCCCTACCTCAGAAGACACCACCTACACTAATGATTTGTTGGAAATACAACACGCTGGAGTTCATTGAATTGCAGCAAAACTAGAGGTATTTTCTTGTGTAAACTTGTTCCACAATGTCCTTGTCAAAACACAATATTTGGATGATTTGGTCTTATCGTTGGACTGGCAACAAAAAGGGTGCTATCAAATGCCCCAGCCCACTACTCTGTATAATCAAGAGGTTGTGTCAGAATGGCTCTCCAAAAAAATCCTCGAAGAAGTATTAAAGGACTGAGGTGAAAACCCTAAGAGGGGTAAACACGAAAGATGTTGACAGCATTCCTATTCGCCAATTCAAACTAGGAGTTCGAATAGGTATGGCATTGATGAAAAGTGTATACGAGGCCCCCGATATATCTCTTGTTAACAAGGTCTGGGTGCCGCTTCTTTCCTTGATTATCAATGATAGGCAAGTCCTAGCCTTGGGAGAGATTATTTCTTTTAATCTCAGGGAACAGGTTATGGAAGTAAGCAATGGAGATAATTTTTATATGATGTCATACTTGGTAGATGTCGCCTCAATGATGGTCAATTTTGATAAAATTCAAAGATGGACCCCTACTCGAAAGACACTGGTACATTATCATTTCTCACAGTTATATGCACACAGGTTTAGGCGATGCATTAGGGAAATATGTGAATGTTTTAATCCCCCAGTCTACCAGGCTATCAACAAAAAACCTATGCTCGGGCTATCAGATGAAATGAGACAATCTATAATTAGCATGGGGCCTACCAGTATTATCCAGACTGCACAATTATCAGGCTAGAGGGAGTACATGTGTCCCCTCTCATACTACCCATTTATGTTCCTGATAAGTTGGCTGAGCAGATGATAGCCTTCTAGCATCTCAATGGAGTTGCCTTAGTATGCAAAGATAAGAAACAATCACCATGGCCTCCAATGCCCTACAAAATCGGCAGAAGCATCTTCAAGGTTTGGACAAATCTACATGCAGTTGCAGCACATAGGCCATCTTTCAATTTGAATGACTACGATCTGCACCATTACAACCCAAGGAGAAATGTTAAGGCACATATAAAGGCCTTAAGAGGGAAGGTATCAGCCATATACAATCACATCCATCACCCTCATGATTGGGGCTTTGTCAATGCAGAGGATGATGATGATTTAAAGAAAAAGATGAACACTATCAGCATTGTTCTTGTGCCTCTTCCAACAACGCAACCCAGACAAGTAGAGGAAAAACCATGTACCTCTGAAGTTTAAGATGATTCACCAGGAACAAAGGCCATCTTGAGAAGCAAGGCACTTCAAGGTCTACCTCTATCGGCACTTTCCAAGAGAACAATCCATATGCAAGAGGTAACATGGTCACTTACTCATCCTCTTCCTTCTTATTCCCCTTCTTCTATTTCAGTTTTAGATAGTCTCTCCATTATTGCCACACAACCAATAGAGCCATCTATTATTACTCCTTCCTCAATGCCTCCACTTTAGGATGCCCTAATGGACACTCCTCAAACAATGCGTCAAGTTGAGATAACCACAACAAGCTCCCTTGAAACAAGTCCCGGTGGCCAAGGTTTACCAAAGACAATTAGCACCGAGGACTTCAACACAATGTCCTCCAGTAACTAGTTTGCTTGTGACTAGCCAATTCCCACCTATCATGCAAGTGGTAATTTCACCTATCCTAGGCAGTGTGACTTTATCCATCAGGACCTTATATCTCACTCTATTGGACTTATCTAGAGAACCAATGCCAATAGTTGACCCAATTACAATTTTTCCAACTTCAAAAGTCACAGTTATAGTTGGACTTCCCAATATCATTGCACATTCTATATCAAAGCCCAAGGAGCCTAAGGGAAAGGGAAAGATAGCCATTAACGTCATTAGCCAAGCCCAATTGACAATCCACCATTCAAATGACAACCACGGTCCCTCCTTCTCCAATCATAACAACCTCCTCCCCTCCTCCAATTGTAACTTCTACTCCACCACCACCTTCCAATCCTTCCACAACACAAACCCCTATTTCCACTTCTACATGCACATCCTTTGTCATGATTGATCCTATGGCTCCCATTCCTAGAACTCCCCCATTCCATCAATCACAAACCACATTGGTCGCACCACCCTCATTCATGGTCGCTTCCATATCTCAAGCAGAAGAAGACTAGATAGAGAGCATCTAGTTGGCCAAGGCCAAAAGAAAAGAGATGGTTATAGTTGATGAACCGAAGGTGGATCTAGAATTTGAACAGCCTATTAGCGGACTCAAACGAGTAACCAAAAGGAATATCACCAAAGGGGACACCCCAACTTTTTATGCGACTGAGGAATTATTTGCCTTGACAAGGACGTGGAAGGCTAAACAGGGGGAGATGGATGAATATGTAGAGGACCCTAAGTTCATGGTGACTGCAACCGGTGAGCTAGAAAAAAGGGATGAAACAGAAAAGTTATTGGAAACCCAAATAAAGATATCAATACTTGAGGCTATTGTTGAAGAAATCAAAAGGGAACTTGAGTTTCTATCTGAGCTCTTACCTGAAAGTTGACAAGCCAAGGAGAAGGGCACACCCTAGAAACAAAAGGTGAAATTTTATTTAGATCATATTGCTAAGTTTGAGAGCAAATTGGCAAATCTAACCAAGGTTGTCGAGAAAAACATGTTTCCACAACTGAAGTTCATGACTCTGTATGATATCAAGTCATGTCAAAATTGGATGATTCATATGAGGACTTCTTTAAAACAATGGACATAAGAGATACATATCATTCTTGGTTTTATTGATGGTGTGGTTGGCACAATTTTGCAATTGTTTCAAGAAACAGGGATTATTTCATTATATAAGCCAAGTGGCAAATTAGATTCTTTGATTGAATTCTCAGCCAAATTGGCTAATTATATGAATGAGTTCAAAAACAAAGACCAAGTGGCAAACAGGGGAGGTAGCACCCAAGTCATTGACTTGGTGAGCTATGCCAAGGAAAAGACAGAACAGGGAATTGCTATGAAAGCTACATTACAGACCCCATTGGCTAGCCATGCAACCCATTTGGCAAGGATAGACACGTTGTTCAAAGGGCTAGTTATCAGCCTGTCTAGAACAAAAGAAGATTACCAAGCATGCACCAAAGTCCTAAAACTCAACAGGCTAGCCCTCCCTAAACTAGCAGTTCCCATGTTGGCACCTCAAACACTCCAAGAATGCAATATAGCGGAAGAAAAGCTAATTTTGGTTGTTCTTGATTTTTTTTGAAACATTGTAAGTTTGCCTAAACTTGTAGCTTTGTCTTATATTTATCAAAGTTGTTTTAAAGCTTTGCATGTACTACTAACTCAAGATGAGGTGGGGCCCATCCAATTATAGGTGCATTTTGTATTCACCTCTAAGAAGGGAAGATTTTGGCCTACTTCAAGGAAGCCAATGTATCTATATTGTTCACATAGGATGGCACGGTCATCACTATTGACAAATTTGGGATACACTTGAATGGATTCAAGGCAGCATTCATAAGAAAGATGACTAAGGCCAGCAAAGATTTTATCTCGAGTAGTTATCAACCTAGTCACCCAAGCCACCAAAAGCATCAATAAAGTCAGTGTCGTCAGGGGAGCTTGAAGACTCCTTTAGAGAACCATGCAGAGTTGCTGACATGTGGCAAGGTAATTTTACACCCCAGCTGTCAATATTCCCAAGCTGGACCATGGCGCCAAACTGATTACCAAAGCCTTGGAGGATCAAGGAGGACAAAAACAATTCGATAGAGATATTCTTCAATGGTTTCTAACAAAGTGGGATGGCATGTGTTTGTGTGGTCCCGAGGATTGAAAACTCATTGTCATATTTGCCCTTAGTTCCCTCTCTCTTGTGAAGTTTTGTTTATTCTAAGAATCATGATTGTTGTAACAAACTCTACATTGACAGCTCTATCTTCGATAGTAGGTCTAGCCCCATTCTTTCTCGATAAACACCCGTTGCAAACATTGTACAGCAGGACTTTAATTGAAAACATTGATAGCTTTGAAATCCTATGGATGTTCATTAGTCTCTTAATGTTTCCACCTCCCCAACTTTTAGTATTGCTATTGTAGATGCTTGAGCTTTCATGGAAATGATATTAATTTTGACTATTTGTATGATTTTAATTAGGTTAAGTTACTAGCCTGACTGATTTCTTTACTTAAACTCTATTAATCTAATCATTGTGGATAGATCACTATTTTTACAAGGACTGGGGTTCGAACAATGAGCTTTCTATCTTCCTCAACTAGAACTTAAATCAAGAGGTTGATAGTTCTAGGCCGAAAGCTAATAGGAGTCAAACCAATTGGTTTAAAACACTTAGGGGTTGGATGAAGTTGAACTTTGACAGGGCCTCAAAGGGTAACCCAGGGAATGCTAGGGGAGGGGGAAGTTATTAGCGATTCAAAAGGGGTGGCAGTGGTTTCTTATGTAGGTCCCCTGGGATTCCAATCTAACCACATGGCAGAAGGCTAAAGCTGCACTATGGGGTATTCAGCTCGAAGCTCAGTCCAACATTGAAAAGCTCGTCATCGAAGGGGACTCACTTAACATCGTTAACGCACTTTCGGGCAAGGTAATGCCTTCCCATACCATCAAGCAGATTACTGACATCACTAAAGACCTCCTCGAACTCTTTGGAGAGGTGACCATTAGCCATAGTTTTAGCGAAGGAAATGTGGTAGTGGACGGATTTGCTAATCTAGTGGTTGGGTACCCGTCATTGGTCATGTGGCACGAGACCGCCAGCTCACCACCCCACTTAAACAACGTGATACGCAATGATTCTAACATCATATCCTAGGTTGCTTTGGATTTGGTCACACCCGAAGGATTTGTTTCGAACGTGCAGGATTTAAATTCCACTCTACATAATTATTAAACTAGTCAAGTGAAAGTTCTAATTGCCCGTGTTGTCAGGACTAATTGTGATACCAACTGCTTTGAAGCTCGTAATGTCTTTGTGGGGAATTTGAAGTGTAGCAATACTACTTAAAACCATTTGGGAGAAAAAGTTGTAAAGATGGTCGGAGACAGAGATAGATTGGAGCCAATCTCTTGCGTGAAAGTCCAAGGCAATCCAAGAGTTTGGCGGAAGCTACAGAAAGGTGGGTTGTCAAAATTTATGTAGCGGATTATAGGGCATGACTCCGAACTGGCTAAGGATTTTGTCATTACCTGGAATAAATGCTCAATTTGAATGCACGGGCTAAAGATTGTGATTATGGAAGAACTGATTGACGAAGTTACAGATATGAGTTGTGAAGGTGTTGAGGCTTTCAAGGACAAACCCATAAAACTCGAACTAATGCAAAAATTATTTAAAACAGGTGTTGTCTTGAAGACTGATAAAAAAGGTTTCCCAAGGCAGAATGTCTCCCGACGGTGGCATGAAGTGTGCCTCTAGATTATGAAATACCTCGCCCTTGAAGGTAAGTTCCCACTGATTTTCTCCCATCACTTATTGTTGAATCATTTTCATGGGCATAAAATCAATCTCTCGTATTTTCTTTTGTAGTCGATGGAAAGCACTACTTTAGCCTACCAAATAAACCAGGCCAATGACTTTATCCACAAGGAACTTATATTCCTCCTGGTAAAAAATGGGGAGGGAGGTGCAGCTGATCCCAAGCAACAAGGATGGTACTTCGGAGGAGGAATGTGGTAACCTTGGGGAGGACATGGACTGCCTCTCCGAAAATGCCAATCCAGCCTCTCCGAAAATGCCAACACTCAACTCACCAAGACCCCTTCCAGCACTAAGTCTGGAAAACACAAGGTTGGAAGCCCTTCTACCTCAAGGGGTGGGGGAAGGGGCAAGGGGAGGGGTGGGAAGCTGAGAAGGATGGAAATAAGGAGAAGGTAAAGTGTGATCTTGAGGACCCCTACTGGGACCGTAGAAGGAAATTGAGAGTATTTGATGATAAACTTCAAAAAATGGGTAGGTCTATGGCTGAACCCATGAAAGAATGGAATACTATGAAAACTGAAAGTGACAAATTCAGGAAGGATTCGGATAATCTTAATATTGGGAAAAAGGAAAATTTGACTGAACACGCTGAGGATGAGACCCCCCTGAAGGACAAAGTTGCGGGTGATGCTCCCGCCCAATCCCCTCCTAGGATTAACACTTGTTCAAAAAAGATTGAAGATACCCAGAAGACCCACAATGACAAGAAGGATGTTAAGACACCAAAGAAGAAAGCCCTGAAGGGAATGGTTGAAGGCCCGAGCAAGCGGACCTCAGGGCAAAGTCTCGAAGGACATGCTGAAGGACAAAGAAGGCAAGTTGGAATGTGCTACTCCCAAGAAACATGTTGACTCTAAGGAGTCTTCTAATTAAGTTTTTATGTTTCTTTATGGTTTTCTAGTCTTGTCTTTTATCTGGTTACTTTACTTTTGTGGTAGGTTCTTGGCTGGTTGGCTGAAGTCCCTCTTTGTTGTCTAGCCCACAGAGCTTTTTGTAATGTCCCTTTTTTAAAATAAAGAAAGTGCAAAAGATGAAGTCATCCCTCATGAATGGGGCACCACAATGAAGGAACAACATCCAAAGCAAGTCATCACATGTGAGGTTTCAAGGTACGCCACTCCTTGGGAAGTCACACCATTTGGGAAAAGCCACTTGAAGGAAATTTAAGATGGACATTTCATGGAGAAACAACATGATCAGATTTTATTCAATAAATATTCATATTTGAGCAGCAGCTCCAATAATGCATTTGAGGACAAAAAAATTCATTTGTAATTAGACTCAAGGAAGAACACTCTTGACGCCTATTGTGGTAACTTCATTTAGGAGTTACACTTGTGCTTCACTTTGATTATTTGACTATTCTTATTCGGAATATTTGTATAAGACAGAAATCAAGAATTTAGTATTTGAAATCAAAAATTTGTTTTATTTGATTTATTCTTTTAAGTTCGTAAAAAATTGGTGAAAATATCAATGATATAGTTTCTAGTAAATAGGATTTACGAAAAATCCAAATTTAAGTATTTCGATCCCATTTGGGGATATTACAGTGGTATCAAAGCTTTTGCCCTGCCAGCCTGTGGGGAATACTTCATGCAAGGTGATGATAAAGAAATCCGCTATTATTTGATAAATAAAAATAAAATTTCAAAGCAATAGAGGGAAAAAAATGAAAAGGGCGAAGGGAAAATATGGGAGAGAAGAACCGAGATGATGAACAAATTGCTATGCTTATTCAAGGACAGGAACAATTGCCTAATCCAATGACTCAGTTAGCTCTCGCAATGCAATCTATGACAAATCATAAATTCAAAATAGTGAAAATAGTTATTCTAATACTAGCAATAATCAATTCCCTCAAAAAAACAACCATGAGTTCTTCAAATAAACCTTTTCAGCCTAAATTTATTTCAAAATAAGAATTTATTATGGAATTAAAAACCCAAACTTCATGGGGAGAGGACCTTGTATTTGGTTATGAAGAATATCAAACCCTTCTGGATGAAATACAGAGGGAAATACCACTCACAAATTTCATGGCAATGAAAAGAAATTGAAATGGTACCAGGACAGAGCATAGACCCCAAACTACTCAAAGAGATCTTCGGAATGCTTTGGGTAAATTGACTTTGTCTACTTTGAATGGCTCTAACAAATGCACAACTTGATCATAGATATAAAAATTGGATACCTACTTATCTCTCCGACTTATGATGGAAGAAGTGATCAAATTCGCAACCCTTCATCTTGAAGGAACAACTCATGAATGGTGGTATCATGGGTAGACTACACAAGTGCATGATCTCATTAAATCATATGATGAAATTACTAGGAAGGTGATTGAAAAATTCGATAGAATTGACCCCGAAATTCATTTTCAGAAATTGGCACTATTAAAACAAAGAAGCAATGTGAAAGACTATGTGGCTAAATTTCAGAGGCTCGTCATGATGATTTCGGACGTTACTGAAAGGAGGCTTGTAGTATTGTTCATAGAAGGATTGATTGAGCCACTCAGGGGTTTAGTCAAAGCCTTTAATCCTTCTTCCCTCCAAGAAGCAATCAAAAAGGCGATGGATTTGGAGACCGCAACGCTAAAAAATAGAATTCTGCCATTTGTACAACCAAGAACTGTCAATAGTGGACAACCATGGGCCCTGCCTTTTGGAGAGCAAGGGACAACACCATATGGTCAACAAAGAAGGCCATTTCAATTAGGAGGATTCCAACCAAGAGAACCACCTAAACTAGGTAAGGAGTCAGAAACAAGAAATGAGCTGAGGAAAAAAAACTTATGCTTCACTTATGACCCTTGGATACCAAGGCACCGTTGCCTTGGAAAGGAACAAGTCCATTACATAGAAGTTGTTTCAGATGGTGAATCCAATGAAAAAGTTGGAGATGAAGAAATGGCACATAAGCCAAAAGGAGTGGAAAAGACTTCAGAGGGTACTCTTGCCACTTTTTCAGGGGCTTCTACATACCACCCCTTAGAGTAAGAGTGAGTCTGCAAGGGCAAAAATTCACCGTGTTGATAGACAATGGGACCACCCACAATTTCATGGATGAACTAGTGAACAAAATGGGTTTGAAAGCATAAGAATTTCAAGGTTTTAAGGTGACAGTTGTTGATGGTTTTACCATTCCATGCACTTGGAAAATTCAACAACTCTATCTCACATTGGGAAGACATCAAATAAATGATGATTTCTATCTAGTAGGCATTGGTGAAACAGATTTGGTGCTAGGTGTTCAATGCCTACATTCTTTGGAGGAATTTACCCAAAACTATCAAACAATTGAATTAAAATTTAAAGTAGATGGGAAAGAAGTGGTGCTTCAAGGCATGGCTAATGGAGCCCCCAAAATAATTATAGCCAGGAGGATGGAAAGGACATTAAGGAAAGACCAAGTTTCATGGGCGACACAATGTTCGGTGAGCTCTACAAAGTTGGAACAGCAGATATACCATGAAGATATTCAACCCATAATTGATAAGCATGCTAAGGTTTTTGAGAATATTCCACCTGGGCTGCCACCAAATAGAGGATTTCAGCATATCATTGAGTAAGAAACTGGTACCAAGCCGGTAATAATTACACCTTACCACCACCCCAGAATCTATAAAGAGGAGATTGAAAAGGCTATCAAAGAATTGTTGGAAATGGGGCATGTTAAGCCGAGTTCAAGTACTTTTGCTTATTCACTGGTCATAGTTAAAAAGAAAGATGGCACTTTCAGAATGTGCATTGACTACCAACAATTGAATAAGAAGACCATTAAGAACAGATATCAGATACCAAGATTTGATGAATTAATCAATGAACTCCACTGAGCTATTTTATTTTCCAAAATTGATTTAAAAACATGATACCATCAAATTTGGGTGCAGGAAGATGTTCAGAAGATGCCATTATGGACATTTCGAGTTTCTGGTTATGCCCTTTGGATTGACCAATGCTCCAGCCACCTTTTAGTCTTGTATGAAGCATATCAACTGTAAGCATTTGAGAAAGTTTGTTTTGGTTTTATTCGATGTTATATTGATATATATTAAGATGTGGGAGGAACACTTAAAACATTTAGATATAGTGCTGGAAATATTGGAGCAGCAATTCCTTTTTGCTAAAATGTCTAAATATAAATTTGGAATGTCGGAGACTCTATACTTGGGGCATGTTATCAATAGACAGGGAGTGCATGTTGATCAAGAAAAGATCCAAGTTATATTAGATTGGCCCCCTCCTACTACCATGGCTCAATTGAGAGGGTTCTTCGGGTTATGCACTTCTTCGGGTTATGCACTTACTACCGAAGGTTCGTTAAAGTGTTTTCTCTACTAGCTGTCCCTCTGACAAATTTGACAAAAAGCGAAGCCATTTACCGGTCCAAAATTGCTCAATCAGCATTTGATAAACTTAAACAAGAAATGAGTTCATGTCTAGTCTTGGTTATACCTAATTTTTCATTATCCTTTGTTTTGAAATGCAATGCATCAGGTGAAGGAATAGGTGTTGTTCTAATGCAGCAAGGTCATCCAATTACATTTGAAAGTAAACAACTTAAAGAACACAAACCCAAGTATTCTATCTACGATAAGGAAATGTTGGCAATCATGAATGCGCTAGCCAAATTCCGACAATACCTTGTATGTGGTAAATTTGGGGTAAGTACGGATCATAACAATTTGAATTTTTTCTTAATTCAGAAGGATCTGAATAATAGACAGCAAAAATGGGTGAGCAAGGTCCAAGCCTTTGATTTTGATATTGAATAAGTGAAAGGAAAAAATAATATTGTGGCAAATGCATTATCAAGAAAACCATATTTGTTGTGATGTTCCCAAATGGGACAAATAAGCAAAATAGGGTTCTCCAACAAACCCTACCAAATCCAAAACCCCTTCCTCTAAAGAATAAGAAAATACGTTCAACTAATAACACACTTCTAAAAATGAAGCAATATTTAGCAATTTCCTCTACCAAATCCTTAGAAGATTAGACCAAAATTCAGATTTGATACTTCCAACCCTCCATAAAATATGAAAAGAGTTTCATATTGCAGCCACTAATTTTAGAAGTCAAAATATTCACTCAAAAGTCAACTCAGAATTTTGGAATTTATTATTGCAGAATTACAGCAGAACTTCAAAAAATATACAATTTCCACAATACTTGGAATTTCAATGCAATTGATAGCTCGAAATGATACTAAAAATGGCAGCTATCAATCAAAACCATATTCAGAATTTTTCCATCACTGGAAGCCCACCAATAGTTCTCCCAAAATTCTCACAACCCTAATCCATTGCCGAAATAATATAATAAATTTAGAATATTATCTAAGACACAAAATCACCCTAAATCATGTGCAAATCAACCCTCAAACAATTCGCCAAACTAGAATAAATTGCTAACAATACCTCTAAACCCTAGAAGAGTGTTTCAAAACCAAATAACCCTATAGAGAGGGGTCGCCAATTCTCCAACCAATTCGTCACCCTAGGGTTGGCTTCCAAAATCAACCAGCAATTTGCTCACCTCTTTTACCTGCAAAAATACAATCACCACGATTTCAAAGGTGCTCGCCACTCTTCCATATAAGTTCCAAAACACCTTTGTAAAACCAATTGCATGCAACCATTCAAATATGAAGCACAATTACAGCCTTTGAATAGAGCTATACTTAATGAACGAATGGAGGTTTTCGTCCCCAAACCCTTGGCATACTTGAAGGTTTTCATCTTCAAGTCATGGTGAACAAGCTTGACATACTTGATCCACAATTCAATATTCATCACATACATAACCTTCAAATGATATACAAATACCCTTTATATATCCACCTTTTACTTGTGAAGGAAGAGTTACTGGATTATAAGGATAATTTGCTTTTAAACTCACTTAAGGGCTAAATAAGCCCATGACCTTCAAAAGGTCCCAACTTAAGTGAAAAAAAAATTATACTATTATTACTTTATTTTAAGCATTTAGAAATACTTTTTATTTTAGTAATAATATTATTTTAATTTGAAAATGAGACATTGCAATCCTCCCTGCGCAAAATTATTTGTCCTCAAGCAATTCCAATATCCACGGAGTTGTCCCAACATACCCTATTATGCAATGTCTAATTGTAAGTTCTTCCCATTGTAGCAAAGCTCCAAACTAAACTTGTACCTTGTTGTACCTATGTTTTGGAGGCTTCCCCTAAGAGCTAAAGGTGTCACACAACTCAAAACAACAATTATCATGCCTCATTTCATGCCTCAAACTCTTCAATATGGTCCCTTCATGAGCTGAAATCTTCCATAGTGTAACCATGGACACTTGTTTCTTCCCCAAAGAAGAAATCACCTCACCAATCTGGTTGAATATGCTAATATGTAGGCTGTGATAGTAAAATACAGCCATGCTATTATTCCAAAATATCAACTTATTCACTACCAAGTTGACCTTCACAGAGCTTTTCAACTCCATGCTTACCAAATAAGTCTTTAAAGGACCATGCATTGTGAAAAAAGGGCTAGGGCTTCAAAATTGAATCAAATTCATATATATGACAAGGCTGCTCTTAATAGAAATTTCCCTTTTGAAGTCCATTAGAATAGATGCTCTCCCAAGGTATGCATTCCAAAGCTTGTTAGGGCCTTCGCTATGCCATACCACAACCATCCAATCATGCAAAGAGTAATCAGCTAGGTACTACCTTGCAAACACACCATGATGTAAGGCCTCGAAGTAATGTGAAACACCATTTATGGTCCGCCTTGTGCAAACCATCATCCCTCCAAAAGGCTGCCCCTTGCCAATCATCCCATGCATGCACAAGACACCCCAAAAGCTCATCAATAGCTCCCAAACACTCACCAAATATAGTTGTACTTTCTCTGTGTATATGTTTCCTCTATCATCCACCAAAGGTTCCAACATATGCATGTTTTCAAGATCTTGCGAAAGCTGGACTGTATCAACAAAATCAGCCTTTCCTCCTATGTAATATAGCTTTACATGCATACATATCTTTGATTTTTCATGTTGACAAAATATGGAAGTGATATATGCATATTTCCTTTCTAAACATGGCTGTGTTTGCCTACCGAAATCTGATCTTTCTGAGAAATAAATTTCAGAACTCATACATACCTTCATATCTACTTCCACGTGATGGACAGTGCCAAAAAAATCCATATTTCTCCCCTCCAAAGGCCGCTGCAGATGCATGTGTAAATCTAATTTTCTGGAAAGATAAAAATCAGCATTTTTGAGTGTACTTACCTCCTTCAATCTTGGCTGGAACATGACCAGTTTTTTGATTTCGTAGGGGGTAAAAGGACATGTATATTGTAGAAGATACTTGGAAATTTTTGACTGCCTTTGTAGCCACTTTCTCTTCATCCTTTCCTTTCTTTCCTTGCTGCCCTCAACTAGGGCCCTTGCCCAACTTTCTAGGTGGACCAACCCTCCATTGAAGCTTCCGAAATTATGCATTGAACTTATCCTAAGTGGCTACCAAACACAAAAGAAGCACTGCCCTCGCCACTCACTTGTTCCACTCTCAATTCTATCCCATCAAACACAAAATTCAGAATTGGGCTTACTTACTAAGGATGAGACAATTTGAACTTCCCATGATACCATGGGCTGCCCATAATCCAGAAGTGCAACTCTTTGCTCATCCCTTTTTTCCTCTTCATGCAAACACATATGAAGACTACTCACCATGCTATTTGATGAACTAAGAGATGGTCCCTGGTCACTTAGTCCATGTAGCACAACTTCCTTGTCTTCCACCTTGAACTTCAATTCCATGGTTTGATAATTTTGAATATATTCACCAAGTGAATGCAACCGTTGGATGCCAAGAACCACGTTAGTCTTTATTGATCCATGGTATGCAAATGACCAGGGCTTCGCCATACTCAGATGGAGCCTAATTTACAAAGGCCAAAATGGCAAGTTCTTATAGAACTTGAGAGAGAGAGGAGAAGATAGAAGTCCAAAGGTCACAAGGACACTAGTCAAGCTAGAAAAACGAGTTACATGTGCATGAGAAGAGGATGTGAAACAGACCATGCAAGGTCAGACGAGACAAATAGCTTCCCAAGTCATGAAACTCATGAAAAGTGGCGTACGAGTTCCCTTTGCTGGCTCAGAAAATTGACTTCATGATTTAGCTCTATTTGAACGTCCCAAAAATGATTAGGGACAGGTCTCATGATTGGAATGAGAGGGAAGGGTTTCAGGCATGCTTCTCCATGCATTGGTTGCAGTCCTACTCATCTGGAATCTCCTAGAAGTGAGCTATCACCATTTGCAGTTAAAATAACTCTTCTTTCATACACCATTTACACTTGGCTTCCAAAAAGGCATCAATTTTCTATGCAAATTCATACATGGGAGTGGATGACACTTGGCAAGACCCTCCATGGCATTAGAGGCACCAGGCACACCTTTAAAAAAATCCCGCTTGAAATTTTCACCCTTCTCACCATCATGTTCACTATGCTAGTTTTGACTAGCTGAGATGAAGTTGTTTCTAAGCACACTTAGGAGTTTTGATGGAACATGAAATGGCCATAAGGAGTTAGAATAAGTCTATAGCTTCCTCCCAAACTTAATTTCATCTCTTAACACCTCCTAGAACCTACACAATGCACAAAACAGTCAAAAAGAGCAATTTTGTACCCTGTCCGTACAGATTCCGTTCAACTCACCCTGACGGTACGAAACCTGACTGAGTCCCCTACAACATCCAATCCTTGTTCTAGGCAAAATATGCTATTTTGGTGAATTATCTCTTTCGTTTCCTCAAATTGGTCACTAGCAAGGGTTTTGGAGGGTTCAGACCTGTTTTACCCTGAAGCTTTCTTCATAAAAACTTGACTTTCAACATCCAAAGAAATTCCACAAGATCAATGCTCAGGACACCTACTAACATCTCCAAACCTCTTAGGTCCCCATGCAAAGCATTCAAGTAGATACAAACACTCAAATTTGCCCTATCGAGCTCTTTACTATGGATTTCCTTGCATCCTAATAGCTCAGGGATATCTAAATCCATCCTAGAAACATGATTCAACAGGGTAGAAGCTCACTAGGCACTGGAAGTGAAGTTGGACCCCCAACTGGGCTCTAGGCCTCAAACAGTCCTGTGTGCGTACTTGGCAATCCAGACCATTCTGTTGGGTTTCATCCTTCTGTGCTTGGTTTCCATGTTTGTTCAGGTGTCCTACAACTCCACATATCTTCTAGCAATGTTCACCCAACTTCTAGTTCATCCCTTTCTCTCCATTCCTCAAGACTGCAGGTTTTGTTCATAAAGGGAGTGCCCTTTGTCTGAGACAAAACAGAGGGCACTACCGCCGTTCCATCATACAAAATGAAGATTTGAGAGGATTCTCCAAATGATGGAGACCCTTTATACAAAATTTGGGCCACTGGTTAGGTCATCTGACCTTTCAACTCGGTTAAAACCAAAAACAGACTATATAAAGAGTAATGTGTGCAGGGTTCAAGTGTGAGCTGTGTTATGCATCATTTGAGCCCTTCTTCTATGCATTATTTTCAAAAGATAGGGGTCTATTGAAACCTCTCTAAGTATGATGGATGTATTCTAAATAAACTCATCACTCTAACCTTCTATGTACCCCTGCACACACCTTGAGCTCTCAAAACAGTGTGTATTTCTTGACTGTCTCTTCTAGGCACTGTCCTTGTAGATGTCCTGCATGATTTGACTTTGGATATAGTGTTACAAGACCTTCCTTGGGTATTCATGTCCATCTAATCATTTGTTTTGTATATTCACATCATATACCTGCAATGCCAACTTCAAGAATATTAACCTTTGTTCATTGTCTTACCACAATTATAGTTCACTGTGTTTTTTGTGTCTTCGAAGGGCAACTATAAGTGACCATGCTTGTTTGCGCTTGAGGACAGTATCTACAAACTTCTCTAGAGTCCCTTAGGATCATATTATCCTTGTTTGAATTCGTTTGTCTCTTCTTGCCTAGGCTAGACCACATCAAAACTCAAACCCTTGGCTCTCTACCCCTCTCAGTCAACTACAACTGCCTGTGTGGGGTCCTGTAGGTGCATATGAGATTCAAAATACAGTATTCTAACCTCTCATGATGGTCTTTATGCCCAACAAGGTCCACATCATGCTCTAAGGTGATTAAGCTCTAGGTTCACAAGAAAGAAACATCTTTTCAAACTTTCACCTTTGGCTGGCTATAGGTGACTAATTCCAAATGAGAGGACTCCTGTAGGTGTGGATCAGGTCCCCAAACAGTTCATCATTTCCACCTCTACTAATGATCCTTTTGATCATGAATACCATTTTCACTATTTGGAACTATATAGTTTTGATGGCATTGTCTTGTACCAACATGGAAACAAAGGTTGCTCAAAGACTCAAAATCCTGTAGATGTCAATGAAGGATTTTAGTGTCTTTGTAGGCAACTTTGAGCCTTCAAACTTCAAACCTCCATTAGCTAAAATCATCACTCCTTTTGTAGAGTTCATGTCCCATGTGGGGACTAAGGGACAAACACATTTAGAGGCTTCAAAACTCCTTGTAACCCTGTTGTATGACCTTGACCAAAAGCCTCAGACCTTTGTTTTGTGCTTTTAAGGAAAGAAGCCCTGAATACAGTCATCTCATGCTTTGAAGGTAGTCAACACTACCATTTGCCATCCTAGTCTTTCAAGTAGGTCTGCCATGATCTTTTCACCGTACTAAGACCTTAAGGAGAGTTTCATCATTTGTTTCAACACCTCAAAATGGCTCCCCAGCTATCTGTGGTACCACCTATAGGTGGTTATTCTACAATGCAGGCAGACTGAGTTTAAGTAGTGGTCATGGGGTGGACAATATGCATTGTCATTTGACTTTAATGGTTCTAGGCCTATCTCAATACCTTGAAATGGACTCCTCACACTTCAAAGTGATTGAAACCACTACTAAGGCTTTCATGATGTCATCATGAGATACCTGTATGTGCACCTTGATTGGTCTGTATGTGCACCTTGATTGGTATGCATGCAGTATATGTGAAATGGTCCATGCATTCAAGGAATATGCTTTCATAGTCACTTGATCTCTTTATCATGACGTTGGAATCAAACATTAGGATGTTTCAAATCTTCAATCAAGCTTTCAAACCCCAGTTTCAATGTGATATCCTTCTATAAAGATGCCTGCAAACGTACCTTCATGGCTACCTAACTGTGTTTCTTGCATATGACAACAAACTATGAAGATTGCTTTGGAGAATGAAGTTGAAAGGTGAAGGAAATAAAGAGAGCATTGAAAACATGGAAATGGACCTATCACAACCCTCTGAAGCCATTGTCAAAACATGAAGATCTGAAAATGGTGGAAACAAACCTATCATCCCAAATGAGAGGAGTGTGCAACCTGAGATGATTTACCTATCCAAACACCTTGAAACACTAAACCAAGCATGGAAAAAATTAGAGAAGAGAGCCAACATCCTTAGGAGTCAACATGACCAACTAGATTGTACGGACCTATCCAAAATAGAGAAAAACCTATAGGGTGCAAGAAACAATGAGCAGAAAAACAGTCAACTTGTTAGAGATGGTTCATAAAATATGGTTGACCAATCTTCGAACTCTTGTTATGGAAATGGAGCTCTCTAAGTGTACTACCACCTCCCAAAAGTGTTTGACCTGAAACCTCTTCAACTGTCCATACCAAGCACAAACCTACTGACCACTTCTATGTGTCTAAAAGGCAAAGAAGGAGCAGAACGGTTTTAGCTCAAAAATGGCACATCCAGAGCTTGTCAAGCGTGGAAATGAACCTGAGGAAGATGAAGAGACATTTCATGGCCTTCTCCCACGTGTCACCCCTCATGGGCCGTACAAGTGCCAAACTCCCCATTTTCAGTTCATTACTTGATCTTCAGTTAGATAACCTGCAAGCTTGAGATGTACTGACATTCCTGACAGGGAATCTAACCTCTTGGTTATTCGGAAGGAAAAAAGGACCCTTGGACACCTTGAAAATCATGTCACGTGCATTTATGACCTCTAAAAATCCTTCTAAATGACTCAAAGTGACATATTGATTAAATTGACTAAGACCAAGGCTAATATAGCATTAAATGACATCAAAAGACCTATAATACACCCTATGACATAATATAGACACCTAAAAACATCTAAAAATCAAGTTTTTACCTGTAAGGGTTCCAATTTGACCTACAAGATCAACTTTAGTCAACAAATTGATGACTCATAGGGGTAGCATCCCTGCTATACTAAAAATCAGTAGCCTTATCCTGTCCATGGGCTAGGGAGTCATCTAAAGTCTGAGACAAACAAGAAAACCTGACACTTGACAACAAGGATTTGACCAAGACAAGACAACTAATTACCTCAAACACACAAAACAAAGGACACACACAAGCAAAGCAAACACACATGTGCTCAAAGCACTTAGGAAAAGCAGAAAGCAAACAACTATGTACAACTAACAATATAGCATACCTCCCTCCTGGGTCAAATTGGAAGTTTGAAACCTTCCTTGCTTCATGACATGAAGGATCTAGTGAGACATGTAGCCTTTTGACCTTTAGCATTGATGCCTCCATCTTCTTCATGGTGTTTGCCAACTTCATTGGCATGATGTTCAATGAGAACCAAGCAACTCCATACATGTTGACTATGGATATGAACTCTTCTTGCATCCAAACAGTCTCAACCTTCTCGTGAAATTGGCCCTTGATGTGCAATTTTGAAAACATGACAGTCCTCTCAGCCTTGCTCTCCTCCTTGACATAATGTGCTTGATGTTTGGAAGCACCAAGCTTTCCTTCACCATGTTCCCACATCCCTGAATGTGGTTTTACCTCAAATGGAGCTCTTGACTATCTTTTAGGTACAACAAGATCTGCGTTGACATCATTATCCATGCCTACAACTTCTTGTACACTAGCATCATGGAATGGCTTCATGACAACAGGTTCTGTTGAACACACTATCGCCTGAGAGGCGTGTGAATCAGTAGATGAACTAAAACCTGGGTCTTAGAACTTTTCAATAAGATAATCAAAGTAAATGCAAAGTAAATACAAAATAGAGATCACACACACAAGAATGCTCAACACCAGATTTTAACGTGGAAACCCAGAGGAAAAAACCACGGTGAGAAAAGCTGCTAGAAGCTACTGTTCTAATCCAGCCTCACAGAAAAAAGTCTCACAGACAAACCTCACTGGTTACATTCAAGAGCACCCACTCTAAGGAAGCGTCAACTTCCTAACAGAGCACCAACTCAATTTATTTGATGGCACCAACCTATCAGAGAAATGAAGCTGCAACTTCAGAAATACAGAAGAGATTAGGAATGAATCTTGTACACTTTTCTGTTACAAGTCTAATCTGTAACTACACCTTAGCTGTGTGTCTTCTCGGCTTCTCTGCCTTTATTTCTTTGTGTCTGGATGTCTTCTACTTTGACACACCTTATTTTCTTTGCCCCTTTCACGCTGTCTGCATATGTCCTCTCTTGACAATTTTGAGTTAACACTCTAATTATTATTGCAATAGCAGTAGAAAGACAACACCGTTCAAATGATCTGTTCGGAGCATATATAGACAGATGAATCTTAGGGTTCTCTCTGTGAAGTGTTCACACTTCCACTGAACTTAACCGGTTCAAGCTTTTGATTTGTATTCAATGCGACTTTGACTTTGTGTCTCGATTCATGCTTCACTCGGCAACATTCAAAATTTTCTTTACTATCTTTGGCATCTGCACTTAAATGCGTCGCTTCCTCGATCACTTCTGGTCTGCATTCAATGTGACTCTGACTTCATGTCTCAATTCATGCTTCAAACGGCAACGTTCAAATTTCTTTACTGTCTTTAGCATCTACACTTCTATTGCACTTAACTGCATCGCTTCCTCAATCACTTCTGAGCTGCATTTAATGTGACTCTGACTTCATGTCTCGATTAATGCTTCAAACGGCAACGTTCAAATGCCTTTACTATCGTAGGCATCTGCACTTCTACTTAACTATGCTGCTTCATCGATCACTTCTGTTGAAATATCTCGAGCTCCGTGAAGATATATCGAGTTCATCCCCAGTTTCAGTTGTTCCTATACAGACAGATGGAAGACATTGATTGCGGGCTTTTTCAAATTCTTGTCACGCCAAGTTCACGTTCTTTTCTTTGTCGGATCTTTCCTTATGACCTTTTGACACCTATCAAATGCACGTGCTCTCGGAGGATCATCTGAGTTTACTTTGCCATTAACCATCAAGCTTCTTTTCTTCCCTTTTTACATCTCATTGCTTTCTATATCATGGGTTCGCTTCCGCTCCTTTAGATTATCCTCGATATGCTCGATCTTCATCCTTTGAATTTAGCGTTAAACTTCAGCATGTTGACGTGATCTCATTTTCTTCGACATTCTTGTAATGCTTTTGCATCGTTGATCCTTGTAGACTTTCTCGATCTTTAACATGCCTTGTCCCTTTGAGAATGCCCTATAAGACTTCCACACTTTATCTTCGGCAAAGTTGTAAGTGACCTTTTTCTTCGAACAACTTGTTGCGGGCTTTTTGTCAAGGGCCTTTCGAGACAATTTCTGTGGACTTTTTGTGCGGGAGGCATTTCTTCGGACTTTTTGTCCGCAAGGCATTTTTTCAGACTTTTTGTCCGCAAGCCATTACTTCGGACTTTTTGTCAACGTCATTTCTTCAGACCTTTTGTCCGCAAGGCATTTCTTCGGACTTTTTGTCCGCAAGCCATTACATTGGACTTTTTGTCCGCGTGATTTCTTCGAACTTTTTGTCCACAAGGCTTCTCTTTGGGCTTTTTGTCTACAGGCATTTCTTCTAACTTTTTATCCGCAAGCTACCCTTCGCTTTTCTGCAAGTGTCCACATGTCCTTTGCAACGTTCAAAAGATACCCTTCAGACCTTTTGCAATGGTCCACTTGCCCTTTGAACTTTTTGAAATCTACCCTTCGGCTTTTCTGCAAGTATCCACATGTCCTTTGCAACATTCAAAAGATACCCTTCGGACTTTTCGCAATGGTCCACTTGCCCTTCGAACTTTTTGAAAAGGTCCACTTGCCTTTCAAAACTTTTGCAACGGTCCACATACCCTTCGGCATTTTTGAAAAGATCTCTTCAGAAGCTTTGAATAGTCCACTTACCCTTCGAAATTTTGAAAAGATCCCTTTGGAAGCTTTGAACGGTCCACTTATCCATCGAAAACTTTGTTGCAGACAATTTGTCTGAACGAATTCTCCAAGACAATTTCTCCGAAAGAATTGCCAAAAGAATTCCCTTATTAGCTGCAGGTAGTTTATCCAAGAAAATTGTCTTTACCAATATTTCTGAAAGAATTCCCTCAATTAAATCTGTTGAACTCAAGTTTTCTTGACTTATCCCGATTGCCTCTTCTGAGTAAGAGCACTTCACAAATGCGATTTACTTCACATGTCTGCTCAACTCAACCTTTGGCATTAATGCATGATCAGTTTCAATCTCAATGACATCAAGGACATTAACCTTTGACATCAATGACAATTCTATGCTGCCCTAGATGGAAATGATAACTATTCAGCCCTCAGACTGCTTTTTGTATCTTGATATCAAAGCTGTCAACTGTCTCCTTGCTCAAATTTCCAACAGGTTCTTGACCAGCAAAATGACCTTCATCTTTATGTTTAATTGAACACTCAAGATCATATTTATTAGACTCATCAACAAACTTGTCATAAGATATGCAATATTTTGGAGAAGAAAAGGCTTTACCCAACTTATCAAATTCCTTGAATATGGCATTAAACTTTTGTCATAAATCTTCCTCCTCATGAATGTCATCTTCAAGAGCTATTTCTTCTACCTTGGTCTCATGAGACTCTCTTAGAACTGCCACTTCTTGAGGAGTGACTTGACCTTCATACTTGATAGTACACTCAACTTCATGCTTGAGATGGTCATCCACACCTTCATGATCAGACATGGAGTCTTCGTCAAATACCTCTCTCTTCAAGTCTTGGCCACATTCCTCATGGATACACATCCCCTCAAAAATGGAGGCATTAGAGTCTGCTTCATGGCCACATTCCTCATGGATACACATCCCCTCAAAAATGGAGGCATCAGCTTGTGGATTGTCTTTTTGTTCTCCAAGAGGAGTCCCTATGGTGATTTCTTCCTCATAGTCACTCATGAGATCTTCTTTATCAGCCATGAATTGAGTTTGCTCTTCTTCATTTGCTTCTCTCAAGATAGGCTCTTTCTCAAGAAGGGGTGAGGTGGAAGGTTGATGGATAGGCTCACATGAAGGAGATGGAATATGGGTGAAGTGGAAGGTTTATGAATTGAAGATGGAATGTGAGGGGTAGAAGTAGGATTATGAATGGATTTAGGAAAGAGAAAAGCACTAGTAAGCTCATAGGGAAGTGAATTCTTGGACAGATTAGGACTAGCATCTACATAAGCAGGAGCTGTATCTTGCCACTAATATCTTTGTGTATAATCCATGGAATCATCTGATTTTATATGACAAGACTCATAGGGGTACTCTTGAAGCTGATAGGCATCATGGTATGAATGATACGGCAAATATTGGGACTAATAGAGAGGTGTTTCTTGATAGGTTTCTTGGTAGCCTTCCTCATAGGGTTGTCCAACAACATGGTGTCCATACGGAGAGGCGTTAGGTTGTGGAGCTAAAAGCTTCAACTGTTGCAAACATGGAGAAAGTTGCTGAGTTCCAGGGAGACCGGCGTCGGCAGAATATAGTGCAGAAGGCAACCGACATCGGCAGGTGTGAGCTGAAGACAACCAACATCGGCAGGAGGTCGGCCGACGTCGGTCACCTCCAGGCAGACAGAGACCGACGTCGGTCGCCTGTGTATTCCAGAACTGTTTGTTGCACGAACAGTGAGTTAGTTGAACTGAGTGTTTGCATGTAAAAGCTAATTATAGTCTTGAGTTGCGTGTCTAATTATTGTAATTAAGAAAGTCTAATTATTGTATGCATGAGATCTATATAATAGACTCATAGGTTGTATTGTAAACTTGTGCTAAAGAGTAAGAGAGCAAAATAAGCTCCTTCAGAGAGAGGAGAGCAATGGTGTGTTCCTCCTAGTGCCACAGTACCAAGTGTGGGTACTGGTTTGGAGAATCAGAAGGGTTCTTCGTGTTTGTATGATCTTGGTCAGCAGGTGTGCATGGCTTCTTTTGGAGATCTACAATGGTGAGTGAGGTCTAGTGATTTGCAGGTAGCAGCAGAGAGCAGGAGATCTACTTGGAGTACGGTTGTGTACTTGGTGTACTGGCAGCGTTGTTACTGACTAGTTGGAGAGGTGAACATCAATTCTATATTTGAGTTGTGTGTTGGGACCGAGAGAGAGAGAGAGGGAAGAAGGTCTTGGGATGTGGCAAGCCTTTGAGGTGGAAGAAGAAATGGCATCTTCTTTATTGTATTTTCTTCTGAGTATTTAATACAAGATTGTGTATTGTCTCTCAAATCCTGTGTTGTTTCATATTTCTAGTTACTTATTCATTCTGGTATAATTCCGTGTTTAGTTGCTAATACAAGAGGTAATCATACATGCTCTTATTGTGGAGAGTAGGATCCTAACAAGTGGTATCAGAGCTTTTAGTTGGGTTGACTAACAGGTGGTTCAGATCTGGTTAGTGTTTGTTGATTACAGGTCACTCTCAGGGGTTTCAGATTGAGTGGGAGTATAGCAATAGCAGAAGAAAGTAAGCTACGAATGGAGAAACTGAATAGCACGAATGGTCTGATTGATGAAAAAAAGAGCAGGGAAAAGAAGATTGTTGGTCGGTAGAAGATCAGTGTGTAAAAGCAGATGTTGCAGGGGTTGTTGCACAGGTTGCTCTGGATAAAGTAGAATCTTGGTTTACAGATTCTTTTGCCTCTTTCCATGCAGCCCGAAATAGAGCATCTTAACATGGGTATGTCTTTGGAGACTTTGGAAAGACTTATTTAGGAGCTGGTGAGCCTTGTCAGATTGTTGGCAAAGGGAAAGTGAAGCTGAAATTACAGACGGATAACACACAGGTGTTGAATGAGGTTATGCAGGTACCAGTCTTGGAGATGAGTCTAATTTCTTCAGCAAAGTTAGGTGATGAGAGATGCACAGTAACTCTCACAGCGGATGCAATTGAATTAAACGGTGGTAAGAAAGTAGGTATCCTTTATCTATCTACTTATATTACTGATTCACCTTCTGTTGCAGAGATGTGGCTTTGTAGGCTTGGTTACATATGTAAGAAGGGAATGCATGTTCTGAAGCGGAAGATAGATGTCTTTGATAAACTTAAGAACTAGAAAGCCTTGGTGTTCATGGAGGAGATGACGGACAGCGATCAGCGGTGGGGACTGAATTATTCTGAGCAAGGCTATGTTGATATGGACAAGGGTTTGACCCAAAAGGAGCTCGCGGGTAAAAAGTCATCACTCACAGGTGAACACAGGTACCGGCGTCGATCAGGAGGAACCGACGTCGGTCAGGAGGAACCGACGTCGGTCATGTGCAGATCAGCAGAGTCGGTGGTGTCGGGAAGCAGGAACCGACGTCGGTCATATAGTGACCGACGTCGGCAAGGAGTACACCGGCATCGGTCAGAAAACCGACGTCGGCAGACAGGGTCAGTCGCAGGAAACCGACGTCGGTCGGGTGCAGATTGGGAGATGGCCGAGATCGGTCACTGGAACGGATGGTGGGCGGACAGCAAGCTGTCAAAAAGTCTCAAACGCCCATATGGAGGTCAGAAAGGGTAAGTGAACCTCATATTCGTTGTTCACCTTTCTTTATATTACTTGTTGCTTACTGATGGTCGAGAACCAGGAAGATGTGAGGAGGCAATGCAGGTAGAATCCAAAAACAGTGGGAGCATGGTATGAATTCTTCGAAAGAGAACCAAGCAAGGGATTTGGTAGAGTTGCCAGCGCTGACAGAGGGATGGATTCCCAGGTTAGAGAAGAGAGTGGATGGACACGTGAGACGGAAGGCCAAGGTATATGGTCTTGAGGAAGCTGCAGGAGAGTGGTACAAGTTTGATAGGTGGATGACAAAGCAGGGCTTTAGTCAATGTCAGTGTAACTATTGTGTTTTTCTTTACCAGGTGGATGATGATTGCAACATTATCTTGTTACTGTATGTAGATGGTATACTAGTTATAGGATCAGATATACAGAGTTTTGCTGAGCTAAGGGTAAGGTTAGTTCAGTGGCATGTCATGAAGAATTTGGGAGCAGCGAAATTCTTTGGCATAAGAGACATGGAGATTTGGTCTCCAGTGGGCGCTGATGTGAAGACGGTGTTGGCGAGGTTCAAGATGCAGAATGCAGAATCGGTAAGCACACCAAGGGCTGGACAGTTCAAGCTGAGCTTAGAACAGGGTTCGAAATCACATGACGTCTAGTGTAGACCTGAGTTTTCCCAAGCAGTGGGAGTTGTCAGAGAGTTTGGAGCCAATTCGGAGAAAGTAGATTCTTAGGTATCTGAGAGGGACCAGCAGCAGGTCGACATGCGATGCAGGGTCAAGGTCTTCACTACATGGATTTGTAGGTTTGGATGTGGCAGGTTACTCGGATGACAGGAAAGGCATCACAAGGTGTGTGGTGGTTGGTCTTCAGGAGTGAGCTTGAAGAGGGATACAAGCCAGGAAATAAATTAGACGGTGTACAAGTACGGGTACAGTTGCAGCTGTTTATCTCCAAGTGGGAGATTGTTAGGTTGTGGAGCTAAAAGCTTCAACTGTTGCAAACATGGAGAAGGTTGCTGAGTTCCAGGGAGACCGGCATTGGCAGAGTATCATGCTGAAGGCAACCGGCATCGGCAGGTGTGAGCTGAAGACAACCAGCATCGGCAGGTGTGAGCTGAAGTCGGTCACCTCCAGGCAGACAGGGACCGACGTCGGTCGCCTGTGTTCCAGAACTGTTTGTTGCACGAACAGTTAGTTAGTTGAACTGAGTGTTTGCATGTAAAGGCTAATTATAGTCTTGAGTTGCGTGCCTAATTATTGTAATTAAGAAAGTCTAATTATTGTATGCATGAGATCTATATAATAGACTCATAGGTTGTATTGTAAACTTGTGCTAGAGAGTAAGAGAGCAAAATAAGCTCCTTCAGAGAGAGGAGAGCAATGGTGTGTTCCTCTTAGTGCCACAGTACCAAGTGTGGGTACTGATTTGGAGAATCAGAAGGGTTCTTCGTGTTTGTATGATCTTGGTCAGCAGGTGTGCATGGCTTCTTTTGGAGATCTACAATGGTGAATGAGGTCTAGTGATTTGCAGGTAGCAGCAGAGAGCAGGAGATCTACTTGGAGTACAGTTGTGTACTTGGTGTACTGGCAGCGTTGTTACTAACTGGTTGGAGAGGTGAACATCAATTCTATATTTGAGTTGTGTGTTGGGACCGAGAGAGAGAGAGGGAAGAAGGTCTTGAGGTGTGGCAAGCCTTTGAGGTGGAAGAAGAAGTGGCATCTTCTTTATTGTATTTTCTTCTGAATATTTAATACAAGATTGTGTATTGTCTCTCAAATCCTGTGTTGTTTCATATTTCTAGTTACTTATTCATTCTGGTATAATTCCGTGTTTAGTTGCTAATACAAGAGGTAATCATACATGCTCTTATTGTGGAGAGTAGGATCCTGACAAGAGGGAAATGAATGGCTATAAGGTTGCCATGGCTCATAGGATTAATAGCGATTTTGAAAGGACTATTGAGGGGTAAAAAGTGATCCATAGCAAGGCTGATAAAAAGGTTCATGACAGGAGTATTGGCCACAACTATCCATATCAACCTCATATGTCAAAGGAAACACAAATACTAATCAAAAAATTTCAAATAGATATACGTGGGCTACCTACAACCAAAAGTTATCATTCGGAGTCGCAATTGGTGTTAGGTTGCTTGCTTCCAAAAGCTGATTTGACGAAAGACACCAACAATCTTCCCACTCTCTTAGACATTGGTCCCACCAAACGTGCCAAAAACAGTTGTCACTTGGATTTGCACCCTTTGAGGAGATGTCTCAGCTCTTCCCATCCAAGTGGCACAATTCAAACACCTCTACACTATGGGTGAGCCTAAGAATGAGGTGAATCTCTAGATAGAGCTAGCTCCCTTGATGTACCACTTGTAAATCACTACTACACCTAAACTTGTGGGGGAAAAGAGAGAAAACTGAAAGTAAACTATCATAAGGGAGGTGATACACCAAATTAGTTGATGACTACCAACCAGCTGCATGTTACACGTGAGAACAAGAGACTAACCAAACATACACTTCTCCAATCTGCATTTTCTCACATTAATATTTCATTATGAGGTTATGGATGAATGTTTAGGCTACGAGGACTAGACAAGAGGTCTAGAATGACACTATTGAATAGGATAACTCACTAAACCTTGACACTTCATAGAACACTTCACATGACCTACAAAAAGAAGTTTTCCAACTGCAAATATGTGAGAGAATGAAACAACAATGCTAAAGAAACAACAAGTCGTCACTAAGCAAAATCAATCATTTAAGTGAACACACTATGACCAATCATAGAAGAGCTAAAAATCAGTAGTCTTTATTGATCCATGGTATGCAAATGAGCAGGGATTCGCCATACTCAGGTGGAGCATAATTTACAAATGCCAAAATGGCTAGTTCTTATAGAACTTGAGAGAGAGAAGAGAAGAGAAAAGTCCAAAGGTCACAAGGACACTTGTCAAGTTGAGGGAATGAGTTATTTGTGCATGATAAGAGGATGTAAAATGGACCATGCAACGTCAGAAGAGGCAAATGCCTTCCCAAGTCATGAAACTCATGAGAAGTGGCGTATGAGTTCCCTTTGCTGGCTCAGAAAACTACCTTCATGATTTAGCTATGTTTGAACATCCCAAAATTGATTAGGGGCAGGTCTCATTATTGGAATGAGATGGAAGGGTTTCAGACATGCTTCTTCATGCAATGATTGCAGTCCTACTCATCAGGTATCTCTTGGAAGTGAGCTATCACCATCTGCAGTCAAAATAACTCTTCTTTCATACACCTTGCACACTTAGCTTCCAAAAAGGCATTCGTTTTCCATGCAATTATGTACAAGGGATTGGATGATACTTGGCAAGACCCTCCATGGCCTTAGAGGCATGAGGGACACCTTAAAAAAACTGCCACTTGAAGTTTTCACCCTTCTCACGACCATGTTCACTATGCCAATTTTGACTGGCTTAGATGAAGTTGTTTCTAAGCACACTTAGGAGTTTTGATGGAACATGAAATGGCCATAAGGAGTTAGAATAAGTCTATAGCTTCCTCCCAAACTTGATTTCATCTCTTGAAACCTCCTAGAACCTACACAATGCACAAAACAGTCAAAAAGAGCAATTTTATACCCTACCCATAAAAATTCCGTGCAACTCATCCTCATGGAAGGGAGCTTGACTGAGTCCTCTACAACATCCAAACCTTGTTCTAGGCAAACTATGCCATTTTGGTGCATTATCTCTTTCGTTTCCTCAAACTGGTCACTAGCAAGGGTTTTGGAGGGTTTAGGCTTATTTTACCCTCAGGGTTTGTTCATAAAAACTTGACGTTCAACTTGCAAACAAATTCGACAAGATCAATGCTCAGGACCCCTGCTAACGTCTCCAAACCTCTTAGGTCCCCATGCAAAGCATTCAAGTAGATACAAGCACTCAAAGTTGCCCTATCGAGCTCTTTTCTCAATTTGCATGGGTCAAATGTGTCCTAAGTCAAAAAATGACTTTTCTATGGATTCCCCTGCATCCTAATAGCTCAAAGATATCTAAATCCATCCTAGAAACATGATTTAACAGGGTAAAAGGTCACTAGGTGCTGGAAGTGAAGTCGGACCCCCAATTGGGCTCTAGGCCTCAAACAGTCATGTCTGCATACTTGGCAATCCAAACCATTATGTTGGGTTTCATCCTTATGTGCTTGGTTTCCATGTTTGTTCAAGTGTCCTACAACTCCACACACCTTCTAGCAATGTTCACCCAACTCCTAGTTCATCCCTTTCTCTCCATTCCTCTTGACTGCAGGTTTTGTTAATAAAGGGAGTGCCCTCTGTCTGAGACAAAACAGAGGGCACTCCCCCTATTCCATCATACAAAATGAAGATTTGAGAGTATTCTCCAGGTGATGAAAACCCTCTCTACCAAATATAGGCCCCTGGTTAGGTCATCTGACCTTCCAACTACCTTAAAACCCAAAACAGACTGTATAAAGAGTATTGTGTGATCGGTTGAAGTGTCAACTATGTTATGCATCATTTGAGCCCTTCCTCTATGTATTATTTTCATATGATAGGGGTCAATTGAAACCTCTCTAAGTATGATGGATATATTCCAAATCCACTCATCACTCTAACCTTTTATGTACCCCTGCACACACTTTGAGCTCTCAAAACAATGTGTATTTCCTATGTCTCTTCAAGGCATTGTAAATGTAGATGTCCTGCATGATTTGACTTTGGATATAGTGTTACAAGACCTTCCTTGGGTATTCATGTCTATCTTATCATTTGTTTTGTATATTCACATCATATACCTGCAATGCCAACTTCAAGAATACTAACCTTTGTTCACCATCTTACCACAGTTATAGTTGACTGTGCTTTTTGTCTTGGAAGGGCACCTGTAAGTGACCATGCTTGTTCGGGCTTGAGGACAATATCTACAAACTTCTCGAGTCCCTTAGGATCATATTATCCTTGTTTGAATTTGTCTCTTCTTGCCTAGGCTAGACCACATCAAAACTCAAACCCATGGCTCCCTACCCCTCACAATCAGCTACAATTGCCTGTGTGGGGTCCTGTAGTTGCATATGAGATTCAAAATACAATATTCTAACCTCTCCTGATGGTCTTTATGCCCAACAAGGTCCACATCATGCTCTAAGGTGATTAAGCTCTAGGTTCACAAGAAAGAAACATCTTTTCAAACTTTCACCTTTCGCTAGTTGTAGGTGACTATTTGGAACTATTTGGCTTTGATGGCATGGTTTGGTACCAACTTGGAAACAAAGGTTGCTCAAAGACTCAAAATCCTGTAGATGTCAATGAAGGATTTCAATGTCTTTGTAGGCAACTTTGAGCCTTTAAACTTCAAACCTCCATTAGCTAAAATCATCACTCCTTTTGTAGAGTTCATGTCCCATGTGGGGACTACAAGACAAACACATTTAGAGGCTTCAAAACTCCTTGTAACCCTGTTGTATGACCTTGACCAAAAGCCTCAGACCTTTGTTTTGTGCTTTTAAGGAAAGAAGCCCTAAATACAGTCATCTCATGCTTTGAAGGTAGTCAACACTACCATTTGCCATCCTAGTCTTTCAAGTAGGTCTGCCATGATCTTTTCACCATACTAAGATCTTAAGGAGAGTTTCATCATTTATTTCAACACCTCAAAATGGCTCTCCAGCTATCTGTGGTACCACCTATAGGTGGTTATTCTACAATGCACACAGACTGAGTTTAGGTAGTGGTCATGGGGTGGACAATATGCATTGTCATTTGACTTTAACGGTTCTAGGCCTATCTCAATACCCTCAAATGGACTCCTCACACTTCAAAGGGATTGAAACCACTACTAATGCTTTCATGATGTCATCATGAGATACCTGTATGTTCACCTTCACTAGCATGCAGGCAGTATATGTGAAATGGTCCATGCATTCAAGGAATATGCTTTCATAGTCACTTGATCTCTTTATCAGGACGTTGGAATCAAACATTAGGATGTCTCAAATCTTCAATCAAGCTTTCAAACCCCATTTTCAGCATGATATCCTTCTATAAAGATGCCTGCAAACGTACCTTCGTGGCTGTCTAACTGCGTTTCTTGCATATGACTACAAGATATGAAGATTGCTTTGGAGAATGAAGTTGAAAGGTGAAGGGAATAAAGAGAGCATTGAAAACATGGAAATGGACCTATCACAACCCTCTGAAGCCATTGTCAAAGCATGAAGGTCTGAAAATAGTGGAAACAGGCCTGTCATCCCAAATGACAGCAAGATGCAACCTGAGATGATTTACCTATCCAAACACCTTGAAACACTAAACCAAGCATGGAAAACATTTGAGAAGAGATCCAACATCCTCATAAGTCAACATAACCAACTAGATTGTACGGACCTGTCCAAAATAGAGAAAAACCTATCGGGTGCAGGAAACAGTGAGCAAAAAAACACAGTCAACTTGTTAGAGATGGTTCATAAAGCATGGTTGACCAATCTTCGAACTCTTATTATGAAAATGGCGCTCTCTGAGTGTACTACCACCTTCCAAAAGAATTTGACCTGAAACCTCTTCAATTGTCCGTACCAAGCACAAACCTACTGACCACTTATGTGTGTCTAAAAGGCAAAGGAGCAAAATGGTTTTAGCTCAAAAATGGCACTTCCAGAGCATGTCAAGCATGGAAATGAACCTGAGGAAGATGAAGAGACATTCCATGGCCTTCTCCCACGTGTCACCTTCCCTCATGGGTCCTACAAGTGCCAAACACCCCTTTTTTAGTTGATTACTTGATCTTTACTTAGATAACCTGCAAGTTTCAGATGAACTGACATTCCTGACAAGGAATTTGACCTCTTGGAGATTTGGAAGGAATGACATTTGGACAACTTGAAAACCATGCCACTTGCAGTTATGACCCCTAAAAGTCTTCTAAATGACTCAAAGTGACATATTGAATAAAATGACTAAGACCAAAGCTAATATAGCATTAAATGATATTAAAAAACCTATAATACATCCTATGACATAATAATAGACCCCTAAAAAATCTAAAAAACACGTTTTTAACTATAGGGGTCCCAATTTGACCTGCAAGGTCACATTTGGTCAACAGTAATCACCATATTCCTTGTATTGCTCTTCGCTACTGCAATTGATTTCCCTAATACTCCTACACATGGAACAAACAAATTAGTAAAAGCAATGGTGTTTAACAACACCCTTTTGATTCCCTTACCAAGCTCTAGGATCATAAAGTGCATCCCTTCTTGATGCCTTGGTTCTTCCTTGGAACTCCCCCTCTTTCGAAATTCAAAAGATAGGTTCATGTTGCTCTTGTCAAGGCTGTAGAAACTTCTTTTCCCCTTCATTCTTTCCCTTATAGTGGCTAGAAGTTCACTTATATATCCTTGACGCACCTTCATGGTGTTGGGGTGTGAGGGGCACACCTTCCAAGGACCAATACACACCATGTGAACAAAAAATGCTAAGAGAAACAAACTGAAAATGCAAAAGACAGCAGTCACTATAATCCTGGGACCATGATAACCCTTGCCTACTCCCTTCTTTATGTTGGCCCAACATGATATAATAGCAAGGTCACCTTTGTAGAGCTCACATGTATACCATATCCGTGATGGATACTTGTCATGCTTATTTACTTGGAAGGATTCTTTTCCCCATTGAGTGCCCTTCACCTCAACCTTAGTGATAGCACAAGCTTTGCAACCAAGGTAATAAGAGCACCAATCACGAAGACAAAACATTGAATGCTTACCAAGTTGACAACTTAATTTTTTCCCATCAAGAATTATGATTCTCCTTCCTTTATATGCAAGGTGCATCCTTCTTCTTTCCTGCTTGGCATCACTCCTTCAATGGACCTCTTTGCTATGTTCCTTTTTGTGAGGACATGTGCTTCCTTAGCAAGACATAACAATAAGTGTTCCCTCCACACTGCTTCTTGCAATCTGAAATTAGACAAGGAAAATGATGCATGAAAAGGAACGATACAAAAACTTTCTTTCTTGGCATAACTTTCTATTATGATGTCCTTGTTCATGCTTCCGTTTTGACCTTTTGTTAAGTTGTTGAACAACTTATCTTTGCTTCACCCTCGGAAGTTTTGATTTTTCTGTTACTTCCCCATTAGTGTCAATCATCTGCAACCCCATCGGTTGCTCCATAGTTTGTTGGAACTTCCTTACTTGGCTGCCCTTGAATTTTAGGTTCTTGTGGTTCAGAAATTTCGATCATTGGTTGTCCTTTACATGTCTGAAAATTAGTTCTTGGTTGCTCCAAAAATTCTGATTTTTGAGGTCCAACATACTCATATGATGGCTTCCCCTTGAACAATTGAAAGTCCCTCTTAGATATCCTCACGATTTCTGATTTTATAGATTTCACCTCCCTCTTTTCAAATTGTTTAATGAGCCTTTCACCAAGTTCCTCATGACTTTTAATGAGGTCATGCCCTTGTGACTTCCATCTTAGATGCCACCAATCATAGGCAACTCCTTCCAAGTGTTGTATGACAAATTTTAGAGCTTGCTTCTCGTCTCTAGGTCTCAATTCAAGGTAGTCATTAACCTTGTTTACCCATACTCTAACTGAAGTACATGGATCTCCATCAACAGTAGGAAGAACAATTTTCCGCAAGTCGTCATACATAGCTATGTGCCCATGGGGCCCTTTGCCTTGTCTCAAAGCTAGCCATTCCTTAAAGCTCATTCCCTTTCTGTACCATAGTGCAAATGTCAAATACTCATCATAATCTTCCATTAGATCCCAATGAACCCAAGGTTGGTCCTTCATTTCAAGGGGTTGATCCCCTTTCCTGTCCTTCATCATTTGAAGGAGTGTAGCCATAGTTCCCATCAACTGATCCTGCAACTAAATGCTCCGTTCCCACCTAGCCTTGTCCCTGTGACTATTTAACAAATACCTTTCCATCCCACAGTTGGCCAAGAAATTGCCTCTGATACCACTGTAATGTCCCCAAATGGGACAAATAAGCAAAATAGGGATTCTCCAACAAACACTACCAAATCCAAAACCCCTTAAAAGAATCTGAAAATGCAAATTCAGCTAATAACACACTTCTAAAAATGAAGCAATATTCAGCAATTTCCTCTACCAAACCCTTAAGCGATTATAGTAAAATTCAGATTTGATTTTTCTAAACCTCCAAAAAAAAATGAAAAGAGTTTTATATTGCAGCCACTAATTTTAGAAGTCAAAATATTCACTCAAAAGTCAAAACTCAAAATTATGAAATTTATTATTGCAAAATTATAACGTAACTTCAAAAATTCACAACTTTCACAATACGTGAAATTTCAATGCAATTGATTGATCAAAATGATACTAACAATAGCAGCGATCAATCAAAACCAAATTCAGAATTTTTCTCATCTCAGAAAGTGCACCAAAAGCTGTCCCAAAATTCTTAAAACCCTAGTCCACTAACGAAATAATATAATAAATTCAAAATACTATCTAAAACACAAAATCACCCTAAATCATGTGCAAATCAACACTTAAACAATTCGCCAAGCTAGAATAAATTGCTAAAAATACCTCTAAACCCTAGAAGAGGGTTTTCAAACCACATAGCCCTCTAGAAAGGGGTCATCAGTCCTCCAACCAATTTGCCACCTTAGGGTTGGCTTCCAAAATCAACGAGCAACTCTGCAAGCAATTTGCTCATCTCTTTTACCTACAAAAATATAATCACCATGCTTCCAAAGGTGCTCATCAATCTTCCGTAAAAGGTGGTGTTTCAAAACACCTTTGTAAGATCAATTGCATGAAACCATGCAAATCTGAAGCACAATTACAGCCCTTGAATAGAGTTGTCCTTAATGGAGGAATGGATGTTTTCGTCCCCAAACCCTTGGCACACTTGAAGGTTTTCATCTTCAAGTCACGGTGAACAAACTTGACATACTTGATGTCAATTTAATATTCATCACATGCATAACCTTCAAATGAAATACAGATCCCCTTTATATATCCACCTTTTAGTTATAAAGAGTTAGTGGATTATAAGAATAATTTGCTTTTAAAATCACTTAATGGCTAAATAAGCCCATGACCCTCGAAATGTCCCAACTTAAGTAAAAAGCAAATTAAACTATTATTACTTTATTTTAAGCATTTAGAAATACTTTTTATATTAGTAATAATATTATTCCAATTTCAAAAGAGGGGCATTACATTTGTGCTCCATGACTACGATTGTAGCTGATTGCAAGACTTTCATAATAGTCGAGTATTTCAAAAACGAGTTCGCTAATGTTGTCTTAGAGAGGAAAATGGTGGACAAACGAAACAAGGTAGAAGGTCTCATTCTTTATAAGAATACGATCTTTTTGGTACAAAAATCGAATATTAAACATAAAATTTTAAAAGTCATTCATGACAGCCCATTCGCTGGCCATTTAGGCTATTTTAAGACATATAAACAAATACATTCAAGGGTGCCTACTTGCCAACGAAACGAGAAAGAGTGTAATGTTCCCATTCTAAAATTAAAATAATATTAATACTAAAATAAAAAATATTTTTAAATATTTAAAATAAAGTAATAATAGTCTAATTTGATTTTCACTTAAGTTGGAACTTTTTTAAAGGTTATGGGCACTTAAGGCCTAAGGCCCTAAAGTGAAATTATAAGAAGGTTCTTTTAATATTTTAAAATGAGAGTTTCCCTCATATTTTGGGCACCACACTTGGGGCATGGATATAAAAGAAAAGTGAATTATTCATTCAAGAATTATGTTTGTTTGAATATTGAATTTTATGCTCAAGTAATTCAAGCTTGAACAAGTGACTTGAGGACGAAACCCTTTAAGTGCACAAAGAAGTTTGGAGACGAAAACCTCCATTTTTTCGCATAGAGTAGCTCTATTCAAACGTTGTAATTGCGCTTCAAATTTACATGGTTGCATGCAATTGAACCTATAAAGGTGTTTTATAACACCACCCTATTCAAAAGCAAAGTGAATACCTTGGAGAGTTGTTTGCATTGATTTCTCATTGTTCGGTTGTGCAATTGAGCTTCATTTTCAGATTTTAAGGAACCTAGGGCTATAACTAGGGTTTTTGGAACTTTGGAACAACTTTTGGAAGACTTTCCATATAGGGAAAATTCTAATTCTAATTTTGTTTGATAGCTACTATTTTTGTAATCATTTTGAGCTAACTTTTGCATTGAAATTCTGAATATTCTAGAAGATACAAATTTCTAAAATTTCAGTTGTTCGAGGCAAATAATAAATTATTAAGGGCTGAAAATAAGGTAATTAATTTAAAAAGTTGTATAATTTTTCCTAGTGGAGTGATTCACTTGGATAAGTTAGAGTGTTTTTGGGCTCTAATATTCAAGGGAATCATTTATATTACATTTTGGAAATTATTTTAATAATTTCTCAAGTGGGGCGAATTGATTTTGGGAGCTTGGAGATCTTGTTGAAGGAATAAAAAAAGGGTTTGATTTTCAAATTTGTTTCTCATATTTTTCTCTAAGTGTGACGATTTGCTTAGAGGGGCTAAATTGACTATTGGCAATCCTAATTTGTTCTTTGGAAGCACTAATAAATTGCAGGTATTTTTGGCATATTTATTGTGAATTTGTGCAAGGGTTTCAAAGTTGATTTGAAGGGGAAAATGCAGTTGTACCGGCATCTTAAAAATCAAAATTATTGCAAAGAAATTCCAACATCGCCATTCCATCTTGACACAAAAAAAGGTACATTATTGTAGTTTCATATTCATTAATTATTGGGGTTATTGTGGAGTGTTATTGCTTGGAATTTGAACATCTATTGCTGCTAGGGTTTGCTGATTTTTAGGGCAAAATTAAAAAAAAATAGTTTCGCCTAAAGGTGTGTTGCAAAACTCCAACTCGTCCTAATTGTCCCATTTGGGGACATTACATAGAGCATGATTTTCCAGAAGGATTGTTGCAACCATTGCCCATTTCTACTCAAAAATGGGACCGTATTTAAATAGTTTTTGTTACTGGGTTGCCCGTGGTTCAAGAAAAGAGTTGCCTCTTTGTAGCTATTGACTATTTGACAAAGTATGCTCATTTCTTTCCACTCCCCACTAAGTATGATACCCCCTTGGTAGCCGGAATATCTTTTAGAGAAATCTTTAACTTACATGGGCTGCCAAAGAACATTGTTAATGACAGAGATAGCAAATTTATGAGTTCATTTTGACAAGAACTCTTCCACCTAGCGAGCATTGAATTGACCCCAAGTACAAGTTATCATCCTCAAATCAATGGTCAAACAGAAGTAGTAAATAAGTGGATTGAAGGGTACCTAAGAAATTATGTCTCAAGACAACAAAATGCATGGATCAAATGGCTGCATTTAGGAGAATTCTACTATGGTGCGTCTTATCACATGTCAATTGGAATGACACATTTCCAAGCTTTGTATGGGCACGATGCAATTTCCTTCGTTGACTTGGTCATTTCAGATAGTAGAGTTCCGGTAGCTAAGGATTTCATCCAACAAAGTCAAGATATCCTTAGAGCTCTCAAGTACAATCTTCATTAGGCATGGAATCAACAAGATTTTGTATGCAAATCAACATAGAATAAAAAGGGATTTTGAACTGGGAGGCATGGTATACAACCCTACAGATAGTCCTCTATCAAGCAAAGTGGAGCTAAAAAACTCAAGCCACGATTCTATGACCCATATAAAGTCATGAGAAAAGTGGGAGAGGTTGCTTACGAATTGGAATTACCAGGATGTAGCGGAATACATAATGTTTTCCATGTTACGTGCCTAAAAAGGGCACTTGGACAACATAATAGTCCTTCTATGGAGCTACCCCCATTAGATGAAGAGAGCAAATTGATCTTAATATCAGAAGCCAGCATGGAGGTCCGTGAGAAGAGGTTAAAAAACAAAGGAATCAAAGAATACTTGATCCGTTGGAAAGATTTACCTATTGAGGATGCCACCTGGGAAGGAGCAACCATTTTAGAGCATCCCAACTTACAATTGCTTGAGGACAAGCAATTTTGGGAAGGGAGGACTGTAACACCCCTTTTTTAAAATAAAGTGCAAAAGATGAAGTCGTCACTCATCAATGGGGCGCCACAATGAAGGAACAACATCCAAAGCAAGTCGCCCCATGTGAGATTTCAAGGGATGCCACTCCTTGGGAAGTCGTATCATTTGGGAAAAGCCACCTGAAGGGTATTTATGATGGGTAGTTCGTGGAGAAAGAGCATGATCAAATTTTATTTAATAAATATTCATATTTGGGCAGAGGCTTCGATAATGCATTTAAAGATGAAAAACTCTCATTTGTAATTAGACTCAAGGATGGAAACCCTTGACCCCTGTTGTGGTATTTCATTCAGGAGTTACACTTGTGCTTCACTCTGATTATTTGACTATGCTTAATCGAAATATTTGTAGAAGACAAAAATCAAGAATTCAGTATTTGAAATCAGAAATTTGTTCTATTTGATTTATTTTTATAAGTTCGTGAAAAATTGGTGAAAATATCAATGATATAGTTTCCAATAAATAGGATTTAGGAAAAATCCAACTTTAGGTATTTTGATCCCATTCGAGGATATTACACTTTTTGTATCAAGACTTGTTTCTGTTGTGTTTTGTCATGCTTCGTGGTTGCCGGAGCCCTGTAAAACTTGCTTTTTTACCTAATCAAATAAAAAAAAAATTGTGGATAGATGTGCTGTTATTAGCAATATTTTGTTGTGATTTATCATACAAAATTGATTCTATGGAGATTATATTCATTATGAACCTTTGCTTAGACTGTTTGCCATTTTGTTTTACTTTGAGGACAAGTTGAACTATACAAATATAGGTAAATGACAATTAAATTCATAAAATAGTTCATTCACATGAGTATCTCAATGAAATTTGGAAACCCTGTTCTCTACCCTAATTTCTCTATCTTTTGTGTTTGTTTTATCCGATTCTCACTTAATATTTATGCATCATTGTGAATATCCACTTTTTAGGTAAGATCGACAACATTTTTAGACGAGTTGCTCTCTGGCATGGTAATATATGCATTGTTCACCAAACTATTATAAGCAAACTACGTAGGAAAGTTCGATATTGCAACTCATGCCCTGGGCTATCTATGATAATCCTAAAACAAGAAGGTTGAATCCCATCACTTTCTAAAGTGTTCAAAAAACCCACATAAACACAATTGATCTCTATATTTAACTTATTTTCAAAACAAACCAAACCTCCTAAAGATATCAAAATACTCGTGTATATACATACAAAATCAAATACTAGTAAAATATGAAACTAACCTATATTCCCATTGGGCATTATTTCTTACATTCTCCCCTATAATGACCATTGGAAAGAACTTGAAGAAAATCTCTGAGTTTCTAGAGCCTTTCACGAGCTAGGGCATCGTGAAAATGCCTGCTAATTGGTCCTCTCTACTACAATACACCATCTAGATCAGTCCCTACTGAACCAACTCTCTAATGTAGCGACGTTCAAATCTCAATATGCTTAGTCCTGCTATGAAATACTATACTTTTCATCACCTAAATAGTACTCTTGTCGTCACGATACAAGAAGGTAGGTCCTTTCTGCAAATGATGCAAATCTTCTAACAATCGCCTCAACCATACTATTTGGAAAGTTGTTGATGTTGCAACTTTACTCTGCCTTTGTTTTAGAAAAAGATACAGAGGATTGTTTCTTGGTCTTCCAAGAAAATACTACAAAATCGAAACTGAAGGTATAACCATAAATAGACTGCCAATCATATGTGGAACCAGCCCAATCTGAATCTGTATATCCTATCAATTTGTTGTCCTCTAAATGCTGAAATTCGAATCTATTATTCAATGTCCCTCTGACATACCTAAGAATCCTCTTTGTTGCACTCCAATGTGTTTCCTTAGGTTCTGACACGAAAGTAGATACCAAACTCAAAAGATATGTGATATATGGTCAATGAGTAGTCAAATAGATCAGGCTGCCAAGCAATTATCTATATGGAGTGAAATTCACTCGATCTGATTCATCTATAGTGGACAACTTAAGCCCAGCTTCAATAGGTCTTGTAACTAATTTGCAACCCTTCATCTAAAATCCCTACAAATTATCGGAAACATACTTTTTCTGAGACATGAAAATTCCATCTTCACTTTGCCTTACATCTTTACCAAGGAAGTAGTGCATCTATCCCAAATGTGTCATCCTAAATTCTAGGACCATAGCTTCTCTAAACTTTGCAAAAAAATTGTTTTGTTCCCACTGTAGATAAGATCGTCCACATACAGAACCAAGACAAAAATATCATTCCTTGTACTCTTGATATACAAATTAGAATCTAATTGACTCTTGATAAAAACTTTTCTTATACAGATATGAATCTATCCTAAAATACCAGGCTCTAGGTGGCTCCTTAAGACCATAAAAGGCCTTCAACATATAAACATAGTGTTCCTTAGACGCTATTTCAAAGTCTCTACGTTGAGACACATATACTTCATCACTAATGTTTTCATTCAAAAGTGCACTCTTTACATCCATCTGATAAATAGTCCAACCCTGTTAAGTTGCGATAGCCAAAAACCAGTCTAATGGTGTCCATCCTAACTATAGGTGCAAATGTCTCAGTATAGTCGATAGTTTCATGTTGAGTGTACCCTTTGGCAACTAGTCTAGCCTTATACTCATCAATATTGCCACCTGATTTGTACTTAGTCTTTTACACCCATTTTGTACCAACTTCTTTACCAAGAGGTAATTGGACAAATTCCCATGTGTTATTTCTATCAATTGTTTATGTTTAACTTTTCATACTTTCCACCCACACTTCCTTTTCTTGAGTTTCCTCAAAATTCTTTGGATCATCATTTTTCATAATTTGCATCATTAATGCATAGTTCACTTATACTTGTGACGTTGTTCTTTGTTTAAAATTCGTATCTAACATTTGAGTTGGTGGGTGATTCTTTTCTATCTTGCTTTGATATTTTCTTGCTCCCATACTAGATGGGTTAGGTGCTTCTGCAACTTCATTAATTACAACTTATCTTCCCCTTGTTTCTAATTCCTAAGTATATTTTTCTTCTTCTTTGAATACCACATCTTTATTGATTACCAATTTCTTGCTTACAAAATTATATAACCTATATGCCTTATTTTCTTCGCCATATCCAATGAAAATGCTCTTTAGGCCTTTGTCATCTAATGTAGACCTTTTTTCCTTTGGTATGTGTGCATAAGCAGCACATCCAAACTCTCAAGTGATCAATATTTGACTTGTTTCTAGACCATGCTTGTTTGGGAGTCATGCCTTATACTGCCTTTGTAGAACTCCTATTCAGAAGATATGTTGTTGTATTTACTGCCTCTCCCCAAAATCTTTTATCCATTTTTTTCTCTTTCATCATACTCCTTGCCATTTCGATAATGGTCTTGTTCTTCCTTTCAGCTACTCCATTTTGTTGTGGAGTATAAGAAGTAGTGAAATCCCTCTTGATTCCATGATTTCTGCAGAAATCCCAGAACTGATTTTACTTATGCTCACCTCCATTGTCTGAAATAATTACTTTGATGTATTTTCCACACTATTTTTCAACCTTAAACTCTACAAACTTTTCAAATACCTATGATTTTGCAGTCAAAAAAAATACCCAAGTTTTCCTTGAGTAATCATTAATAAAGGTTAGAAAGTACTTTAATTTAGTCACAAAAAAGTGTTTAAATAGGACCACACAAGTCTAGATGAATTATCTCAAGAGGTTGTCTATCTCTTCAATATTTTCCTATTGAAAAGCTTGCTCTATGTTTGCCCATAACACATTCTTCACATACTTTTTTTGGCTTTTCAATGTAAGGGAGACCTTCAACCTTTTCCATTTCTTAAGCAAAAGTAACCCAATGAAACTAAGATGTCCATATCTTCAATGTCAAATTTTATTGTTAGTCATCTCATTTGTCTTTAATGCTTGATTTCCTTGTGAAAAATGGAGTAAACATTCTACCACTAGTCATCTTAGCTCTTGCCACAACTGAATTCTATTTCCACCAATATTCACTATCAAAAAATATGTGCACTCAAACACAAATACTAAATACAACACTGGAGAGGGCTCTGAATTGAGATACTCCCTCTGTCTCGTATAATGGGACCCACACCAAACAAATCTCCCTTATTATTTTGCAATTGCATTAGCTAATAAAAAATAAACATTAAATGAGCAATGTAACATGTACACCTTGTCGTTTGCTAGAGAATGAATTAAATGGCTTATCTGAACACCACAGCCAAATCACATAAATAATTGTTTTGGGAATTTTACTATAAAAAAAAAAACTAAATTTGTCTATCTAAACTAGATAATGTGGTCAATTTTCGGCTCTGGATCCTTCACCGTTTGAAAAATATTGAATTAATTGTCTTTCCAGGTAGGCTGTAAGGCAAATATTTTAAATATTTAATAAAGTTTAAATAATAACTATATTAAATATTCTAAATTTAACTTTTGTTGCCCTAATTTTTCATAAATTTTAAAACTTTATATTAAAAACCAAAAGTAAATGCAAACCAATGGCGTCCCACACATGTGCACCTCTCTCCTAGGTGCTGCTCCTCTGCATCAAGCACTCCTCTGCAACACCTCTGCTCTATTCCAACTTCTCTGAGAATAGTTGAGCTTTCTTCAATGGCTGCTCACAACAGAAGCAACCTCACACTCAGAAAAGAAAATAGCAATTATAGACACCAAAACTATCACTCCAAGCGCTCCGCTACACTCCCATGCCCCTACACCCACGTGCCTACAAGGAGGGTTTCACTTAGTTGTATATACCAAGCTTTAACAAGTATTTGGGCACCACAAGTGAACATCATTTACATCCAAACAGCAGTAACAATTTATTTTATGCTTTCAAACAATGACACATACAAACAAAAGGCCGTATAGGCTCACAATTGCGTTCTTCCTTGATAGGTGCTTCCTTTTGTTGGAACACCTCCCTTTATATGCTTCTACAATGGCAATAATTGTTGTTTTCAATGCAACCACATTCTCCCTCAAGCTTCTCTCCTCCTCTAGGCAATTTACCCGGTGTGCTTCCAAAATCTTCACAACTAGAGCTTTGATACCAAAAGAAAACAAAATATGGAGACAATGAATAAAAAATATACCAAAGTGATATGCAAATCACCACCATTGGAAGCTTAAAATAATCAATGAAGAAAAGCTTAAAATCTTCTACGAAGGAGTATTTTTAGCTCCTTGTACATCCAACCGATCTCTAAATTTGACTTGTTCTTAAAAAATAAACAAATCTCCTAAAAATATCAAAATACTCATGCAAATACATAGAGAATCAAATATTACTAAAATATGAAACTAACCAATATGCCCAATAGACATTATTTTTTTCATGCTTATCCGAGTTGAAGTAATCCTGCAATGCTCCCCCCATAGCTGATTGCCTTGGCCACAATAAAGAAGTATTGTGTTTGCCAACACTTTTTACACTGTTTCAGTCGGGCCGAAATCATCAGCTAAGTTTGATAGGTGACTTTTAAATTTTGGATATCTATATATAGGCTTCCTAATTGGCATTTTCATATACAAGACATTCAATATGCTTTGCTTGTGCACACAAACTCACCTTATGTAATGTCCTCATTTCCAGTTCACAAGTAAACAGGGATTGAAGACCTTTAGTCTACTTTTTCCCATAGATTAAGAGAACTTTTGGGGATTTTATTTTATTAATTGATTAAGATTGCTTGAATAGTGATTTTGATCATTTGACTATATAAGGCAATTTTAATTAGTTAATAAAATATTATTAAAAAGTGATTTTTACTACTAAAGCATTTTATAAAAGTGGTTTTAACCACTATTGCACTTGAGAGTTTGAATAATAACTGGAGAAGGTATTTTAATTAATTGTTTGCACATAAGTGATTTAATCACTCATGTAAATTGGGTAAATTGATTAATTATTTATTAAATTATTGTCTTAGAATAATTTTAATTACTAAATCTATTTTTGCAATTAATTTAATATTATAAGTGGGAAAAAGAGTAAATGTCAGCTTGGAGGGAAAATAAAAGAAAAAGAAATATTTTGAAAAGTGGTTAAGTGATTTTAAAGAGATATTTTGCCTTCAAAAGTAGTCCGCCCCATTTTGAAGACTCTATATGGACATGAGGGCTTCTATTTTGCATATGTTGAAATTATATATTGAATCTTCATGTTTGAAGAATGATTGGGATGGATGCCCAATGAGTGCTATAGCTGTTTGAAGGGTGATTTCATTCTAAAATCACATTGAAGACATTATATTGTTGTTGGTTATTGATTTGGTCAAGAATTTTCCAATTTTTTGCATTTTAGGTCATCATTTTCAAGCAAGATTGAGCAAATATTATATTTGAAGGGTTTTGATCAGTTTTAAGGCACTTTCGGATCATATCCAAGTGTGGCAAGCCTCCCTAGGGTGTGACATCACACCCCCAAAGGATGATGTCACCCTTCTTGGGTGACTTCTGCATTTTTTGAGGATTTATCTTGCTCAAAAAGATCTGAAATTTATGTAATCTAATCTGTCATATTTTTATGATCATGTTGAGTATTTATTTGGCTCAATCCATTCAGTTTTGAAGGAGCTATGCAATTTTTTAGTTTTCAAAAAATATGGTAAAAATTAATTATTTTCGAGTTGAAAAATAATTACTTTGGCACATTCAGATTCGGAAGAATAATTGCAATTTTCTAAATTTTATTTGAGAATTTTCAGAGTATTTTTGAGTGAAAAAGTATTGATTTTAATCCCCAAACCCTAGGGACAAGGCCAAGTGGAACAATTTGTTCCTAGGGCTGCAAATTCAAATTTTTGGCATATATTTTTGTGGATTTTCAGTTTAGAACTAATTGAGATTTGTGGAGATTTATGTTCTTGCATATTCATGGCCCTAAAATGGAACATTACAATGGTATTAGAGCACCGATTTGGTGCACTTGTGAGATCTTATGTTTGCAGATTTGGATATAAAAAAATAAAAAGATTTTGTGTTATCAAAGAAGAGGAAAAGCCATGGGTGATCAAGGGTTTACTTCAAAAGAAGTAAAACTTTTGCAGGGTTTGATCAAGGAGAACCAAAGTGATCTTCAGCATACATTGAGTACACAATTTGCAGCCATGTTGAAGACTACACTAGATCCAAGCAAGAGCCATCACCCCAAGGGAAAAGAAAGCTCAAATAGCGGTGAGGGGGTTTCTACCAACCCCACTCAAAAATTCTTCAAGGGCACATTTTTGCAGAAAGAACCAGAAGTTGAGATTGAGACACTGATGTGTGATCCACTTGATACAAATCAACAAGAGTATGCAGCTCTAAGCTTTGACACACAAGCACTCTTTTCATTTCATGATTATTGTAAGATGAGGGATGGATCAAGACCAAGAGTACCAAACATGCAGCCTCATAGAGACTTGCAACAAAGGTTAGGTAAGATTTATCTTCTTAATTTTGATGGTACTGATAAACTTCCAATGAGATCATGGCAGAAATTGGACACCTATTTATCACTCAACCCCATGTTTGAGAATGAGGCTTTCAAGTTTGTTACACTACACTTGGAGGGCATTGCTTATGAGTGGTGGTTTTGTGGCTTGATCACACAAAGCTATGGATCTATTCCTACCTTGGAAGAATTCAACAAGAGGGTAATGGAAAGATTTGATAGAAGAAATACAAAAATCCATTTTCATGAGTTGGCACAACTCAAACAAAATCACGATGTTGAAAGGTATGTTGTTGATTTTCAAAAGATTTCAGTCATGGTTCCAGATGTAAGTGAAAGAAGGTTGGTTGTTCTTTTTATTGAGGATTTGATTGAGCCTTTGAGAGGTTTAGTAAAAGCTTTTAACCCTCTTTCTTTGCAAAAAGCAATTACTAAAGCTTTGGATCTAGAATGTTCAACTTACGGGGGCAATATGTGGCCAAAAGGATAGCAAGGGGCAGCCACTCATTCGCTGCCAAAAGTGGGAAATATCGGACTGCCAAGGCCTGATTTTAGTGGGCAGCCAAAAGCACCAAGTGGGCAGCCTAGGGCAGCACCTAATGAGCCACCAAAGAAGCCTTTTCAGCCTTATGTTCCACCACATAAAACGCTGCCCTCTAGCAGCAACATGAAGGATTCAAAAGATGAGTTGAGGAGGAGAGATTTGTGCTACACTTGCAAAGATCCGTGGACTAGAGGCCATCATTGCATGGGAAAAGGACAAGTCTATTAATTTTAGTAATTGATGATGATTCAAATTTTGATGTTGTTGATACTAATGTTGAGCAAAAAGAAAATGTGGTTGATCAACATGTGCATGAGGATGAGAATGAAGACATGGGCAGCACTCTTGCTACTCTTTCCGGAGCACCAAAGTACCATCCTTTCCAAGTAAGAGGAACAATGAAGAAGCACAAGGTAACCATCTTGATTGATAGTGGGGATACTCACAATTTCATTGGCAAGAATTTAGTGGCTAAGCTTGATTTGATTGTAGAAGATTTCAAGGGGTTCAAAGTAACAATAGCAGATGGGTTTTCTCTTCCATGCTCCAAAAGAATCACCAAGCTCACCATTTCCTTGGGAGAGTCCAAGGTATGTGATGAATTTTATGTAATTGACATTGGGGATGTGGATCTTGTACTTGGGGTCCAATAGTTGCATTCATTGGGGGAATTTACCCTCAAATTATCAAAGCTTGATGCTCAAATTCAAGGTGGATAACAAGGAGGTAACTCTTCAAAGTATGCTCAATGGGTCACTTCAATTTAATTCTATGTTCAATAAAGCTTTACAAGAGGATGTAGAAATCTATTATATGTCATTTCTAGCAGCAAATTGGAGAGAGTTAATTATCTTGGAATATACTAAAAATCAATTCACTAAAGACTTGCTTGAAGCGGTAATTGTTGATGGTAAGTACAGAATTTTGAATGGACTTATACTCTACAAAGAAAGGGTCTAATTGGTTCCGGAATCTAGGGTAAAACACGATTTTAAGGGCTGCCCATGACTCTCCATTGGCTGGACATCAAGGGTATTTCAAGACCTACAAGCTTGTAAGGGAGAGGTTCTATTGGAAGGGTTTAAAGGAGGTTCTCAAGTACATCCGAGAGTGTTTGGTATGTCAAAAAAATAAAAGTGAGCATGAATTTTCAGCAAGACTCTTGCAGCCCCTTCCTATTCTTTCACAAAGATGGGAAAACATCTCCATCGATTTCATTACCAGATTGCCTATGGTGCAAGGCACTGAGCTCACACCAAGTACTAGTTATCATGCACAAAACGATGGGCAAACTGAAATTGTGAAGAAGTGGGTGGAAGGGTACTTGAGAAACTATGTTTCAGGGTAGCAGTGAACATGGATTAAATGGTTACATATAGTTGAACATTGTTACAACACAACCTACCACATGTATATAGGTATGACTCCCTTCAAAGCACTTTATGATTATGATGCAATTTCCTTCATGGTTTTGATTATCATAGATAGTACAATACCGGGGGCTAAAGATTTGGTTCAGCAAAGCTATGACATCATGAAAGCATTAAAAGAGAGCCTACAACATGCACAAAATCAACAGAAATTATATGTGGATCAACATAGAGTTGAGAGGTCATTTTAAGTGATTGGATGCTTTTAAGGTTGCAACCCTATAGGCAATCTTCCGTCAAACAAAGTGGTTTTGAAAAGTTAAAACTACGTTTTTATGGACCTTACAAGGTAAAAAACAAAGTGGGTGAGATGGCCTATGAGTTAGAGCTTTAGGAAAATGGTAAGATTCACAATGTATTTCAAGTTTCTTGCATTAAGAAGGCTCTTAGACAACATAATACTTCTTTAGAGTTGCCCAGTTTGGATGAAGAAGGTAAACTAATCTTGATTCTTGAATCCATCATTGAGCAACGCGAAAGGAAGCTAAGGAACCGTAGCATCAAAGAATATTTGGTAAAATGGAAAGACTTACCACCTGAGGACGCCACATGTGAAAGTGAGGCAATTTTGGAACATCTGGATTTGCAATTGCTTGAGGGCAAGCAATTTTAGAAAGGGAGGAGTATAATGTCTCCATTTTCAGTTCACAAGTAAACAAGTATTGAAGACCTTTGGTCTATTTTTCCCCATAGACTAAGGGATAACTTTTGAGAGTTTTATTTTATTAATTAATTAAGATTGCTCGAATAGTGATTTTGATCATTTGACCATATAAAGCAATTTTAGTTAGTTAATAAAATATTATTAAAAAGTGGTTTTTACCACTAAAGCATTTTATAAAAATGGTTTTAACCACTATTGCACTTGAGAGTTTGAATAATAATTGGAGAAGGTATTTTAATTAATTGTTTGCCCAAAAGTGATTTAATCACTCTTGTAAATTTGGTAAATTAATTAAATATTTATTAAATTATTGCCTTAGAGTAATTTTAATTACTAATTATATTTTGGCAATTAGTTTAATATTATAAGTCGGAAAAAGAGTAGATATCGGTTTGGAGGAAAAATAAAAGAAGAAAAGATATTTTGAAAAGTGGTTGAGTGATTCTAAAATTATATCTTGCCTCCAAAAGTGGTTCGCCCCTCTTTGAAGACTATATATAGATGTGAAGGCTTCTATTTTGGATACGCTGAAATTATATTTGAATCTTCATGCTTGAAGAATGATTGGGATGAATGTCCAATGAATGCTACTACTGTTTGAAGGGTGATTTCATTCCGAAATCACATTGAAGACATTTTGTTGTTGTTGGTTGCTTATTTGGTCAAGTGTTTTCCAGTGTTCTGCATTTTAGGTCGTTATTTCCAGCAAGGATTGAGCAAATATCAGATCTGAAGGGTTTAAATCAGTTTTGAGGCACCTTCAGATCATCTCCAAGTGAGGCGAACCTCCCTAGAGTGTGACGTCACACCCCCAAAGGGTGACGTCACCCTTCTTGGGTGACTTCTGCATTTTTTGAGGATTTATCATGCTCAAAAAAATCTAAAATTTATGTAATCTAATCTGTCATATTTTTATGATCATTTTGAGTATTTATTTAGCTCAATACATTCAGTTTTGAAGGAGTTATGCAAATTTTTAGTTTTTCAGAAAATCTGGTAAAAATTAATTATTTCCAAGTTGAAAAATAAGTACTTTGGCACATTCAGATTTGGGAGGATAATTGCAATTTTTTGAATTTTATTTGAGAATTTTCTGAGTATTTTCGAGTGAAAAAGTATTGATTTTAGTCCCCAAACCCTAGCGCCAAGGCCAAGTGGGACAATTTGTTCCTAGGGCTGCAAATTCAAATTTTTGGCATATTTTTTTGTGGATTTTCAGTTTAGAACTAATTGGGATTTGTGGAGATTTATGTTCTTGCAAATTCAGCCCTAAAAGGGAACATTGCACCTTAATAAGAAGGGGAATTAGGGCTTAGGAGCTTGCACTTGTGGAAATCTAGTTTGCACAAGGTCTTTGAAGATCCAAGAAAAGAAGTTGAACCAACAAGGTATGCCTAATCTTTGGAATTGCCAACTAAGGACACTTAGGTCTTCTTCTTTGCATCTTGAGCTTCACCTTCAACATCCCTCACAAAGTGCCACATAAGCCAACGGGGAGATTTGATGCATCGACAAGTCAACCCAAGGTAAGTATTCCTACCCCTATACAAATTTTTTAATTTAGTTTGGTGGATATATGTGTGTGCATGTGCTATATTTGTATGTTATTGTCTTCCATGCTTAGATTAGTATATATTGCATTTGCATGCTTTGTTACTCTGTTTACACTTCTTGGTTACAACCCTTAGTTTAGATACCTCTTGGTTACCACTTAATGACATTTATCTCTCTTTAGCATATCCCTTTAACATCTTGAATCTAGGTAGGTCTTTATTCGTTAGTTCCTTGCATTGAATTCATAATTCATCCTCAATATCCTTATTACAAACAACTCTTAGTTACAGCCCCGTTCCACTCTGCAACACAACAAATAGTATGTATGATGGATCTAGTATGGTCTTTTACCTTTTCTTATATTAGAAGATATTTACATTGTCGGTCGTATTTTTCCTACATGCATTATAATGAACCTAATGTGAATCTTACCCCACCACTATGTTGGGTCATTTTCACGTTTTCCTTTCTTAGCTTCTTAGCATTGTTAGATTGTCAACCATTTTTCACTTGCCAAATCGATTTTTCCAAGCTTATGCAATTTGTAAAACATACCTTGTTTGCCAAAACAAAAAAATCCTCCTTTAGCATCCCTATAGACTATTGTTCCATTCCTAAAATGGAATTCCTTAACAACAACCAAGACGAAGCCAACCAAGACTTCAACGGTTTCCAAGGATTCAATAACAATAATTCTAGTGTCATGTCCATGACCAATCCCAGCAAGATTTATCAAAATCCTTTTGCTTATGATTTTGCTCTCTCAAGAGCATCCTTCTAGTGGTTGCAATATGGCTATGACTAAAAACAAACGTGTAAATCATAATCCTAATGTCAACACAAGATCAAGAAATAAAAAGCTACCCCACAAAGAATTTGATTCTAAGCGTGAAGCAGAATATTATAGTGAGCACACTTAAGCAATGCCAGTTGTTTTACAAGACCATCTCAAACACATTAAAATCCCAAGAAGCAATCCATGCTCTTGTGGTTTCCGCGTTCCTTGAGATTCCTCTTAAATTCAATTCTTTTGTAGGTTTTGGGCAACCCAATTCACGACTTCCTCCAATCCTTCTTTATCCACCATGCCCAACTTAGCTACAAGTATGGTCAGTGCTACCTTTAGTGCTCCAACCTTATACATTAACCCAAATGTTAATCCAACATCTAATGCTACTCAAGCTTCTCACTCTAGTCAACATGCAACTCAACCAACTCCACAAATCAAAATACCCCATATCTAAACCAGTTAATGTGAGGGTGTTGGACCAAATGGCGAACATGCAACCCACTAGCTCCAACCAATTCATACAAATGCAAAATTAACTTTTACAAATGTCTAACTGACTTCAACAAATTTAGTGGGGAAATCCAAATCAAATGAAGCAGAAAATTGTGTATTAAATTCTTAAAAAAATCAACCACAAAATATTTAAAATTCCATGCATGCTAATAAATATTTGTTGACGAACATCCGATCCAATCAACAAATCCCTGGCACACAAATATCATCAATAGTTTAAAAACATTTTCCAAACTTCAAAGTTTTTTTTGTTGATAAAAAATAAAAGTAGATTTGAACGAAAATGGACAGGTTTGGCTGAGGAAACAAAATGGCCTAAACCAAACCTGGCAACGATGTTGGTAACTCTAAACGATAGAAAGATGTCATTCTTGGTGAAAATCAAGTTGCCCTTTCAAGAGACATGAACCTTGAGTTTGTAAAGGACACTCTCCATAGGAGAAATAACGTACAATTCGCTACCTCAATCAGTTGGTTGTGATGTAGGAGCATCGATGTAATCAAGCAAATTTGCATCAACCAAAAATATATGCTAGTAAGTTCACTTGCAAATGAGCCCAATTGGCAGTGTACCATTAGTGTTGTAGTGTTCAGATGACCCACAAGGATCCATGGAGGTCAATGGCACCTTGGTAGCCTCCCGGAACAAAGGAAGGGCAATTTCAGTCATTGAAACGTCTCATGACGAAAAAGTCGGTTAACCAAGTTTGCATTAATTGGCGGCTATGCAACTGTTGATATACATTAACTATGGCTTCACCCGAGGCAATTGCACAAGCCAAGTAAAGGCCCAAAAATGTTTGAGCACTCATTTTGAGCATTGTCAAAGATCAAACGGGATTCCAAGAGTCACTTCACGAGATAGAAAAGATACGGAAGGATTCAAAGGAGGTAGGTTGGAGTGAGAGAATGAATGCTAGGAGAATGTAGGTGCTTGTTGGGGAACCGCAAAGGCATTGAGAGTTGAATGCAATACATTGAGGTGTCGTTGGATGTGATTCTATTTCCAGCAATATAACCAAAGAGGAGTGAATGAAGGGGTGGTCTGAGTCTCTATAATTCCTTATGAAAAGTAAATAAGTTATCTACGATCATACTGGTCTATGTAAATGTCTTTTGTTGAGTGTGTGAGGTTAATCACTGCAAGGACAAGGTAGTGATTCATTTGAACCCCTATAATTCACTGCTTCATATGGCATCAAAGCTGGTTTCAAATCCAATTTGTAGAGAATAGTACCTACGTAGGATTGCAAACAAGAGATTGCTACAGTAGGTTCAGGTTGATAGAAAGTCTAGTTGCCTACAAGGAGAATGGAGGGTAGAGGTGGAGTGGTAGCTGCCAATATGGCAAGAAGACTAGATGAGATTGCAAAATTGTTGAGAGTTATGCAGCAAGACTAATTCTTAGTGAAGATGTTAGGAATATCCTAAGTTAGTGTTCACATTAGTAGGTGACTTAAAATATTTATGAGAGTAAAAATAATGTAGAGATATTCTAGGTGAGATTAGTATATTACATTTAGAGTATAGTTACATGAGTTATTTCAAAAACTCACTAAAGTTAAAGAAAGAATTGGGTTACCTAAGATATCATAGGGATATGAGAGAGATTATGTGGTTTCAAATATTAAGGCAATCTCCTTAATAATAGGAGAAACATTGCCTATATATATGTAATCTCTGTAAATGAATAATATTGAATTGATCATTGACTGAAATTGATGTGTTCGAGCTTTGACTCTACCATAATGTTGGAGATTTCCTACATTTGGTATCAAAGCAGGTTTCGTGAGAGGCCTCTCGGAGCATTTGTCCATCCGCTCTTTCTTTGTTTCTGTCAACACGGCACAAACAATGGCTATCCACTATGGACCACATGCACACCCCATTGTCCGTTTTCATCCACCAATATTGCATTTTTCTGTCAACAGTTATGGAGTGAAGACCATGTACAACCCCTTTGGCATTCATCATTCACCTGCATTGCTTTCACTTTTCAATCTATTCATTTTGTCTGCAATTTTCACTCCATTTTGTTCATAGTCTTCATTAAAAAATAATAATAATAATTTTGCAGATTTGTCGTACTGTCAACACATTCAATGAAATCACGAATACTTTCTCAATTCTTAATAAAAATCATTATTTCAAAGACTTCTAGAAAGCTTAGAAAGAGAACAAAACCCAAAAAATGTTTGAAAAGATTCTACAAATTAAAATACCAGTTTTCGGCCAAAAATGAGGGACGTGAATCTTCAGCAATATGGACGTAAATCTTCAGTAATAATCTATTATAGGTGCATAGTATATTACTCTATCATAACAAGGGCACCACTTGATTCTTTGCCTCAATGCACGATAATTTCTGATAGTCTCCAATGTCCATTGTCTCTTAGAAAGTAACTTGTTACAGTTGTAGAAGTAGAATTCACTGAGAAAGATCAATTCGATGAAGACTTATGTGTGCAGATCACTTGCATCTGGCATCTCCTTGCATTTTTTCACATCTCTATAGCCACGCCCCTGCATTATATTTTGTTTTGCTAAAGCCATGCAAATGCCAGGCTGAGTCAAACTTTCCACATACTCTTCAACTATTCAGACCTGCATTTTTATTGTTTGCATGCTAAAATGTCATTATGTTGTTCATATATATAAGCATTTACATCCTCCAACTGCTATGCCTCATGTACTCTATTAGTCTTCCTGGTTCATTCAGCTCAACCACTTGTCCTCTCGTGCAAACTATCCTCCACCTTCCGTACATTTGTTACCTCAAACATACTTCTGCATTATTCATCTCACACAGGTCATGTTATTTTGTCTTGGTCACCATTTTGTTATTAGCATTTCCATAGTAGGAATTTGGTTCGTTTGTTTCTTATATAGTTATAGTTTGTGTTTTGGTCAATGTATTAGATATTTTTAAGTCTTTTAATGTCGTTAGATTTAGTTGTCTTGTGGTTTGTATTTTAAATATGAATCTGATTTAAGTTTTTTAGTATTTAGTTTCCATGATTTCGTGTTTACGTTTAATTTTGTTTAGTTTTTGTTATTATATATTGTTCGGTATCGTAATGTTTTTGTTAAGTTTAAAGGTAAATGTCTTTATTATAGTTCTTTTGTGTTTCCCGCTCATTCCTGACACATTTCTGTAATCTGCAGTCCCTTTGACCTACTTTTGTGGTCATTGGTTGGACATAATATATTTTTCTTATCTTATCTATAGGCAGTGTTAGTAGTATTATTGTCGTTTCAAATAAGTGGTTAAAATTCACATTGAGTTGTCAGCCTTTCGTCTATTGTCGTAAGTGTGCTAAATAAGCCTCTGTTAAAATGCAAATATGAACAGAACTTGTACGATGCTCCTCAATGTAATAATCTCCCTTCTTTTGTACAAATGCATTATTGGACGAACCTGACATCCATGTTGTGGGGGGGTTTGTATTCACCCATGTGAGTATTAAGGAGGGAATGTTAGGAATACCGTAAGTTAGTGCTCACATTAGTAGGCAAGTTAAAATATTTATGAGTAAAAAATAATGTAAAGATATTCTAGATGAGATTAGTATATTACATTTAGAGTATAGTTATGTGAGGTGTTTCAACAACTCACTAAAGTTAAAGAAAGAATATGATTATGTGAGATATCATAGGGATCTGAGAGAGATTATGTGGCTTCAAATATCAAGGCAAACTCCTTAATAATTTGGAGAAACATTGCCTATATATATGCAATCTTTGTAAATGAATAATATCGAATTGATGATTGACTGAAATTGATGTGTTCAAGCTTTGGCTCTACCATAATGTTAGAGATTCCCTACAAAGGATAGAAGAAAGGAGTTTGTCCCAAGGAATGATGTTGAGAGTTGGTAGTAGAATACCTAGAACCACATGACTGGTTAAATGCAAGAGAAGAGAGGCTCAATAGAGCTATCTCAAAGATCGGACGAGGGACCAAGATGGAAGTTCCAAGCTTCTCGGGAACATTAAATTTGGAGGAATTGATTGATTGGCTCACTGAGATGAAAGAGTATTTCAAATTGGATAAAAATAGCTGACCTAAGGAAGCTAAAAGTGGATCAGACCAAGATAAAATGTCATGTAGCCATATTGCAGAAATAGGTACAAACCAAGAGGAATATAAGGGGCAAAAAAAACTACTAGTTGGGAAATGATTGTTGCCAAATTGAAAGGCAAATTTTTGTGTGCAGATTATCAGCTGGACTTGTTGAAGAAGCTACAAAAATCAAGGCAAAAGGGGTTAAGCGTGAAGGACTACATGGAAGAGTTTTATAAAATCACAATCTGAGTTGGTCACAATGAAATGGACCAACAAAAGGTGACAAGATACATAATTGGACTATGGTTAAATACTCATGATGAAATCAGCATGGTGAAGTTATGATGCATTCCAAATAACAACAAAAATAGGAACTTGATCCGAATTTTGAATCAATGATGTTAGCCATATGATCTAATTGATCCACTATTCTCATTGTATATTAATGTAACTTGAAATCACTTGCGACACTCCTATTGCTCTTTTCCAATTGGTTAAGTGATATGACCGATAACAGGGGTCTAGAAGAAGTGTGACACCCTAAAACCTTAAAAGAGAGAGGTTTTGGTGCAAAGGCTAAAACACTATGAAGATGCCATCAAAAGTACAATTTGATTAAATATTTGTGTTCCTCTCAAGAAAATTTGCAATTTAAAAATAAAAAGGCATGTCAATCCAAGTTCATATGCAAAAGTTATGGCCTCAAAAAGTTCTTGGTTGCAAAACCACCCATGGCATTTTGCAAGCTTAAGTGGTAGTTTTGTAACCATCTGGACAATTTTGCTAGCTCAAACGGTAATTTTGCAAACCACCTCAATAGTTTCGCAACCACCACGATGGTTTTTCCTTGCATAAAGCAGCGGCTTCGCAAGGAAATTAAAAACAGTTTGAGTAACGGAGGCAAATGGTTTCTCTTCATCTTCTAAGTCTTTTTAGCTTCTGATTCGAGCGCTCTTTGGTGTCGACATTTATACATATGTATGGAGAGGGTCTTTGTAAGCAAGGGAAATGTTCTTAACAAATCTTCTTGATTGTACATGGTGTTTTAAGTTGGAGTGTGAAAAGGAATGAGTGAGTGAGAAAACTGTCGAGCATGTATGAGTGTTTGGACATATTGTAAGGCAAAGTATGTTCATGAAGACCTTGAGAAGATAGTAAACTTGTACAATTGTTGTATTACATAATGGAAGGGGAGAGCGATTGCCTCGCCCACTATAGGTTTTCTCACATCAAGTTTCTCCAGAGCATATAGTGTGTTCATCTTATGCTTTGTCCACTCTTATGCTTCTTTCTTATGTTTACTATGTTGTTCATTTCATTTTCAGCACTTGTTTAACTCTGTTTTAGCATTGAAAATAGTCTAGAACGGTCTTTTATCGATCATTTGATGAGCTAAGAGTATAGGATCCATGTTGGTGAAGGTTCATGTGGAATATCCACCTACTCTACAAATCAAATTGCTATCAAAACAGGTTAGTGTTCCATAGAGCGTGGTTTGTTTGGTGACGACTGTGCATATATATGTTCGTTACAAGAGCAGCAAGTGCTAGTAAAATAGATGATTTGTTCTCTTTGTAGCAAGATGTATCAACAATAAAGTGGAATAGAGAAGTGAGAAGCATGGCTTCTAAAGATGAGAGGATACCTGAAGATGGTGAAGAAAGATTCCACAAATTGGAAAATGATGATGCAAACATCTCTTAATCAATGATGGAGCTCGAGCAAATTATGAAGGTTGCCATGGCAAAGCTGGGAATTTCTACGGATACTTCTAAAGCGAGGAATTTAAGACTTCTGACCATGCGAAAAAAAATGTATTCCAGCCAAGCTCCACCTCCATTCAAAGCAGAGGCAAAAATCGACATTCAACCATATGAAGGCGAGGTGAATGCAAATAAGCTTGATCAATGGTTAGCCCAATTAGAGGTATATTTTAATCTGCATTGAATTAGTGAACAGCAACAAATTTCTTTTGCATAATTGAAGCTAGCTAGTCATGCTCTAACTTGGTTTGAGAGTTATTTTTATTCTTTAGTTGTTGAGAAGCTACTACCAATGAGTAAACGGGATGAATTTAAGACTTTGGTTAAGCAACACTTTTATCATAGTTGTTATGAAAATGAAATGTCTATTAATTGGCCTTTTTTAGGCAAATGGAAGGACAAGCGTGTAGCTCTACACAAATGAGTTTTGAAATAAGGCAGTTCAAATGGGAAAAGATACATTTGATTGTGACATCCTCATGAAGTATGTTGGAGGGTTGCATAGTCACTTAAGGAGGCCCATTTTACTTTCAAGGGCAAAGTACATAGATAAGGATTGTTCTCAAACCCACTATCTTGAGATGAATGGGAATAAAGGTCCATCTTCCTCTTCAAAGTCTTCAAATGTTTGAAAGAAGAAAGTTGCGTCAATGCTACTTCTAGTATTGCTAAGAAGGATAAGAAAAAACATTGTGGCCATTGTGATGTTGATAGCCATTCCGAGAACTGTTGGAAATTGCATTCAAAATTGTATCAATTTAAGAGAAAGAAAAAGAAGGCCATGAGTCACTTCAAGGAGAAGTGGTTGATTGCAACTCAAATGTGGATGAGAAGTTGTGTTTTACCTCCCTTCAAAAAAAGGTATGTTTTGATGCTCAATAGAAAGGTGAAAATTTTCCACATCAAAGTCCAAATTAAGATGGTAAAAGTTGACGCTCTTTTTGATTCTTGCTCTCAAGCAAATTTGATTAGCAAAGAGCTAGTAGAGCGACTTGGGTTGGAAATGTATGAGCATCTTAATCCTTTTGCTCTAGGTGTTAAGCACAGGATATACTGAGAGGGGTGGCGGGGGAGGGCGATGGGGCAGGGTGAATCAGTATATCATATATCTTTTAAATCATTTACTTAATCAAATTTCATTTCTTTAACCACTTAATCATACATTCAAAATATGCAATAAAACTAAAGCAATAACATGCACCACACAAGAGAGAGAGACACCAGATTTTTACGTGGAAACCTAATGTGGGAAAAACCATGGAGAACAATCTCAAGTATATGAATGAGCACCAACTCAAATTACAAAGTTCGCAAGCACCAACTTGTAGGAGCACCAACCCCTTTGCTAAGCACCAACACAGCAATGATTCGTGAGCATCGACCCACAAGAGCACCAACCCCTTTGTTGAACACCAACACAGCAATAATTCGTGAGCACCAACCCACAGGAGCACCAACCCCTCTTGTGTATAAAAACACAACTATCTCACAATGTTGTTTTCTCAACAAATGACAAAATACTACTGCATCTCTTTCTTTTCTCTTCTCTTTTCTCTTCTCTCCTCTTGCTCTTCTTAGCTAGATAAAACCATGCACTTACTCGTTTGTTTGCATTATAAATGGCTTTCCAAGCCTTTATTTATAGCTTTCCAAATGACATTTGGCATTCACCCTTTGTGACCCTTCACTCATCGAAAATGGCGCCAAACTTGCATGACCCTTCGAATCCTTGTATTTGGAAAGTCACATGGTGACCCTTCATGAGCAAATACGTCATTTCCCCTTTTGTCTTTATCTTGGTGACCTTACGAATTCTTTAAAGTGACTCTTCATGGAAAAATGCACCATACCCTCTTTTGTCTTCACTTGGTGACTCTTTGAATTCCTCAAAGTGACCCTTCATGAGAAAATGCATTATTTCCTTCTTTTGTCTTTATCTCGTGACACTTTGACTTTTTCATGGGCCCTCTTTTGAATTTATGCAACCAAAAATATATTCATTAATATTAAATAAATATTAACACACATTAGCCAAGATATAAACATTAAAAATACTATTAAATGCTATGGAGCCTTTATCACCAACAATGCTAGAACTTTGACATCAATGACAATATTTTCAACAATCTCCCCCTTTGTCATTGATGGCAACTTCAAGCGAAAACTGTCACATCCTAAAATCTGTACTGCACATGCCAACCTGCACATACTGCCATCTGAAAAACATACAATAACTCCCCCTTACTGTAGCATCATGTACCTGTACATGTACTTGTTTTTGTTATTCTGCTCCTTTGACATCAATGGCAAAGGGTCTATCCTGGAGCTAACACTTAGCTCCCTCTCAACTAATGTTGATCTTCAATGGCAAGAAGTAAAAGAAATTACTCTCAACTTCTCCCGCAGATACTCGAATATGTCTTTTGATAGTGCCTTTGTGAAAATATCTACAATATGTTCTGTAGTATTGATATATTCCATTTTAACAAGTTGATCTGCCACTTGCTCTCTCAAAAAGTGATATCTGATAGGAATATGTTTTGTTCTTGAATGCATCACTGGATTTTTAGAAATATTAATAGCACTTGCGTTGTCACAAAATATAAAAAATAGGTTCATATTTTACCTTGATGTCTTCTAAAGTTTGTTTCATCCAAAGCACTTGAGTACAACACAACACTGCTGCAATATATTCTACTTCAGCTGTAGAAAGTGATACTGAGTTCTATTTTTTACTTAGCCATGATACTAAACTATCACCGAGGAAAAAAGCTCCTCCACTTGTACTCTTTCTATCATCCAAACAACTAGCCCAATCTGAATTTGTATAAGTAACCAAAGTGAAATATTTACTTGTGAGATACCACAATCCGTAATCCAATGTCCCCTTGATATATCTGAATATTCTCTTCACCAACTGAACATGACTCTCCTTCACGGCTGCCTAATATCTCGCTACCATGCCTACTGCATGCATGATGTCTGGCCTTGATGCTATCAAATATAAAATACTACCAATCATAGATCTATACAAAGATTGATCTATAACAAGTGAATCTTTATCCTTATCACCTTGTTTTTATTAGTGTAGGTTTTTATTTTTCCCTATTATTTAATTAGGGAAATTATATTTGTGCATACATGGAGTTTTTCTACATTTGTGGGATAGGCTAGCTTATGTGGAGATGTGTGTCATAGATGTGTCATAGGTGTCATAAGAATGTCATAAGTAACTCCCTTGATGGAAGTTACTTCTCTATTCTTAGCACCTTGTCACCACCTTTCATGGAAGAGTTACAGTCTATTCTTGGGCTGCCTTGACCACCTTTTGTGGAGGAGTTACTTACGTGCTCTCCTATATGTATTCTTCACTTTGGCCATCTCATGTTAATCAGATATTGAGTTTTCTCCTATTTTGTCTTGTGCAATTTATTTTCTTGTATAATTTCAAATTGCTTTAGCATCTATGTGGTGTGCACTTGCTTCATCTCGTGTGATCACGTCTCCATTGCATTCGCATTATCCGGATTCTGGCAACAACTCCGATATGGTATCAGAGCCACTCCGGTAATCGTGTGTCTGGTTATGCTATTAGTTTATTCTGAAATTCTTACTTTGCTTTCTTAGTAGTTTTTTTATTTAACTCCGTTGCATTTGAGAGTTTTGGTAGAGTTTCTTGAAAACTCATGCAAATCCATATGGAAACTTGTTAAAAAAATTACTTCTGAGTTAAAATTTGCCAAGACATCTTGTATAGATCCGTTGTGGCTTCAACAAGGCAATTTGTGAAAATATCAACAGCTTGGCGTTCTTTTCCAGCAGCTTGGCATCCAATTCCAACAGCCTGGCGTCCTTTTCCAGCAACTTGGCGTCCATTTCCAGCAGCTTGGTGTCCCTTTCCATTTCCTACGCCTTATTCTGGTGAGAAAATTTTGGTCTTATTTTGGTTTGAAAATTCTGCCAGCCTGTTGTGCATTGAAATTAAAACTGTCACTTGCTGCTATGTGTTGAGAGGTCTGCAGATTCAATATTTTTTTTGCCCAGCAAAATCAGAACTGCGCCTTTTTTTGTAAGAGAATTCTGTCAACCTGTTTTTTCTTGAAAATGGCGCCCTCTCCTTGTTTGGCGTCCCATGTAGGCCCTTAGATACTTATCCAACAGTTTCATTCTCTCTGTTACTTTAATTTTTTAGTTAAAATTGACTTGTTAAAAAAAAAATCAATTAATTTAACTGAATATTAAGTATTTTAGACAATTTGAAATTTTGGGGGTTTTAATTTAAACTTGTATCTTTGCCTGTCGAAGACGAAGAGTGAGGCCCGGGTTGGCAGGAGGCCAATTCCCCCTCACAAAGACCTTTTGATTCATCGCTCCGTGCCGAATCCAACGAGTGGTTGGAAGGCCACTTTCTCTCTCAAAACAGGGGTTTTTTTAATGTTTTAGTGATTTTTTTTGCACAAACACTAGTTTACGGGAAAATTGAATCTTTAATATCTTGCAAACGGTAGCTCGGATTTGGGTGCCGTTTTTTGCAAAAGTGTTTGTAATTCAATTCTCCACAGCGTAGGCTTGTTATTTGTTAAAAACGCACTAGTTTATAAAGTGCCAAAAATTTGGGTCTCTCGAGACGCATTTTCGTCTGAGTCTGACGTCCTGTTTGCTTAAAGTCTTGCACTGATTGCTCTAAGACGCATTCTCAGCTGAGTCCGACGTCTTTTGAGCGTGCACTTGCATATTTGGGGGGGCTCAACATTTTGGGGGGGTGTGATTGCTTTTCACAACTTGCAAATCTTTGCTTTCATTCTCCTTTCTGCATAATTTCACAACTTGCAATCAACACAACTTCACCTAAATTCAGCTTAAAATGGATTCTTTTCAACATAAACTCCTAACACCCTTCAACTATCATGAATGGAAGGTTAAAATGTCAATCATTCTTAGAAGCAAAGGGTTGTATAGGATCACCATGGGTACTGAAGTAGAACCTAGCACTGATGCTAAAAAGGTCAAGTGGTACAACCGTAGTGATGAAGCCTATGAATTACTGAGCTTGTTCATGTCTCCAGAACTTCTTTTCCATTTAGAAACCTCCAAGACTCTCAAAGACATATGGGACACCTTAGAACTCTTATTTGAGAAGCTTGATGAGATGAGAGGTCATGAGCTCGAAAACGAACTCATAAGTCTAAGTCCTAGCAACTTTGACACCCTACAGGACTTCTTCACTAAGTTTAAGGCCCTTAGAATGAAATTGAAAAAATGCGGGATAGAGAAGAAAGATGATCAACTCATCCTTTCTATTCTCGCAAAGTTAGGTCCAAGTTATTCAGTCTTTGTCTCCACTTTTCATGCCACAAAAAGTGCCCTTGGCACTACATGGAAAATGCCTTCTTTGGATTCATTCATTGCCGACTTGACTAGGGAGCAAGATAAGCTAATTCAAATGAGCACAATGAAGTCTACTCAACCCTAAGCTTTGATAGCTGGAAATGGTAAGGACAAGACTTCAACAAAGGAGAAGAAGAAAAAGAACAAGGACCAGGACCAGGAGAAGAAGAAAGAAAACAACAATCCTGCCAAAAACAACACTGAGTCTTCCTCCAATTCTAAACCTAAGAAGGAGAAAGTTAAATGTGCCTATTGTAAAAAGACAGGGCATGATGAACACAAATGCATGAAGAAACAAATAGATCACCTAACTCATCTTTTAAAGAAGCACAACATAAGTGTTCCTGAGTCCATCAAGCAGAATTCATCTGCCCAAGAGTCTACTAAGGCAAAAGGCAAGAGTAAGGAGAAAGAAAAGGGCAAGGCACTTGTAGCTACAGCTGCTTCATCTTCATGGGTCATTGACTCGAGTGCTTCTCACCACATGGGCTCTTCCCTAGTTGAGTTTTCATCTTTAGAGTCTTGTAGCATAACTTCAATTAGTTTGGGTGATGACACATCAGTTTCCGTTGTAGGAGAGGGTCAGTTGAAATGAAAAGAGGAACATTCAATAATGTTCTAAGTGTTCCTTCTCTTTCAACCAATCTCCTATTAGTGTACCAAATCACTCACATTGGTCGGGGCATGAGAGTTGAGTTTTCACCAAATTCAGTGGCTATTAGGGAATTGCATAGTGATACTACAGTGGCAGTGGGTAGGGCAGATCACCAAGCAAGGTTATACACCTCACATTTTGCACCAGATTCTTCTCCAACAACATTGTTGACTCATTCAAATGGAGTTAGCAAATTATGGCATGAGCGGTTTGGCCACCTTAACTACCGCTACCTTGAGCAACTTTGCAAACATGACATGGTCATTGGCTTGCCTCGTGTCCAATTCTCAAAAGGACTTTGCGAGGGGTGCTTCCTTGGGAAGCATTCCGAAGCAAAATTTGACAAAGGCAAAGCTTGGAGGGCTTCACAACCTTTGGAGTTAGTCTACAGTGATGTATCGGAACCCTTTTCCAAACCATCTTTCACAAGGGCCAAGTACATCCTCACTTTCATTGATGATTTCTCTAGGTACACTTGGATATATTTTCTCAAACAAAAGTCTGAAGTGTTTGAAAATTTTCTAGACTTCAAGGCTCTTGTTGAGAAACAGAGTGAGAAATCCATCAAGGTTCTTCGAACTGATAATGGAGGGGAGTATGTCAGCATCAGGTTCGAACAGTTTTGCACCACAGAGGAGATTGATTTGCAGCGCACAGTCACTTACAGTCCTTCACAGAATGGGGTTGCAGAACGTAAAAATAAGTTCTTGAAAGAGATGGGTAGCTGTATGATTCACTCCAAATCCTTAACACCACAGTACTGGGCCGAAACCATCAATTGTGCTTGCTACATTCAAAACAGGGTTCCTCACAAAGCTTTGAAAGGGATAACACCTTTTGAAGCTTGGCATAAAAGAAAACCTGATGTTGAGCACCTTAAGGTTTTCGGATCCTTAGCCATGGCCCGCATTTCGAAGAAGAAATACAAAGCTATGGAACGTCAGTCCAAGCCTTGCATCTTTGTAGGATATCCGGATGGTATTAAGGGGTATCGCCTTCTAGATCCAGTCACTCATGAGTTGTTCATCGAAAAAAGTGTCCATTTTCAAGAGTCCTAGAGACTCAACACTTGACACTTCTTCTCCCTCATTGGATCTACTTCTTTATGATGGTTCCTCATCAGATTCAGATCAGCCACAGTAGATTCTTGAGCCAGAAACATCTTCTTCTTCAAGTTCAGACAACGAGGACAGTGATGCAGAGTCATCCACCTCTAGTCAGTCAGAAGCTGAGGAGTTAGCACTTGACTCACTCACTTCCGAGCCACTTTGGGCCAGACAGACACTTGAGAGCGCTAGCACTTGGGCAGGAGATCCCGCAGATGACAGACGTACTAGGGGGGATTTTCAGAGAGATCCACATGCCTTCTTTGCTTCAGTTTTGGATCCACAGACTTTTCGAGAGGCATCGGGGGTACCTAAGTGGGATAGTGCTATGGAGGAAGAATATTATTCCTTAATCAAAAATCACACTTGGGATTTGACTTCACTTCCTAAGGGAAGAAAGATGGTTCGATGTAGGTGGATATATCGGACCAAGTTTGCAGCAGATGGGTCGGTTGATAAGTACAAGGCGCGATTGGTCGCCAAGGGTTTCTCACAGGTGGCAGGCATTGACTACTCAGAGACCTTTGTACCCGTTGCAAAGATGACTTCTATTCAACTCACCTTGGCTATTGCCGCAACACGTGGTTGGGATGTGCACCAGATGGATGTGAAGAGTGCCTTTCTTCACGGAGACCTAGAGGAGATCTACATGGAGCATCCGCCAGGATTTGTTTAGGATTCTTCCTTAGTATGCAGACTTAGAAAATCTATGGCCTCAAACAGGCCCCTCAGGCTTGGTATGCCAACATGGATTCCTTCCTTCTCACAACGGGTTTCACTAGGTGCCATTCTGACCCCAATGTCTACTTCTTGCGGCAAGATGATTCGCTCCTGATTTTGGTTCTATATGTTGATGACCTTTTGATCACCGGGAGTTCATCGGCAATTGCAGCGGTGAAGCCATCTCTCCAGGATAGATTTGACATGACAGACGTGGGTTTGTTGCACTACTTTCTTGGCATCGAGATCTCACAGTCAAATTCAGGGATTTCTCTTGCACAGCCTAAGTATGCTCTTGACTTATTGGCTCAGTTTCACATGGCTAATTGCAAGCCATCTCTGACTCCCTTTCTATCAGGAGTCAAGCTTGAGGCTGACCGTTCTTCACCATTGGTTGATGCCACTCGGTATCGACAACTTGTTGGTAGTCTCATACACTTGACTCACACCAGGCCCGACATATCATATACAGTGGGACTTGTCTCTAGATTTATGCAGGAACCTCATGAGTTGCATTGAAAAGCAGCTAAGAGGATCTTGCATTACATACAGGGTTCACATAGATACGGGATTCATTACAGATTTGGCATAGAGGTTGACTTGGTTGGATATACAAATTCAGACTAGGCTGGCGATTCACAGACTCGCAAGTCCACTTCTGGTTACAGTTTTTCTCTAGGTTCTGGTCCTATCAGTTGATCTAGCAAGAAGCAGAATGCTATTGCTATATCATCCACAGAGGCAGAGTACAGGGGAGTTGTTAATGCAGCTACTGAGGCTATTTGGCTTCAGGGGATACTTTCTGAGTTTGGCATTCCTATCAGGGAGCCCACCATCATTTATTGTGACAACCAGAGTACCATTCAAAGTTGCAAAAATCCAGTTCAGCACCAACGGACCAAGCACATAGAGATTCACATGCATTTCATTTGGGAGCTTATTCATAGTCAGGGCATTGACTTGATATTTTGCCAGTCTTCGGAGCCAATTGCAGACATCTTCACCAAACATTTCACTGAGAGCAAGTTCATTCATTTACGAGCTCTTCTTGGGGTGCGGACCACATCTACAACAGCATCATCTTTGGGGGGGGCACTAGCCTCTTCATTTCTTTTCTCTCTTTTGGGGGGCAGTTTTTTCCTACAGGTTTTCTCCTTTTCTCTATCTTATGGGAGATTGCATTTGCACATGGGTACCTCATCAGGGCTAGTTGTCGGGACCCATTTTATATTTCCACACTGCCCACCTAAGCTGCGCTTATGGGGGGTATTAGTGTAGGTTTTTATTTTTCCCTATTATTTAATTAGGAAAATTATATTTGTGCATACATAGAGTTTTCTTATATTTGTGGGATACGCTGGCTTATGTGGAGATGTGTGTCATAGATGTGTCATAAGAATCTCATAAGTAACTCCCTTGATGGGAACTCCCTTGATGGGAGTTACTTTTCTATTCTTAGCACCTTGTCACCACATTTCATGGAGGAGTTACAGTCTATTCTTGGGGTGCCTTGACCACCTTTTGTGGAGGAGTTATTTACGTGCTCTCCTATATGTATTCTTCACTTTGGCCATCTCATGTTAATCAGATATTGAGTTTTCTCCTATTTTGTCTTGTGCAATTTATCTTCTTGTATAATTTCAAATTGTTTTAACATCTATGTGTTGTGCACTTGCTTCATCTCGTGTGATCACGTCTCCATTGCATTCGCATTATCCGAATTCTGGCAATAACTCCGATAGTTCTCTGTACCCATTGATGGGCCAACTGATGCACAATCCTCAAAACCAATTTTTTTTAACATTTCTTTGGCATATTTACTTTGAGATATGAAAATTTTTTTATCTGACTGAAATATTTATAACTCTAAGAAAAATGACAATTCTCCAAGCATAGACATCTCAAATTCTTTTTGCATATTATCAGAAAATTCTTTTGTCATCTTTTTAATGTTTCCTCCAAATATTATGTCATCAACATATACCACAACAATCAATTGATGCTCAGCGTCTATTTTGATGTAGAGATTAATGTCAACAAAACCTCTCTTGAAACCTTGATCTTGCAAGTACTTATCAAGTCTTGCATACCAAGCTCTGGGAGCTTGTTTCAATCCATACAGTGTTTTTTTCGATCTGCATACATGGCTACTATCATTTGAGAGAATAAATCCCTCAAGCTGCTCAATGTAAACCTCCTCTTCTAGATTTCCATTCAGGAAGACAGACTTGACATCCAGCTGAAACACTTTGAAATTTTTAAACACTGCTTATGCAAGAAACATTCTAATAGCCTCTAGCCTTGCCATTGGTGCAAAAGTTTTTTCAAAATCTATACCCTCAATCTAAGCACATCCTTTACATACTAACCTTCTTTTATTCCTAGTAACTTCACCATTTGCATTCACCTTATTTATGTATACCCATTTTGTTCCTATCACATTTTGATCTTTTGGTCTAGGCACTAATTACTAAGTATCATTCTTTTCTATCTGATTTAAAAAATTTCATCTATTGCCTTAACCCAATACTCATCATGTCTAGCTTCTGAAAAAGTTTTAGGCTGAATTTTGGATAACAAAGATAAATTAACTTGCTCAGATTCACTTCCATCATCCTTCTAGTGCGAACTCTTTCATTTATATTCCCGATGATGTCACTCTTATTATGATTTCTATGAACATATTTGGATAGTATCTTGGTGTTCTTTTGCTCATCTTCATCTGATTTTTCAAAATCTTCTTCAATGATTTCAAGAGTGTCTATTGGATCACTGGCTCTTTGTGCTACATCTTCGTCTACCTTGACACTTGCACTTTTAACAATCTTCTTGGTTCTTTTGTTATAACATTTATAGGCTTTATTTTTACTAGAATATCCAAGAAATATACCTTCATATGTTCTAGATTCAAACTTACTGAATTTTTTATCATTTTTTTTTTAAGCATCTACTACCAAAAACTCTGAAGTAATCAATTGTAGCTGGTTTATCTTTCCATAGCTCATAGGGAGTCTTATCACTGTTGACTCTCAACAATGCTTTATTCTGAATATGCATTGTTGTACCTACTGCCTCTCTCCAATATTTATCTAGTATCTTGGATTTATTTAACATTATCCTCGCCATCCCCTGAACTGTTTTGTTTTTCCGCTCAACTACTCTATTTTGTTGTGGAGTTATGGCCGCTAAATAATGTCTCTTTATCCCATGGTCTTCACAATACTCAATAAACTCATCTGACATGAATTCTCCTCCTCGATCTAATCTCAGGAACTTAATCTTTAAATCAGTTTCATCCTCAACAAAACCCTTGAATGCTTTGAAGTGGCTGAAAGCTTGTGATTTTTTCTTCAAAAACATCATCCAAGTCATACGTGTAAAATCATCAATAAACAACATGAAATATTTCTCACCTTGAGTACTTTGAGTTCTCATAGGTCCACACAAATCAGTGTGAACAAACTCTAACATCTAAGTGGTTGAGTATTCTTTTGTTTTGAACCGTCTTTTGACCTGCATCCCATGTTGACATGGTTCACAAAGCATGTTGGAGGGCTTTGTAATCTTTGGAAGATCTCTAACTGTTTGTTTCTTACTAATGTTGACAAGATTGTCAAAATTTATGTCCCATTCCCCTGTGCCATAGCCAACTTTCCTCAACCTAACTCATACAACATTTTTGGCCTTTGATATCTGATAATATATACAAATTGTTGCCTGTCCTCTGAAAATCTGCAATCAACACATCTCAATCTTTTCTTCTAATTTCATAACCTTCTGCATAAAACTTTAGTGTGCCACTGATCACACATTTGACTTACAGTCTAACATATTATGCTTCAATCCTTCTACATACAAAATATTTTCAATCTTAGTTCTACCATTATCCAAACTTAATGTACCTTTTTCGGCTATTCTAACAGTGGTATTGTCTTCGAATTTCTCTGTGCCACCATTGATCTTCTTTAGAGTTATAAACTTGCTCTTGTCTCCTGTCATGTGTCCCAAACATCCGTTGTCAATGAACCATGGCTTTTCTTCATTTCTTGCATGCAAAGTTGTCTAGACTAACATAGACTTTTCAAGTTGTTTCTTCTGCCATAAACATGTCTGAACTTTCTTTTTGATGAATAAAGCCTTGAAACTTTGGTCCTTCACTGACTCGATCATGCTTCTACAATACCGAGCTATGTGTCCGAAATTATTGCACTTGTAACATATTATGGTCTCTTCATCAAACCCTGATAGAGGAGCAAAAGAGTTGTGGCTTCTGCTTGACTCAACATAAGTTTCCTTCTTATTTCTGAAATTGTTAGCTCCTTTTCGACATTCTATTTTCTTATGACCATAATCATTACAATAAAAACAATAACCATGAAAATAGAACCTGTTCTGCTTTATGTATCTTTGACCTGATTGTCTTTTGTAACTCTGTTTCTTCCAGCCTTCTTTGTTTGAGTTATCCTCTACATTCTTAACTTCTCTTTTTGTTTCTTCTTTTGTAAGAGCTTCAACATAGCTCTTTTTCTTTTCAAATCCGATGCCTGTCTTATCTGATATAGATTTTTGACTTTCTAATATCTTATTCAACATATTAGTGTTATTCTCAAATTTTGAATCATTCGTTGTTTTATCATGACTGCTTTAATTGTTTTCTCAAGATCTACTTTTAAAGAGGCAATTTCAACAACATACATTTCACATTCTTCACTTTTTGCAATTGAGCTATTAGATCTTCTTCAGTCTTTTTGGAATCTTCAACATGTGCTTGTAGATCTTCAATAATTTCCTGACTCTTTTTCACTTTTCTCAATCTAGCGCTTCAATCTTTGATTCTTCTCAAGAGCTTCTAATTCTTATAAAGCACAAATGAGTTCTCCTTCTAGATTCACCTCAGCTTCATTATCTTTTTTTTTATCATTTGTACTTTTGCTTGCGGAGGCATCTTCTTGTATAGTCATGAATAGAACTTCATCTGAGTCACTGACTCCACTGTCTTCGACTGACCTAGGATATTTAGAATATAAACTCTTCTTCTCGAATCCCTTCTTGTATTTGTCTTTGAAGTTCTTGTATGTAGACTTTCCTTCTTCAATGTCACCATTGTTCTTGTCTGGGCAATTAGCTGCAAAATGTCCAATCTTACCACATTTAAAATATTTAAATGGCAACTTTCTTTGATATTTACATGTGCCCCTTTTAGGCTTGCGAATGAATAAAGCTCTGTTGTCATCTTCCTCATCACTAGAGCTGTCACTTGATTCTTGAATTTTAGCCTTGTCTATCTTTGATGTCTTCAAATCAGCTTTCCTCTTTAAAGGTTCCTCCTATTCGGTCGGCATCTCATATGCCGTAAGAATACCATGTAGTTCATCCATCTTTAGCTTGGCTAGATCTTTTATCTCTTCGATTGCCAAAACCTTTGCATCATATCTCATTGGTAGAGATCTCAAAACCTTTTGTACCACCATTGACTCTTTCAATTTTTTTCCAAGGCATTGAATTTGATTAGCTATTTGATCAACCCACAAAAGATAACTTGTTATATTTTTTTCCTCTTCCATCTTCAAACTTTCAAACTATCTATTAAAAGTCTAGAGCTTAGCTTGTTGAACCTTTCCATTACCTTTCTGAATATTCTCAAGCTTTTCCCAAGTTTCAAGAGTAGATTTGCATTGCATAACTTTAACAAATTATAATTCACATAAACCACATAAAATAGCATTTAAAGCTTTAGCATTATTTTCACTTGCCTTCTTTTTTGCCGGAGTAGTTACAAGTGTCTGTGGCTCTTCATATTCCTCCACCACTACTTGACAAATGTCGAGTCCAATGGAGATCAAGTCCTCATCCTCATGCTCCAAAAGGCATAATTTGTCCCATCAAACAAAGGTGCTTTATTTGTAGAAAAACCTTCATGTGATCCAACCATCATGCTTTCTCTTTGTAAAAGAACATGCTCTAATACCAATTGTTAAGCATGGGATATACTGAGAGGGGGGTGAATCAGTATATCATATATCTTTTAAATCTTTTACTTAATCAAATTCCTTTTCTTTAACCACTTAATCATACATTCAAGATATGCAATTAAACTGAAACAATAACATGCACCACACAAGAGAGAGAGAGAGAGAGAGAGACCAGATTTTTACGTGGAAACTCAATGTGCAAAAAACCACAAAGAACAATCTCAAGTATACGAATGAGCACCAACTCAAATTACAAAGTTCGCAAGCACCAACTTGCACGAGCACCAACCCCTTTGCTAAGCACTAACACAACAATGATTCGTGAGCACTGACCCACAGGAGCACCAACCCCTTTGCTGAGCACCAACACAACAATGATTCGTGAGCACCAACCCACAGGAGCACCAACCCCTCTTGTGTATAAAAACACAACTATCTCACAATGTTGCTTTCTCAACAAATGATAGAATACTACTGCATCTCTTTCTTTTCTCTTCTCTTTTCTCTTCTCTCCTCTTGTTCTTCTTAGCTAGATAAAACCATGCACTTACTTGTTTGCATTATAAATGGCTTCCCAAGCCTTTATTTATAGCTTTCCAAATGACCTTCGGCATTCACGCTTTGTGACCCTTCACTCTTCATGGAAAATGGCACCAAACTTGCTTGACCCTTCGAATCCTTGTATTTGAAAAGTCACATGGTGACCCTTCATGAGCAAATGCATCATTTCCCCTTTTGTCTTTATCTTGGTTACCTTTTGAATTCCTTAAGGTGACTCTTCATGAAAAAATGCGCCATACCCTCTTTTGTCTTCACTTGGTGACTCTTTGAATTCTTCAAGGTGACCGTTCATGGGAAAATGCGTCATTTCCTTCTTTTGTCTTTATCTCATGACTCTTTGACTTTATGCAACCAAAAATATATTTGTTACTATTAAATAAATATTAACACACATTAGCCAAGATATGAACATAAAAAACACCATTAAATGCTTATGGGGCCTTTATCACCAACAATGCTAGACCTTTGACATCAATGACAATATTTCCAACACTAGGACGGGTGAAACAAGGAGTAGAGATATGGGTTTCCAAATAATGCATATTCAAGTTTGCAATAAATGAACATTTCATTGAAGAAGTTGAGGTAGATGTTGCACCTCGTTGGTACTTGTGGTATAGTCTTTGGCAGCACCTATATGTATGTTAGAAATGTTGTTTTCATGAGGAGATCTAATCAATACTGTATGGTTAAGGATAGAAAAAGCTACACCATCAAAACCTATGAAGAAAAATCTAAGCTCTCCATGGTAAGTGCCACTCAAGGTTATTGGTTCCTTAATGCTAGTGGAAAGTTTTCTTTTTTCATTTTCAAAGATAAGCAAGACAATGAATTAGTGGAATGCAAGGATACTCATAACAAATCTACTAACAAAGAGCATGAGATGCAATTAATACCAAGTTGTCCTCTTCCTGACATGGGCCTTCATTGACGAGCATTAACAGAAGGAAATAAACCACACAAAGGGCATGCAAAAGGTGAACTGAAAAGTTCACAAGTCTAACAAATTCATTCAGCATATACACCTTCAAGTACAAGAGAGGTTCAAGTAGTTGGGAAAAAAATTTCCTCACCATATGAGTTTTTGAGTTTTTGGGGACAAAAAGCCTCTAAATTGGGAAACCATGATACAAATTTCAGATCAATGATGTTAGCCATATGAGCTAACTAATCCAATATTCTCATTGTATAATAATGTGATTTGAAATCACTTGAAACACTCTTTCTATTGCTCTTTTCTAGTTGGTTAAGCCATGTAACCCATAGATTCAAATATCGTCGTAAATCGACAATTTATCGATATTTATTGCACTCAGATGTGGGAATGATTTATCTTTGCATAAACCGCAATTCGATTTTTGTCGATTAATCAACGAAAATCGCAACTCACCAAGGATGGAGAATAAAATCCCAAGTGAGGGGGGCAATTATCATTTTCTCTATGTTTTCTCTGCGGGTTTACTTTGCATTTTTTATCAGCTAGCTGCGAATTTACAACATGATTTAAATCAAGTCCCACTCCCAGTGTTACATAGATCTGAATATCAACTATTCAACAAAGGAAGTTTGAAACATTAGCTAGAACTGACTCGAGTATTACAAGGAGATTTGAATCTATCTCTGATACAGTCATATATATTTGATATTGCATTCACTTCAAGGCTTCAAGCCCTCAACTTGACGATCGCTTCAAGGCTTCAAGTGATTGTCAAGTATGATAATTTCACATATATTTGATATTACAGTCGCTTCAAGGCTTCAAGCCCTCAGCGTCAACAAATCTTGAAGTCTAATTAATAAACGATGATACATATTTGAAAATTGATATTACTGTTTAGAACTTTACATATTATTGTTTACATATGAATATGTGAATGAAGACCATCTTCAAGTGCAATTTTCAAGCATATTACATATCGTCCAATGTACTTTGAGTCTAGATTATGGTGATTATCATAGAGCTTTGAGTTTGAAGTTGAACTTTGAAGTACATATTTCATTTTAAAGCCTCAAGGTACAATCGGACATTGTCATAGTCTACAACATACAGCGACAACCATATACATACATATATATATATATATATATATATATATATATATGTATGTATGTATAATGTCATAGAATTTAATCATAATTGCTAATCAAAAGAAGAAGTAGAAGATGACGTAGATATCAATGATCATGAATCATATTAGAAAAATAATAAAATAAATATATATATATATGGTGTGTGTGTGTGTGTGTGTTTTTAAGCTTGTTGTTTATGAATGGCATCAACGTCTAGTTCAACGGCCCATCATAAGCCCGAGTCCAATGACCCTTCTTGGAAGCACTGTGAAGCGGCATCAAAGGGCAACTGTGTTATATGCAATTATTGTGAAATGAAGATAAGTGAAGGTGTTTGTCCCCTAAAATACTACATAGCACGACTACAAATGAATGAAGTGGCTTTGTGTACACAAGCACCAATTGAGGCTCAAAGAGAGATGGCTACTTACTTTGCGGCTTATGTAGAGAAAAAAGAGGAGAAAATTAGAAAATCTGGTGCACTTGCAACCCTAGTGAATAGGATGGCAGCAAGTGATGATTATGACATTGAGGCATCTTCTAATGCCCCAACTCCAGGAGGTAAGGGTCAAGGACAGGACTCATCCACTAAAGATAGTTCTGCTACTTTTTGTGTTCCTCGTAGTATCCCTTGGTCACAACCTTCACTCGAATGTATTGCTCGAAATTGGGACTGCACAATGAAACAAGAAAATCTGCAACAATTTTTTTATACAACATTCCTTTCCATGTGACAAAAAGTCCATGTTGGGAGAATTTGGTCACTGCACTGATCGTTGCCAAGAAGGGATTCAAGGTTCCTACTACTCATGATTTGAGTGGCCCATTGTTGGAGGATTCTGTCAAACATACGCAAGCTATTGTACAAGACCACAAAAAAAATAGCAAAAAACCAGGTGCACCAATTTGTTTGATGGGTGGACAAATGAGAAAAACTATACATTTATTAACTTTCTAGTGGCGTCAAATGCGCAGTTGGTCATCTTGAAATCAATTGATGCCTCTCATCAAGTAAAAAATGCAAACACTTTGTGTGACATGTTGGATGAGGTGGCGATGAAAGTCAATGTGCAGAATGTCATCCAAGTTGTGACAAATAATGCAACAGCACATGTAACAAGGGGACTTCTTGAGAAGAGACACCCTACACTTTTTTGGATCACTTGTACAACCCATTGTATTGATCTCCTGCTCGAGGACATAGGAAAGATCTCATGGGTGAAGAATGTGATTGAAGAGGCAAAAAATATTACCAAGTTCATCTACAGTCACACTTGAGTGTTGAACTTGACGAGAGAGCATACCAATGGAAGGAGCTTGTGCGATCAAGAGTCACATGATTCACCACAAAATTCATCACACTGCACAGCATTGCAGCCTCACTAATCCTTCAACAAACGTTTGTGAGACACTGTTGACAATTCTTCCACAGGGCAAAAAATTGTCAACCTTACTATTCAGAGGATGGTCTTATGATACCAGTTTGTCTTGTAAATCAGTTTTTGGGGTCCTTAAATAGCCATCTACGACCTTCATATAAAGCATGGGATGATCTACTTGAGGATGTTACAGGTGCCCTGGGTTGCGACTGAATATACATATGTTCTACTTGTTGAGCCATACTGCATATCTGGACTGTTTGAAAAGGCAGAGGGTTACTGCATACAATACATTAATGCCTTAGGCAAAGTTAGAAAGAAGCCAACAAAGCAAAGGAAATTAAAAGGAAGATATCCTTCGGACAAAAAGTCCAAAGGAATTCCTTCGGACTTTTTGTCCGAAGGAATACTTCGGAGAATTTGCAAAGAAAAGTCCACAGCCTCCGCAGAAAATCCAAAAGTCCGAAGGAATAAGGACACCTACAAAAAAACCTGGGTTCCCTACAAAAACCCCGGGTGCCCTACAATTTTTTTGAAAAGCCAGGGAGATAGACAGAAGCCCTTGCAGAGGGCACTTAGTCAATGGCAAGACCTTTGCATTTGTTCCAAAAAGCATTCTGCCAGTGGCAAAGCAAAGACAAAGGAAAAATTCCTTTGGACTTTTTGTCCGAAGAAATTCGGGACAAAGAAAAAACCCAATGGAACATTACACAAAAGCAAAAGAGAAAATGAATCAGAAGAAGGGATATCCTTTGGACAAAAAGTCCGAAGGAATTCCTTTGGACTTTTTGTCCGAAGTATTCCTTCGGAAAAGTTGTCAAAAGCAGAATATCCGAAGAAAAACAAAAAGCCGAAGGAAATATGATGAACCAAAGCAAAATCAAAGGCAAGACCAAGGGATATAACATAATTCCGAAGGAATAAAGTCCGCAAGAAATGAGTGGAAAAAGGAAAGTCAGCCAGCAAAAAGTCCGCAGACTCCAAAAAGTCTGCAGCCTTCAAAAAAGTCCGAGAAAATCAAAGGGAGATAAAACAAAGGGGAAAGCCAAAATGTCCGAAGGATATCCTTCGGACAAATTGTCTGAAGGATTCCTTCAAAAAGCTTAGTCAAAAAAAAAGGAAAGTCCGAAAAGAATGAACACGAAGGAAAAATGACTTTGCAAATAGCCCAATGGATTATCCGAAAAAATGAAGACCCGAAGAGAATGAACATTAGGCCGAAGGAATAATTAAGAAGGGAAAGTCCGTAGAAAGACAAATACAGACAGAGGTCAAGAAAAAGAATTTTAGATTTAGCCAAGAAAAAGAATTCTAGATTTAGCCAAGAAAAATCACGAATAGATGGGCCGAGAGAAACCCATGCACAAACAAAAGACTGAGTCAACGTGGAATTCCATGCAAGCAAAAGCTAATTACGGTTGACTAGTCAAGGCTTCAGTTGACTGGTTGTTGAAGTCAAGTTTATCTCCAAGGTCAACTCAGTCTTTCAAACGTTCCAACTCAGCTTCTAACAGATCAAGTCAGAGTTCTAAAATTGACATTGGCGTTGGATTTCATGCATGTTATTGTCATCTCATACTTTCAAACGTTGCAGCAACTCATGAAGAAGCTAGAATTAGAGGTGGGCATGGATTTCCATGCAAAGAGAGGTGGGCGTTTCAATAAACCCAGCCATCCACTTCCTCTAATGCCAAGGAGCTTCATGCAAAGTCAAACAGAAAATATATTTTATTGGAAGGCAAAGTTGGTCTTGAGTTAATCTAAGTTGATCTTCCTCTTCTATTTTTCAACGCCAATCTCTTGGCTTTTGTAATTTTCTATATTAATGGCTTTTCAACCTTAGATTTTTTGGATCCCTCTCTTGGCAAGACCAGACTCTACCATTGGTGAGTTGTGTAACCTCTTCAATCAATAGGACTGTACTTTCAAATTTCAAGTGCTGGCATAGTGTATATTCATTCAGCAATTTGCATGTGGTAGATTTCTCTCCCTTCCCAAATTCTGATTCGTACCTAGTTGTTAGCTTACCGTATTATGCAAGTTGTGTTAAGTGTTCTTTATGTCTTTTGCTGAAGCTGTAAGTGGATGTTAGGTGGCTGCAAAGTGTCTTGTATCAGACCTCTCTCCATCGTTTTTCTCTCATGCTTTGGTCATTGGATTGAACCTTCTCATGAAATACTAATGCATAGTGGTTGATTAAAATCGAAGGTCTTGAGTTTCCCTTGCTTGTTCAGTGTTCAAGGTTCCAAGTAGAGTGGATCAATCTTTTGGTGTATCACCATTATTAGGTAGGATTTCCCCTTAAATTTTCCTTCTCCCTTTTCCATGCTAGTCCGCAGCACAAAGTAGAGATCCTCATTGATACATCTTACAGAACTCAGCCTTCTCTGGAGGTTCTTCTCACCATTGAGGCACCCACCCTCGTGAGAAGATCCCATTGTTTCAACCGGATAGAGGATTGGCCATTTCATGCACGTTTTTGATTCAGGGCGCAGCTCCGGGTTGACAATAGACACTAGTGGTTGAAATCTTCCTATGGTAAGAAAACGAAAGTGAAAGGGTCGTGAAGACCATTTTTTATGTGTTTATGAAATGCATGAAGAAAATAATTTAGGTAACCTTAAACTTAACTATTTTTTTATTTATTGTTTATTTATTATAAAAAAGATTAAAATTTTGATTTTCAATTTGTATATTATTTTGTTTTAGGGGTTAGAGCCTATGGTTTGAGTTTAGAGTTAGTGAATAAGGAGAGAAATACAATAGGTTATTTGTATGAGACCATGGACGCAGTCAATGAGACCATAGCCAAATATTATGAGCAAAATCAAAAAAAATGTGAATCCATACGGTGCATAATTGATCGGAGATGGAACAAGATGTTCCACCAACATATTCATATAGAGGCATACTATTTGAATCCTAAGTTTTTATATTTCAATTCATTTAAGGCTAATGATGAGGTTATGGATGGTCTCAATGCATGCATAGAGAGGATGATCCCTAATAACGAGACTAGATATGTAGTTATTGAGGAGCTGCATATTTACAAAAATGCAATAGGGAGACTCTTTTCTTCGGCTCCATGTGTTAAAAGAAAAAACACCTCTCAACCACAAAAACAAATTGAGTCATTTGTTTTTTCTTTTAAGTCCCATTACTCTTAGTCTATAGATACTAGTAGTAGACTTATTTCATTTATTCAAGCCTAGTTGACTTACAAAATTATAAATCTTCTATTTGCAAATGTGTGGTGGGAAGATAATGTTCATTCTTCTATATAGGGCATACAGTCTTTAGTCGATGGTTTTTGTTGAGGGTCCCCTATCTATATATGGGGCACCAAGGGTAGGGGCAGGGCCTCCATATAGAGTTGAGTTTAGATAGAGAGGGGCTCCCCATCTATATAGAAAGGGAGTCGTCTATGGGAGCATAATGTAAAAACACCAAATCTTCAAAGGCTAGCCATTTGCATTTCTTATCAGTTGTGTAGCTATTATGGGTGTGAACGTAATTGGAGCATGCTTAAAGATGTTCAAACAAAGAAACACAACAGGTTGAAAACACAAGACTCAATGACCTTGTCTTTGTTCAATACAATTTTCATCTTTGGGTGAGACAAGTGGAGGGGCTAGAGAAATATGATTTAATTGACTTGGATGATATTGATCCATATACTGATCGGATTGTTTATGATGCAGAGCCTATGTTTACTGTGGAGGAGATCGCAGATTTGGAAAGGGAGGCAGAGGAATCAATAGCATCTAGGGTAGGAGAGACATCAGGAGGGGTTGGTGAGGGTCCAGATGATATCTTTGTTGATGATGTTGGCATTGCAGAAGAGGTATATTTACCTTCCACTTCCACAAGGCAGCCGCAATAGACTTATTTTAGGTGCTTGAGACGAAATGTATTATGTATATTTGATATTTGATATGACTCTACGAGCAGTGTAGTTTGTAACTTTCTACTTTGTAGTTTTTACTCTTTTTTGGTCAAAAATTAATAGAAAATATTCTTATGGCATTCTCTACATTCATTTTTTGTCATTTAACAATGTTTTACATGTTATTTAAGTTTATTTTATGAATTTATATATTTTTTAAAGTAGCAATAAAGTTGCCAAGTAATCTCGAGTAATTGTCAAGAAACTCCCAAGTCCCTAATCCCAGTCAAAATTTTGGAGTTCCGAGTAACTGTCGAGTACAAGTTTTTGAACTATGATGTAAACATAAACAAAGTTCAAGAAGAAATTGCAACACCCTAAGACCTCGAAAGAGAGAGGTTTTTGTGCAAAAGTTGAAACACCATGAAGATGTCATCAAAAGTACAATTTGATTGCATATTTGTGTTCCTCTCAAAAAGTTATTCAATTTCAAAAAAAAAGGCATGTCAATCCAAGTTCATGTGTAAAATTTATGGCCTCCAACAATTACTACATTTGGCTTGGTTGCAAAACCACCTCGACGGTTTTTCAAAGCTCAAGTGACAATTTTGCAACAAAGTGGCAGTTTTGCAAACCACCCCAATGGTTTCACAACCACCGCGGTGGTTTTGCCTTGCATAAATCAGTGGATTCGTAAGGAGACATAATAGTTTGAACAACGGTTGCAAATAGTTTCTGTATACCCCTGATAATTTTCACTTTATCACTTCACTGACGCTTTCTTTTTGCGGTGGTTTGTCGACGCATCAATCTCCCTGAGTGCATGCTTAAAGGCTTCACTGAGAATGGGGTGGGATTGGCTCATGTTACTTTGCAAGAGATGTTGGCATTTTATCATGTCCAAATTTGCTAGCTTCCCCATATCCTACAGTATCCACTTGGTCGATATCATCAATTTTGTGCCTTTATCCTTCTTATGTTGGAAGCACAGCCACTAAGAGGAAGGGGGGCAGGGAGGGGTGAATCAGTGAGCTCTTAAGACTTTCTTCAAAAACTTTAGTTCCTTAGTCAAGCATCAATGCAAAATCCATAGAGCAATCAAACCACAACAAAGAACATAAAGACATAACATATGATATAGGTGGGAAACCCTTAAAGGGAAAAAAACCCACATTGATCACTGCATGGACTACACGTCCTAAATCAGATATGCAATGAGTCAAAAAAATTGTTGAGCACCAACTCAAGCATGAGGCACCAACCCCCAATAGTCAAGCACCAACTTGACAAAAAGATTCAGCAAGCACCAACTTGCTATGTAGCACCAACTCCTTAATTTGTAGATACCAATCTACAGGGGGCTTCAACCCCCTCTGCCAAGCATCAACTCAACTGCTTCAGATCATCCACCTTTCTCAGTTGTTTCTATCAACAAATGATGGTACAATTTTGCTTTCTATGCTTATCGATCTCAGATTCATTCTGATGTTTTTTTGCTTATCAATCAAAGAGACACATTAGGCTCTCTTTCTCTGTTCTTTATTTTTAAAGACTGTCCTCTCTGCCTTCTCTACTCATCTCTTTTAGTTGATTCTACGATGACAATGAACAAGCTGCTTCAAAGGAGAAATCCATCTTGCTTTGAAATCCATCTCGGAGGAGATCTAATGTTATTTCCGGAGTACCTTTTGTTTGTTCTTTTTTCTGCTATACTTTCATGTTGAAGGTTATAAGTTAGTTTTTTTTTGTTGGTCTTCCGCTTGGCTGCCCACGGGGCTTGTTTTATGACATTATGTCTTATTTTGTATGAACTTTTGGTTGTTGGAACCATGTAAAACCAACCTTACTTTACCTATCAAATAAAAAATGGCGGCTATGTGTTTGCATTATAATTTGAAATAGTAAAAAGATATTTTCTTTAGGGTTTTTTCACCTTTTATATCGAACTCACAAGAAACCTTACTTAACTCATGAGCTAACCCTTCAACAACTACTTTACGGCCCCTGTCATGTCTCAAATGTGCCATAAATTGAAATTGCAAAAATAAATAGAAAAATTAGAAAATCATCAAAATCCATCTTAAATGTGACTTAAATCTGTCTTAAGGCTGACTTAAAATGCTTGAGTGACAATTACCTTTCATGCAAACAAAAGATGTGTGAAAAGGATCTTTAGAAGATATGAAAACCCAATGCCTACAATAAAACCTTTACATCATTTCCTTTCTAATTCTTTCATCCTGAAATTCCTTGGACCGTACTGTAATCTCTAGTCCCTAGTTTCAACTACTTGCAAACTTTATATATCTTTCTATGTCGTTTCAAAAAGGTCATTTAAGCTGATTGCTTTTACTGGTATATTTCAAGTTATTTTACAAATTTTAATCTCTCTATGGTCATGCTTTTGGACAGTCCTGATATAATGTAAGTTCTGAAATATTTTCACAAGTATTTTATGTCTTCCTCAAGGGCCTAGTTTTTGTTTCTAATTCAACACAATATTAAATGAAAATAAGAAGTTGCAATCTTACTTGCTGACTATGTACAAATTAACCTCGGTGTCTCAATATATTTATAGGATTTCAACAATCCTAGGGAATTAATGTCTATGTCTATGTACGCCTCTTTCCAAATAAGAGCAATTACACTAGATATAACCTACAAAGCAAGGAGGCAGTACAAAATTTAATCCTTTGCACTATCTGGTCAAAAATTGGTTTGATACTTTTCCTCCATATTACTGAAAAACAAACATGTACACATCTGGCATACCACCTGATTCTCTATATTTTCACTTTTTCTATTCCTCTTTTTGTCCATAAGCATACGCTCAAGCATGAGAAAGTACACATATATTCATCCATCTATACTTGAAAAAGAGCTATACATGAACAAAAGAAACTAAATGGTCCATAACATGATTGTTACAAGAAACCAATTTAGGAATGAAACAAGTTTTGCTAAAATTTCAACCTTTTAGCAGTATGCTCTATAGTTAGAGCGCATAAAACAACTACAGGAAAACCATATACCTCTGCTGAAAGATATCCTGCACGAGCACGTTGCCCCATTGAATAGGCTGCTGCTGCCTGTAACCATGGAAGAAATATCTCTAAACCTAATTTTTTAGGAAAAAAACAGCATTACATATAAATTCAAACTTAATTTAAATTAGAGTATTGAAATGCATATTTTTTAGAATAATCTACTAACCTCTTGAAAATAAGACCTCATTGTTCCCCAGTGTTGACTTGCAATCTTGCGAAGAAGCTCATACTCATCCTCTTCCCCTACAGTCCCAATCATCCTTTTAGTTTTAAGATTAGTTTCTTTGCATTACAATAATATATAGAATTCGCCAATGAAATGTGGGTGAGTCGGTTAAGTGGCTTGGTTATTTCAAGCCCTCCCAGGTTTAAATCTCATGAAAGACATATGAGGATGGTTGTGGCCGTTGGTTGTATTCTCGGGGTCATTAATGGCCGTTGGTTATTCTCGAGATCTGTAGTGGCTGTTGTTGGAAATAGTTGGTATACATCTGGTAATATTTGGTATACAAGGGGTATTCTGTTGGTTAATAAATGAAATGTCCTCAAATTGGATAAATTACTTGAAAACTTATTTTTATGTGAAACCCTAACAAAATAAGAAATTCTGATTTTTAAAACAGCAAACACTAGCTGCAAATAAACTCCAAAATTATTATAAAAATATGCTAAACCCTTCAAATCAATTATGAACCCTTTCAGCAAGGATTAATCCTTCAAAAAATCCTAATTAGCCTTCAAACCCAAAGCGCCTAGGTTCAATACTCACCAGGGAACAAGAAACATGATGGAAAGCAAACTGAAAATGGGGAGAACAGCAGTTATTGTGCTACTTACAATTCTTTATTTGATTCTTGTATCATGATACTTCTTGCTTATACATCTTTCCATGATGGTCCAAGCTTTATCCTTTGTTCCACAACATAACACAATGATAAAAGTATGTTTGTAAGGCTCACCTGGATCCCACATCCATGTTGAACGCTTGTCATGCTTATCCCTAGGATTCACTTCGAAGAATTTTCTTCTCCATTGAGTGCCCTTCAACTCCACCTTATTGTTAGCACAAGTTTTACAATGAGCACTCATCAAGAAGATAACCCAAATTGTTTACCTATAGAAAAATCTGATTTTTCTTCCCCAATATGCAAAATGGATTCTTCTTCTTCTTTACCTTCCTCTTTATTTTGTTCTTTTGATTGCTCATGAAGTTGTTGAACAACTTCTTCTTGCTTCACCTTGGGAAGTTTTGATTTTTCTGTTACCCCACCCCCCTTAGTGTCTACCCTCTGCAACCCCACTGGTTGCTCCATAGCTTGTTGAAAATCTTCACTAGGCTGCCCTTGAATCTCTGGTTCTTGTGGCTTAGAAAATTCAATCATTGGCTACCCTTTACTTAGCTGTAACAACTCTTCTTGTTGCTCATGAAGTTGTTGGACACCTTCTTGCTGCCCCACTATTTCTGAATTGTGAAACTCAAAAATTTCACTACTTGGCTGCCCCATTTTTTCTGATTTATGCATTTCAGAAGATTCAACACTTGGCTGCCCCAAGGTGTTAGATTTTTCTTCAAAGTAAGGTTCTGAACACATCATCAAAGGTCAATCCTAAAGCCAAGCATCAAATATCCTTCCTCCTCCATTTTGAACTTCATTGAATCACATCTTACACACTTGCGATGGAGTTGTTCTTCATGGTTTCTCATCATTCCCTTTGAGCCAAAGGATGGTATTAGCTTGCATATAGTCGTATTTATCACTTCTAGGGAAGCGGAGGTTCAAAACCCTCACTTGGGCTATTTCAATCCAAACACTCACAAAATTACATGGAGGTATGATTCCAAGCATGCGAGATGCATAGTTGCAATGTCGCTCGACGGTTGCTTGACTCCATAACTATTTCTTTGTTTTTGAGTGTCAAACTAGGTCAAATAAGAATAACATCAATTTTGCACATTCTACACAACAAAATAATGAAGCGCAAGTACATGAATATCAAAAAAAATGCAACATAGCAATGGTAGCAAAATTAGTTTGTGAAACCTGCACAAAGCAGACTCAGTGGCACACACTGACTTGAAAAGCACAATTTTGACCAGCACATGTCTGTCTAAGACGAACGTGTGCCCTACACACCTCTGCGCAGAAATAGTTTCAAGATCCCAAATTTCAGGTGCAAAATCTAAACAGCCTACACAATTATTCTACATATTGAGATTTCCAGAATAGCAAGCAGGTGTGATCATTCCTTAACTTATTGCACTTACTTTGCATAGCTTAGTTTCGTTTGTTGCATTTGTCATGTTTAATTGAGCCCACTCAGTTAGATCTTAATTTTGTACTTCCATGGATGTATGCTTAGATCTATTTAATTGTAAATAGTTTATTCCAATTTTGAGTAAAACCAAAATTAGGTCAAACATAAATAGTGAACGACTCTTTTAATCATTCAACATAGGGTTTTTCAAACCCTCATTCCCTTGGGGCTTGTTGATTTCATTTATTTCACAACTCACCCATACTATGCATCCCTTGTTATCAGACTTTGCCTTGAAAACAAACCCAATGTCATCTCCAGGTCGGAGTTGCTCAGAGCGCAAATCCATCCAGGTCAAACACGTGCCGAACGCACGTTCGATTTCTTTTAACCTTGTGGGTCGTTCTGCCCATTGTCGTTGACTGTGTGCCTCTAACCTTGCCCCTTGTCAATTCTAAAGTCGGCTAACACACATAAATTGTCTTAGATCAGCATATATATACTAGGTCATGTCAAGCCATTTGAATAGAATAACACACAAAGAAGCCAAATCATCAAAAGTCAAGCCATATGAGAAGAATAAGACAGAGAAAAGACACGTCATCAAAGGTCAAGCCTAAAGCCAAGCATTAAATATCTATTGTCCTACTTCAAGTTGAGCTTCATTGAGTCACATCTTACACACTTGTGACGAAGTTATTCTTCTTGGTCTCTCATCATTGCCCTTGTGCCAAAGGAGAGTATTAGCTTGCATACAGTCACATTTATCACTTCTAGGAAAGCGGAGGCTCAAAACCCCCACTCAAGCTATTCCATCCACACACTCACAGAACTACGTGGAGGTATAATTCCAAGCGTGTGGGATACATAGTTTGCAATGTCGCTTAGGCGGTTGCCAAACTCCATAATTATTTGTTTGTTTTGGATAGTAAAGCTAAGTCAATGAGGAAGAACATCAATTATGCACATTCTACCCAACAAAACAATGAAGTGTAGGTACATGAACATCATAAAAGACAACACAACAGCGACAAAAAAATCAATTTGTGGAACCTTGCATAAGCATAAGATCGACGATATAGGGACAAAGTCGGCGAGCGCAATTTTGAACAGTACGTGTCTACCCAAGACAAACTAGCGCCCTATGCATGTCTGCCCAAAACTAGTTTCAAGATTCCAAATTTCGGGACCAAGATCCAAACAATCCACATAGTCATTCTACAAATTCATATTTGAAGAATAACAATCAGGGATGTTCATTCCTTAACCTTTTGTACTTAGCAAAGCCTAGTTCCATTTGTTGCATTTGTCATGTTTACTTGAGCCCAACCAGTTAGATAGATCTAAATTATGCACTTTCATGCATGTATGCATAGTTCTATTTAATTGCAATTAGTTTATTCCAATTTTGAATAAAATCAAAATTAGGGTGAACAATAAGTGTGTGAGTGTGTGCGCGTGCATACATTTCCTATGTTTTCACGGACCCATGTGTTACATATAGGGCATTGACGCCAGTTCCAAATCATTCCCACCATGATTTGGGGCCCAAGAGGAAAGCTGGTGGACAACCTACTTAAACGGATTTAAGGCAGTTATATGCGGAAGCAATGAATCTACAACAAAATAAACTAGATAGATCTATCCAAAACCGAGTTGCAAATTGTAAAACATGCAATGGAATCTAAGAGAGATACAAAAACAACCATTGCACATTCAACTATTGAGATTGGCAAAATGATGCCATTTTTGTTCAAGAGAAAGAATAGTGTTGAACTATAGGAGCTTTGTAGTTACGCAAAGGAGTTGGATCTTGCACTTTGGTACATGGGTGCTAAACTTGATGCAGAAGTTGTTGACGTTAGCGCAATGCTAGATGAGCAACACCTGATAATTGCATTAAGATATAGTGATCCAAATCCTCTTGGATCACACCACTACATGGGGGATCCAGGGATCTCTCTCCTTTTGATTTTCAAATTAATATCATATATACAGTAATTCCAAGAACTCTCAATTGGTAGCGAAGGCACTGCAACAACACTCGTATCTATACTTGCTTGATTTAGATTGATATGTATGTATGCACACACACATCAAATTGGGGCATTATGTAGACACCTAATTTTGGTATAGGACTAGTTATTTGCTATGGTATTATTGTTTTCGTGTGCTTTTGGATCATTGGTACAGCTTAGGCTCTTATTGAGATTTTTCTTATCTTTTGAGACACATGCAACATCTCCATGTTTATGTTTCTCTTTGTGACTATTCTTGTTTGTTTGGCCATGTTTCTCTCCCTATTCTTCCTATTTCCTCTCTTGCTTTGATTTTTGTCTTTGTGGCTGTCTTCGTCTTTTCTTTTTCATGCTTCACTATTCTTTGGTTTTTTCAAGGAGCATATTACACTCTTGGTCTAGCCAAAAGTGTACCTCTATGCTCCAAAACCTTTTCTCCTTTGTGGGCCCCTTTGGCCCTCCTTTTCTTTTTAATAATTGTGCCCCTTTTGTCAACTTTTCTTCCCCGTTAAATGTCTATTTGTGTACCAATAGGGTCCTAATTTGAATTCAAATTTTTTATGAGTACATGAGTGCATTGATGCATTTAGGACACAAGCTTCAACTAGTGAGCCACCTATTGAAGTGTAAACGTGAAGGATTGCATTGTTAGAGCATCACCCCTATTGGCACACAAATAGACATTTAACGGGGACAAAAAGTTGACAAAAGGGGCACAATTATTAAAAAAAAAAAAGGAGGGCCAAAGGGGCCCACAAAGGAGAAAAGGTTTTGGAGCATAGAGGTACACTTTTGGTTAGGACACAAGTTTGAATTGGTGAACCACCTATTGAAGTGTAAACGTGAAGGATTGCATTGTTAGAGCATCACCCCTATACGAAAAGTGGAACTCAAAGGATTAGTCAAAGAGCATATAGAATCGTCTAGTTGGCATATAACTGATAAGGACAAGGGTTGGGATCTTTGTATTGCATAGGATTGCCCATTGAACTGCATCTATACTTATGTTGTGTCTTCAAAGTTTCCTCCCCAAAGGGGGTCTAACTAATGCAAACACTTGAATAACCCCTCCCCCTTTTTATATAATTTTGTAGGGGTAGTGATGGAACATCTAGGGTTGAAAGGAAGCAGAAGCATTTATGAGAGATCTACAGCGAATTGCAAGAAATTGTTCTCTCTTCAAAGCTCGTTCCCCAAAGGGGATCTGACTAGCGTAGACACTCGAATAACCCCTCCCCACTTTTATATAATTTTGTAGGGGCGGCAAATGCACATCTAGGGTTGAAAGAAAGGAAAAGCATTTATAAGAGATCTATAGTGAATTTATGAGGTTTCTAAAGAGCATAAGAGGAAGGAATTCGTCAAGTTTGTTTTGGAATGTGATACAATTTGACTAGAAGCATACTATCTCTCTCCAAGAAAGTACCACTATGCTCCTAGTCATACCAGGTGCATATCACTACGCTCTTGGTTATTTTTTGCACTTCATCAACTCTGCACAAGCTTTATAGGTTTTCTCCTAATCGGTCCCTAGATTTGTTTTCTCCTAATTTCAGCCTCCAACAGTACATAGGTTTGTTGCAAATTTGGTATTTATCTACGAACCCTCTCTTATTTAATTTAAAACATTTATTATTGTCCCTCTTGTACAATTAGGTATATGTTTATTGTTATGTTGTATTTTGTTCAAATATGAATTGTATATCTTAATGTATAATTTAGTGTAGTGTTGACCTACATTCACTTTACCATACTACAATGTGAACAAGTAGTTCTCAAAATTTGTCGATTCACCATAAGCTACCAATGTGTAGAATGTTGTCACTTTAATGATAGCCACAATAGTTATTTGATGTGGACTTCACTATGTGCCTTGGTTTTGCACACCACCTCATGTGCCTTGGTTTTGCAAACTACCTTGCACATTCTAACCTTGTGAACTCCCTTATTTAATTATATTTTGGTGCACCAATGTAACTGGTTTTTTTTGCAAAGATCGTCTTGCCGCTACCGAGCTCTCCGCAAAACTAAGTTCTTCCCTATTCCCTTCCACCCTCAATTTCTGCAATTCTTCATCTAGTAGTTGGATATTTGTAGCACTTTCTTTGCAAGTTCTCCTATGGTTTTTGTTGTTCTTTATTCAAATTTAGCCTCCAAATTCCTTAATGTATATCCTCAAAATTGGAATCTAAACTCTTGCTTCTCATAAATTCACAAACTGTTTTTCTCTTCCTCGTTGACTTCTTCGAAACGGCGTAGGGGACAATGCCTCCTATGATGGTCTTTCAAGGCCCATACTTTTCTTTTCGTATGAATTTCCTACTTTTGGATGGGGATACATATTGGACACTCCCTTCTAATCTTCTCACAAATCTTGAGCAATCATTTTCTGCATTTCACTTCCATTGCATTTTCTATCTACACAAGCTACCTCATCTCTATGCTCCCAAACTCATCAAATCTTTGCACCACTCCTATTGTACCTTCTTCATTCTCTCCTATCTTGAATTGAGCTTCTTCTCTCTGGGCCCTACTCATCTTTCTCCTCTCCTTTCTACTTACCGTAATTCTCCTCTTTCCTTATTCTTTCTACTTTATCTACAATGTCTTACATCTACCAGCAGCTTTATGAACCTTTTGTAATTCTTGCAACCGATTCTTTTCTTCTCCTGACAATCTTCACAAAAATTCACAACTAATTCTCCAACTCTTTTGGTTCCCTTGCCATTCATAAATCTACCAAACTCCATCTCAACCCCACTTTCTATCCATCACATTCACCTCATCCACCATTTGCCAACCCCAACCACTCCATCACTTCAGGAAAAGGTGCAATGCCCTTCTACTGCCAACATCTTGATCAGCAGCAGTAACTTTGTCAAGAACATTCCTCTCTAACACGTGAAGAACTAGTAGTATGTGGCGTCAAATGATTTGTATCCTTCAATAGAAAATTCAATTATGTAACAATCTAGGGGTCCTTACCAAATAGTCCACCACTCTAGCCTGCATTCTGTCTTAACCATTACAATGCTTCAATCTTCTCCTTTGTCCACAAAGCTTCTCTATGTTTGTAGAAAAGTAAAATTATTCAAGGTCTCCTAACCATTCAGCTAACAATACAGAGAACTCACACCACAAATTTTCATATATTTCTCCATTAATGTAATGAAAACAAAAATGCACAGGATCCTTACCCATTATGGCTGTTGCTTCGTATGTTGTAAACTCCCTGATCATGTTGTCGAGCCAAACTTCCAATTCTCTTTGTTGTTGTACCCATCGCAACACTTGTGTTGCATCATATTTCCATACACCAGCAAGAGAACCATTCTTAGCTCCACTTTGGCATGTCTTGCAAAGTCAAACTAATCGGGGATTGTAATTGTTTTCACAATCATACAAAATGGAACACTAGAGTGGAACCCACAAAGCAAATGCATTCAATCCTATTCATTTGAGCTACAAACTACAAAGAACAAATTGAACATAAAGGAAATAGAAATATAATCTCTTTTAGAAGAAAACATCATGAAGTTCAACAACTATAACAGAAACTACAGAAAACACAAATCTTACCATTGAATTCTAATAGACTTACATAAGGAATCCTCACATATCACTCTCTCAGCTCTCTTGACCCAATTACAAACATTCGCACAGGTTTTTATACAAATTCTCTAACTAAGTCGGCCATAACTACCTGTAATTACCTATTTCTGTATAATTTTTAATCTATACTAATGGTCTACTAATCAGTTAAAAAATGCATTGCTTGCTCATGCTTTAACATCGCACTTGCAATACATTATAATGAATTATGCTTTACAACCATTAAAATACGTTTTTAGAGCTTCACACAATTCTTCTTCAGTTTCTGACTTGCGAAGGATCTTTAAGTTTTCCAACACTTTGTTTTGTTCTTTCTTCAATCTTCGGGCTTGCGATACATGTCTTAGTTTCATGAAGCTCTGTTTTGTCTCATGTAATTCGCAAAGCATATCTACTTTATAACTCCCTAACAATTCTACATTGTTTTTTATTGCATACCTTCAATTATTATCTCAAATTTAAAAAACTTAGCAATGCCTTCAGGTCAAAGCTTTTCAAGGAGGGACGAGTCGCGGAGCTAGATGTTGTTCCTTTTATGGAATGTTTGTGTGTGTGTTTATGTGGATATAGGCATTTTTCTTTGGACAAACCCTTTGGACAATAGAAATAAAATATATTCATATTCAATCGTTATGGAGTTTACATGTGCCAGCCAACGGACATTTGTTAATTCCTACCTTAAGATAAAGCTTTCAGATCAACCTTGAGACATTTGCTCCTATATATTTTTATATAAAGCCTCAGGGTCGGCATCTGAGTACATGCTGATATCAACCTTCAGTTTAAGTGTGTGGGTCATCCCTCCAGCAATGAATATACGTTCCTTCAGGTCAGCATGTGAGATGTGATATATAATACAAGGCCTTAAGGTCAGGCTTCAACAAATCTTTAAGGCTCCAAGCTAGTTAATTAAAGATGGACTTGGGCGACAAGCTTGTTCCAAATTAGTTAGCTATATTATCCCAATAGAATCAGGGTGCATATTAAGGGTTCTTGTTGACTAACTTGTTCGTAGATAGATGGTCATTGACTGTTTGTTTATGTTCATCAACCATTCTACTACTTTTCCACTCTTCAACATAACTAATCTTTTTGTAGTGTCTTTGAACTTAGATTGTGTGAGAGTAATCAGCATGGAGTTATCTATAACAAAGCTATAAGAACTAAGAAGAAACAATGGAGAACAACAATAGAAAAACAAATGTGGAAGAAACAATTTGAGCAAATAATGTAAGCCAATTGAGGCAAAATCATTCCATGAACAACCTGATGGAGGGCATATACAAGAGATCTATAAAATCTACAATTCCAGCCTTCCATGGTATTAATATAACACATGAGACCACATACCATCTGCAAGTTGCATTTCTGTTGATTCTGATAGATTATCCAATGAAGTATCTACAACCCTTTTCTTGGACTTCTTTTTCAGTCTAACAGCCTTCACAAAATCCATATTTGATGGTAGCTTTTCACTGCTTGTCTTTATATTGAACAACGACTCCAGTAATTGTCTAGGAAGTCCGGATTCATCCTCACTCCCATCATGTTTTGATTCTATCCCATCCTCAATAAGAATGTTCCTTGCTTCGCTGCATCAATCAATTGGTGTAAATATAAAATTATGGGATTAAATAATGATTACACCAACAAATAAGATTAAAATTTTTCAAAATCTATGCCTATGCCTAGAAAGCATTAAAATTTGAATTCATTTAGATTTTAAAAAGAAATGCAACTGATGACCAAACTTCACTTACAAAGTAACTTAGAAAGTAAAATATATTGAGAGAAGGATCCTGATTAGAATCTAATTCAATGGTCAGAAAGACAACTGTATAGGAATGCTAACTATTAAAAATGTAAACTATTTCGACTCGTCATTTATTAAACCTAGATTCATTTCTTACAAAGTATGCAAACACAATATAGTGGTGTGAGTCCCAAAAACTTCACACCATTAACAGTGTAGCAACTTTTGCTAAAAGTCGTTTGATTATTTTAACCAGCTTCTTCTATTAGATTAGTCTTGCTTGGTGTCCAATTGATCATAAATTAATTAATGCAATGTCATACTTAAGAGGACACTAATGAATTGCCTCCATTTGTTACAATACAAATAACCTTGTTTGTGTCAAACGTTTCTAAACAAGCATTCCATTTTCAATAAAACTATTAGGAGAATTCATTCATTTAGCCAAACTACATAGCATGCCTTTCTTTGTTCTTTGTCAGTCTCATGTGCACCCCTGATAATTAACTTTCAAGAAACATGTCTAAGATCGTAGCATTTTAGTTGCATTTTTTTTAATTTGTGAAAAACTTGCTTGATCTATCGCATTCAATAAAATTATCCAATTAAATGAAGCAGTTTTTATTTTGATTTAGTTTACTGTTTTGGAAATTTCAAGAAAGCATTTTCCTTTCAGCAAAGAGATTGTTTGATCCTAAGACAAAAAGTGAAACAAATGTTGATCTTCAAGTTTCCCTGGTTGAGGAGATTTTAAAAAATTATATTACACACCCTAAATTAGATTTAAATAACGAGATTAATACTCCTATAGACAAAGATGATGGAATTTATAATTTTCTAATAAAGCCTTTCCTTCCATGAGAAACGAAAAAGAAATATTTATAAAGTTCAGAAAAAAATGGCCCCCCAGAGAGGTGGATTTCTCTTCAAACATAAAATATACATCTCTAACTTCCCATAATCTGCAATATAATATCAAAATGAATAGCACAAAAAAAATCTTACGATAGAATCCACTCACCAGTTTGTTAATTTTGATCTTTATTACTAAAAGAAAGTATAGGTCGATATTGTTTATATTGATCCTTATTACTATATCCCTATAAAATATTGTAAATTTGTTTTTGAAAAACCATGCATGTTATATTATAATCAACAACAACAAAATTTAAATAACAGAGACTTATCTGTGAGGCCCTCTACCTGCAAAGGCAAGGAAAGCCATCTTTTCTCTTGACGCAACCTGCATAGAGCAAACAACTTTTCTAAAAGCCTCAAATCTTAGACATAATATGTTCAGCTAGGCCTCGCCTACCTTAAAAGAGTCTTGTTATCCTGACTGAAAGGGAGAATGATCCCCCATGAAATTAAACATACCGCTTTTTCAAAGAAAATAGATTGCAACATGTCGCATAGTTTGTTTTATTTCTTTCCCCAGGTCCATGATCATCTGAGTATCACCTAGAAGAGCCTATTTCTAAAACAAAGGACCCACAACATGACTACCATGTACTACTTCAATCAGCAGGAAAGAGTCTCTGGTTGTTTTGCACCACCAAAATATAATCAACACCTTTTGTTGGCATGTAACACAAGACCTGCCAGTTAATCCAATTTTATTCACTCTTTCCTTCATTGCAAAATTTAGGTGAAGAAATAACCTTTTCAAAAATTTGTGTTTGAAAGCCATCTTGTATTGCATCTACTTTCGCACCTATCCATTGTGACACATATTTCATGTAACTTCCAAAAGGCAACCCTTCCTCATCACTCCTGCATGGTAAATGGCAAATTTGCTTGCTTGTCCTTTCCCTGTCGTCATCCTTTGGAGCTCTGCCCTTTAGGCACTTGTTTCCTTGTATTTGTCTCCTCCTCTAGTGCTCGCCTCCTTCCCTAGCAGCACTCTCTCCCTTTTGCCTTTGCTGTTGCCTCCATCCTTTGGTGATCTGACTTTACTATCCTTGTCGGCACTAACACTGAGTCATAGTTCAACGCTCCAACTTAGGCACTTCATACTTAGGAAAAAATTTAAAAATTTGAGGCTAACATCCCCCCGATGCTACTTCGTTTGTCTATCCTCAAACAACCAATCATTTTTTTAGGACCTCCGACATTTGGTGAGCAATTCACCCATTGCCAGCCCAGTGCATTCTATGATGGTTGTCATTTCCCTTTCTAATAGTCCCTTACAATTTGTGTCCAGGGAAAGGACCATGTCTTTGTTGTATTACATGACAACAATTGTATCCTTGATAATTTTCTCTATCACGGCTTTAGTACTCTCCTCTTCTCCCTTCATCTTCTCATAAACCTTGTAGAGCTTAACGTTGAGGTCCTTCATTTTGTTCTTGAATGTCATCACCGCATTTTCCAGCAATGTCTTGATGGTTTTGGCCTAGTCACGCAAGAGGACCTTTCGTTTTAGGTCCATCACAACCTAGGCCAATGCATCCACAACCTTGTATTTTTCTTGCTCCTCCATTCTAGCTAGGATGATAGGGTCTACAATCAATAGCCTACCCAATTCAGCCATTTGTTTTTCCATTTCCTTTGTCAGTTGTTTCAACCTCCTTTTGGGCGCCCTTTCTGTAATGTCCCCTTTTCAAGTTTAGCGCCGTTGATAATCCTTTTCTAATCTTGACTTAAGAAAGGGACTTTAGGGGTCATGGGCTAGTTAGCCCTTAAGTGATCTTATAAGGAGGTTGCTTTTTGGAATATTTGAATTGCCCCCTTAAGTGGAATGCTCCCTTTTGGGAAGGCCTTTTTGGAGGGAAGGTTATAAAAAGGAAAGAGGAGGTTCATTTGAAGGAGCATGTTATTTTTATCACTAAATTCAGAAATTTAAGCATGATTGCTTGGATTCGCAGCCATTGAGGACGAAAACATCCAACGACTCCTTGGGTGACTTCATGCAAAGGTTGTTTTTGAACATAAATTGGTGGTTTCCGGCTTCTAGGGCATCATTTCAGCAAAGCACAGCAGCTGGAAGGATTATTGAAGTGTGGTGAGTCTGTTGTCAGCCCTATCTATGGCAGTAATCCACATTTGATGCCCTCTTTGATCAACGAATTGCTTGAGAAGACAAAACTGCAGCTTTGGTGCAGCTTTAAATGTTTTTGTGGTGTTCCAGCATTCATTCTATCAGCTGGTATTTTTATTGTAATTTTCAGACCTTCAAATAATTTAGAAAAATCATTGAGGTATTTTTGCATGGGTGCATTTCTATAATTTTTGGCAAGTGTTTTGATGAATCAAATATTGTATTTGCGCCCTAAAATTGGCATCTACAGATTTCTGAATTTTATTTACTTTAGGTTGGAATCAGAAAATCAGAAATTGCATGTGTTTATGTTAGGGTTTGTTGGAAACCCCAAATTGTTCTAACTCTGCCCTAGAAGGGTCATTACAGTGGTATCAGAGTTGTGATCTTGCCACCCTGTAATAATGAGGACAACAGAAAAATCCCTGTTAGATTTGTTGCAAGCCATGCAAGAACATTCAAAGGAGCTAAGGGCATAGGAAGAAGAAACGAAAAACGAAAAATTCAAGGACTGATTTCCCAAACCCTACCAAGGAGCACAGGAATGAAAAAGCCAAGAATGAAATCTAGAAAGAGGGTTTGCCATTGGCTAATGGCCCAAAGAATTCTGCAGAAAAGAAGGGCATAAATCACATATGTGAGGCAGAACTTAATGATCCACCATCATCAACAAAGGTGGACCCTAGGGTTGAAAGGATCCCAGCTACATTGCAAGCAAGCACGGAAGATGTGATAAGGACCCAGTAAAGATGTGAAGAATGGCTAAGCAGAGCTAAGGAAGCTAAATTGATCGCTAGTCAACCAAAACAACACCTAAATAAATTTAAAGAGAAAGGTGAGGTCATGAATCATTGTTATGGTAGTTCTGAATATTAGGAAAAATCAGATTACGGCCCAAGGTCTAAAAGGGAAAATCGTATTTTAGATTTGTTATTTCATACTATGCCATTTCAGATTTCTGGTCATCATGGAAAGCATTCTAAAAATGGTGATAGGGTCAAGCATTCAACTTGCAGCACAGGGCATGTAGATTCATTGATTCAAGTTCAAAATGGTTTTGGCATATGGGATCCGGGTGATCTTTTGAGACGGAAACAGATCATGCCAAGACGGCTGGTCAGAATGAATAGGGATAGCAGGCAAAATGAGAAATCTGAGTGGAGCCCAAATAAAACACACTAATACCATGGTTATGTGGATTTTAAGGGTAACTACAGATTCAAGGGTTCATTTTCCACACAGAAAACAACTCATTTGCAAAGAGTTGTAAGAGATTCAAATATCTTGCGGTTGCCAATGCACTTCGCTGAAGAAATGGAAACTTTATGTAACACTCATGGATCACAATGTGGATTTTGTCCATCAGGCTTTGTCATGTCCCTGTATGCTTTGTTGAGGTCTAGTAAGGCACCTCCCAGTCAAGAACAAATTGAAGAAAATCTTGCAGGCGATTAATCTGTACTGCTGCATGGGTTATAGGCCAATTCATGATGCTCCCCACATTTTTGCCAAGACTCAAAATTCTTTGTATATCAACCGTGCTTCTGCAAAAAAATCTGAAGATGCAAAGGTTATATGCCCCTCAACTGGAAAGCCTTGTGAGTGTGAAGAAAGCTATTATTGGCACTACTGGAATTGGTATAGAAACTAGGTTCAAAGGCATGAGTTATCATTGTTGCTACACATGTGCCTGAACTAAATGTTCTGAGAGTCAACACCAATGGCCTGGAGATAGGTGCGTTTGTTGCATTGACTGAACTTCTAGACACTTTAACACAATGTGTGGCACAACGTGATGAACATGAGACTTCAGCTTGCTCCGCCTTTGTAGAGCAACTTAGATGGTTTGTTGGATGTCAAATACAAAATGTTTTTTCTGTTGGTGGAAATATCTACACAGCCAGCCCAATATTTGATTTAAATTCTCTTTGGATGGCAGCAAGGGCACAGTTTAAAAATATAGACATTGTGAACAATAGTGGGAGTTGCATGGCACATAATTTGTGCTCCGAATTCATGCAACAGGTGAATGATGGAGACCAGAATATTACCCATGAACTGGGCTATTGCGAAAGGCATTTTCAGAACAATACACCAGCTAGTAGTACCCCTTTGGTGGAACTTAGACAGTCTGAAGTATATAGATCTGAATTTGAGGAAACAGGGTCGAAATGTAACAAAATATGTGGCAGGTTGCAGAAGTGTGATCAGAATAAGCGTGGCAATTGCAAAGAAATTGCCAACATTGAAGCAGCAATAGAAAAAGAACAAACAATATTGCAAATTAAAATGAACAGGCGGGAACTACAAGTAGAAATCAAGAGACTGAAGTTGCAAAAGAGAACAAGATTGGTCATCAAAGAATTAAGCGAGGAAGGATATACTGCAGCAGAGTACTTACAGGTCATTGACCCAACGGAAAGATGTATTCAGCCAAGCCATGGAATTCGTCCAATAGTAACAAAGATTGAAAAGGTTTCAAACTTAAATTTCAAAATCAGATTCCTAGAAGCTCAGAGATTTTGTCAACCCAAATGGACCCAATCAGCTTTTGTTTCATGGAACAAATGATAATGCTATAAAGCGTATCATAGATAAAGGATTTAAATTACCACCAAAAATCAAGGATAAAATGTTTGGGCAAGGTTGCTACTTAGCAACTAATTCAACAAAAAATGCACAGCAGATGTATACCAATGATAACACATGGACAGTGCAAAAAACATGTAAGTACATGAACCTTGAGGAACAAAACTAACTGACTCTTCCGGAGCAAGACAAAATGATTATTAATCAATGGGTGGAAGCTCGTGGAAGCTCCAAATCTACACAGTCCCTCATTTGACAGTTTGGGTCACTCCGCCTATATGGGGCAAGTAGTGGAAGGGGAACCTATCAAAACAAGAAAGCAAAACCCTCTCAAAAGGCAAGACAGCTTTGAAAGATGGCTAAATTCTGCTCTAGAGGATTCTGCAAGCATGGAAGATGAATGGAAAAATGGCAGTTACAGACAAAGGGAAACAGCAAGCACGATTATGCCTGATCAAAGAGCAATGAAAGTGGAAAATAGGCTGACTGCTGGTAAGACTGAACTTTGCATTAATCTTTTTATTGCTGGAGACCATTTAAATGAGCTAGAAAGGGACCCAATTGAAATTGAAAACTCAATGGAAAAAATATTGCAGGTAAGAAAGAGAGAAATAAGCACTGAAACATGCCTAGAAGCAAAGACTGAACCAAGTTTGCTACAGATACTGCAAAATGATGAACATTTTATAGGTCTAAAGAATACAATGAAAGATCAAGGGTCAAAATTTCTTCACGGTCAACTCACCAAGCCTGGACTGATTGGAGCTTTTGTGGCACATAACCTCTTGGTAACCTCCAGAAGTAAGACGGCAGCCCCGAAATTTCATAAAAAAATGCTGCCCAAAACTCCCACGGTTGCAGATGTAATATAAGTTGATACACTAAGGAATGATCAAGCAGGAAAACTAATTCCAGGTTCTGGCAATCACGAATAGCAATTAAAGAAAATGGGCATATTGATGGCAGATTTTGTGCGATATGCCTTGAGGATTTAAGGTCTTATGAAGGGGGATACGAATCTGATGATCCACAAAAGCATTTGAATATAGAGTAAATGAAATTACCAAGTGGAATTCTCCCTTCCGGATTCATGGGCCATGCAGTAAATATGATTAAGTTGGATCCTGAGAACCTACATTCTTCAGCTCCATCAGGAGTTGGGTTGAGGGAAACATTATTATTTAATTCCTTTCCATATCTGCAAGTATATAAAACAAGAAATCACATGATACCGGCCATCTCTTGTACAGAAAATGGTGCTATCTCATTAGATGGACGCATGTTTAGGTGCAAAATAATTGAGTGCGGACACAGGGCTTAAGTTGCTGTGAGGATTCCAACTACATCATCAAAGCAGATATCCTAACTCAACCAGGAACGTCTTTTTATGAACGAAAATTTAAAACTGAAAGTGAAAGGACCAGCCCACAGTAACATTATGGGACTCAGCTGTTATGATCATAAGAGTGTGACGGCTGGGGTGCATTCAAGCACGTATGATGCTCTTGAGCAAAAAATTCATAATGACAGATCTTGGAGGGCTAATAAGCTTCCCCCCCAAGTGGTTAGGGGAACATGTTTGGTGAAAGAAATTGGCAAGCACATCAACTTCAGGAGTGTTATATTACAGTTTAGCTTCAGATTCTCTTAGAAAATAGTGAGGAAGAAATATTTCAGATTAAGGGATCACAATTCCCAAGGATAGATTTGGGATCTAGGGATCGGGAGGGGGGTTCGATATGGAGTGACTAGAGTTGAAACAATATAGCTTGAGGAAAAGCAATTTTGAGAGGGAATGACTGTAATGTCCCCTTTTCGAGTTTAGAGCCGTTGATAACCCTTTTCTAATCTTGACTTAAGAAGGGGACTTGAGGGGTCATGGGCTAGTTAGCCCTTAAGTGATCTTATGAGGAGGTTGCTTTTTGGAATATTTGAATTTCCCCCTTAAGTGGAGCGCTCCCTTTTGGGAAGGCCTTTTTGGAGGGAAGGTTAAAAAAAGGATATAGGAGGTTCATTTGAAGGAGAATGTTACTTTTATTACTAAATTCTGAAATTTAAGCACGATTGCTTGGATTGGCAGCCATTGAGGACAAAAACCCTCATTAGCTAACCGTCGGGGATGAAAAATTCCAACCACTCCTTGAGTGAATTCATTCAAAGGTCAAATTTGAGCATAAATTGGTGGTTCCAGGCTTCTAGGGCATCATTTCAGTAACGCACAGCAGCTGGGAGGATTATTGAAGTGTGGTTAGTCTGTTGTCAGCCCTATCTAGGGCAGTAATCCACATTTAAGGCCCTCTTTGATCAGCAAATTGCTTGGGAAGGCCCTCCTAGGGAAGAGACCCACTTGAGAAGACAAAACTGCAGCTTTAGGGCAGCTTTGGATGTTTTAGAGGTGTTCTAGCATTCATTCTATCAGCTGGTATTTTTATTGTAATTTTCAGACCTTCAAATAATTCGGAAAAATCAGATTTGAGGTATTTTTGCATGGGTGTATTTCTATAATTTTTGGCAAGTGTTTTGGTGAATGAAATATTATATTTGTGCCCTAAAATTGGCATATACAGAATTCTGAATTTTATTTGCTTAGAATTTGAATCAGAAAATCAGAAATTGCATGTGTTTATGTTAAGGTTTGTTGGAAAACCCAAATTGCTCTAATTCTGCCCTAAAAGGGACATTACATTTTCACTCTTGCTCTAGCACTACAAACACTTCCTATAGTTCTTTCGCGGCTCTTTCCTCCTCTTTCTGCCTAACGCACTCTATTTATTGACTCCATCTAGCCATTATTTTACACTCATCAAGCCTAGTCAGCTCATCAACATGTCCTTTCAAGAACTGCCCACTGTCTAACCTTACCATCCACGCTATACGTAGACTAGGTACCAAGAAAGCCACAAGCACCGTGGCGTTGAAAGTTTTGCAGTCCCTAATGAACTTCTTATAATACCACATGTGTCTCTAATGTGCACACATATCTCTCTCTTTGGCACCTCCAACTACATGATCACCGCTATCTTGGTCGGGTCTATTTACATACCTTAACATATTACATAGTGAAGTAAAGTCCTGACTGACATCACAAAAACACACTTTTTCATATACAACGAGATTTACGGTTTCCTGCATCTCTTGAACATAAGCCTTAAACCATGCACATGGTCCTTCAACAACCCATAAACCATGGTTCTAAAAATCACGGAAAATCACCAAAACTCTCAAGACTAGGGAGTTGCAAAGCTCGGCAAGTAACTCACTCACAACTTGCCCACCAATCCAAAACAACCACCACAAAACATAAACATCATTTTTCACTTTTACCTCCGCTTTCAAGTTGTTTTTCACTTTGCTCTTACATGCTAAAACACATTTTATCGTTTTCCAATTATTGTGATGTGATTTCAATTGCATTGAAGGATTTTGATGATTTGAAAGATAACATCTCAATTTTTTTGGTTTTTCTTTTAGCTTTTTGAAGTTTTATTCTTCCATTTTAGATTTGTTAAAAAGTTTGAGAAAATTTTTTGTTCTTTTACCATTTTCTTCTTTCTCTCCTTTTTAGGCAGCTAGGGTTTTAATCTTCACTTGTTTTTCAATTTGCTTGATAGAGTTACAACTTACACTTGTAGTGATATATGAGAATGGCATCCTCAACCTCAAGTAGCAGTAGTTCTTCCTTTGAGGACTTCATAGATAAGTTCTTGGGAAAGATTGTTTCGACATATCGTTCGAGCCTATGGTTGCTCAAACGTCTTGTTAGTCGAGCATTCTTTGTAGACCTTTGGGTTATGGGGTGCGCTAGGTTCACTTAGAGAGTTGTTGGCTTGTTTGCGAACCTATACCCTAATTAGAGCAAGTGGGGTCAATATGGTGCATAGCAACGGTGCGACCACTTGCACATTGCCATTCATGTCATTTAGGCATGCCAGATTATTTAGACGCATTGCACATCTCACGCCACAAAGGTGGCTAGCCAATGGACAATGAAGTCATATAGAATGTGTATTGCACATTCTAAAAAAAATGGCATGTTTTTGGGTGGTTTTAGTCATGCAAATTTTGGGCATTACGCATTGCATTAATCTCTTACTTGAGGACATAGGGAAAATTGGATGGGTGAAAACTATAGTTAATGAAACCAAAATTCTTACCAAATACATTTACAATCACCCCTCGTTAAAAAGCTTGATGAGAAAGCACACCAACAGAAAGGAGCTTGTGCAATCAAAAGTCACATAATTTGCCACAAAATTCATCACATTGTAGAGCATTCCAGCCTCAGTATCATCTCTTATGCAAGTGTTTGTGAGCACTCGATGGTTGGAGTCTTCATATTATAGAAAGGCCCAAAGGGAAAGGGTCATGAAGACCATTTTTAATAATGAGTTTGTGAAGAGCACAGACATGCTCCTTGAGCTAATTTTAAACTCAACTATTACGAACATAGAAGTAATAAAACCATTACTTTGTAAGTTGGTAAAACTTATAAATTTTTAGTTCAAAGAAGTTAGATTTGTAATTTATCATTTATTTTTTATTATTTTTTTGTTCAAATTTCTGGAGTCTTAATTTTAATTTTAAAATTTCATACAATTTTGTTATAGGTGATAGAGCCTTTGGTTAGTGCTCTACACTTGGTGGATGGTGAAAAAAAAAGCAATGGGTTATTTGTATGAAGCCATGGACAAGGCCAAAGAGGCTATTAGAATAAATTGGTAATGAGGTAATTAGATTAAGTTAGTTCTATTATGTAAGGCCTAGTCTTGTCTATTTGTTGATATTGTAGCTCCATAGATACTTGTGCTAATGTTAGCAAGTAGGTTTTTTTGGACACGATTGCCTCCTACTTTGTAGCTATTTCACTGGCTATATATTGGGCCATAGCAATGCAATTCTAATGGCTAGAATAATAAGCTTTTGATGGTATCAGAGAAATTCGATCAGAGTCTGTCAATGAAATCTCAACATGAGAGAGGAAGCATGCCTCTATGATTGGCACACCTAGTATGAGGATCTATTAGAATGTAAAAGGAAAAGGAGCATGATAGTAATTTGAATAGGGGTGTGGGTAAGCTTGGAGCGCTTGGAAAGTAAGAGGAATAACAAGTTTCTTTAGAGGAGGTATTTTTCTATTTTCTATTTTCTTTTGGGCTATGCGCAATCCTATGTGGCACAGTCCCAACAACACTTACTTTTAAAAAATGGGCACCTTGAACTGCTGAATATACTGTAGATGCCTTGTTGAGGAGCATGAGAATTTTGGGATGTGACAATAAGAGTTGGAAGGACATGTTTGCTTGTGTGAGGCATTGATCTTGCTTGAGACGTTGTCTGAAGCAAAGATTCTACATTTTTTTGTCTTCCATTCTCTCATTGAGCATGCATGCTGAAGCTTCTCAGAAGGGCACCAGAAAAAAGGTTTATCTTAGGGAATTTGACACAATAGTGAAGAAATTTGGTTTGCCAGTTTATAAATCTTTGGATTTGATTGTGTCATGGTCTAGGTGTAAGGTTGAAATGGCCAATATACAACACCTGCTATAGCTTGATTCTCAAATACTGATTGGAAAGAACTATAATTTATGCTATCACAAAATGCTTATTGTGTGTGTGTATAAGAATATTGACCAAATTGAGCTAGGTAAATAACAAAGACCAACAAGTAATGTTAAAGACTATGAAAAAAGGCAGAGAGAGGCATTGCTTTTGCTGACACTGTCAATTGTTGATAACTTAGTGCCAACAGTTAGAAATGCAATTATAACACTTGAATTATTTTGCACTAAGCTGCAGGAAGGAGGTTTTATATCATAGTACCTCTTACGTCTGAAGGATCTCAGTGATTCACTGGCTACCATTTAGAATCTAGTGGATGATACTGGAGAAGAGATATGAGTGGGATAAGGCAATTCTTAACATAGTCATTATGTTGATACTGGAGAAGAGATACAGTGATTTATAGGCTTGTAACTAGTATGTAAGAAGTGTAAATAAATCTTAAGGTGCAAGGTATGATAATAAGATAAGGAAAGTTTTAAGTATAAGAGGAGAACTCTTCAAAAACGCGTGCCACCCTGATCTATTACAATAAGAATTGGCTTGCAAGTAATGTACTTCAATCAGTTCTCCTATGAAATGTTAGCAACTGCTCTCAAAAGAAGCACAACTTGTGTGATTAGTCAAAATAAGTAGATGTCTAGCTGGACAAGGGCTAATGGTAAAAACATTAAGAAATCCTTAGAAGGTATTATCTAATTAAACAAGGAGGTCAATCCTGTCAAGGGTATGTGTTTCAAGGGTCTGAGCAAAGTAACTATAAGACTTATAGTCCCTAAGGAAATAAGGGTTGAAATGCCTGGGACATTAGAAGGATATTCTATGTCTAAGTACTCTAGTACAAATCAAGTAGATAACTCTGTAACCTCACGAGAATACACTTGATCCTTGTGGTAAATGTCTAATTTTAAACAGCGGGCTAGGAGACTCTATTAAGGTTGAAAGGGGCAGATGGAGTATTGCCAGAATGGGGAACAGTTCATTAAGCCTGATGAATACCAAAGGCATAGTGCACTCTGCTGGTAAAAGATAATAGAGTGGTTCCATAACCACAGGTCCAGGGTTGGAAATTGATCTCTAAGATGGTATAACCATCTCAAGAACTTGGTTCTAAGTGGAACCGTTAAAGCTGACAAGACTGTCTAAGTTACATGAGTGACAGGCCTTTTGTCACTTGCAAACTGCCAAGTACAACAAATGTGTCAAGGCGACTGCACACCAAGCCACTGTTCTATTAAGGAGAAAAAAAGTAAAGGGTGGTTAAGAGGTGGTCTCTACAACTATAAATTCTTGAGCTAACAACAGCAGCCCCTCCATCTCATCCTCTTCTCCTTCTTTTCCTCCTCTGTCCATATTCATTATCTGAGCTATATACTGATTTATATCTCCTTTCTTTATCCTCTTAGGTATCACAAGCATGCCATGTGCAAAGATACTTGCACTTATGATTCCGAAATGAAAACAAGGCAACCTTGACTCGTGACAATCCCTCCAACTCCTATGTGGGTTGATCCCACACCTTGTGCATCTTTCATTTTCCTTGGCAGAAACATGTCCACCATCTCTACTCTATCTCTATCAAGGAAGATCTTGGATGTTTGAATTGATAAAGATCAAGGAATCTCTTGGGCGGCAAAGCAAGGTCTGCAATGGGCATTGAGACGGGACATGAAAGGCGCGTCCAGCCAAAGTACAGGGTATACCTTGGATGATTCCTGGCCACATCAAAAGAGTATTTGAAATTGACATTCTTCTTTATGGCCATTAGCTTAAGGACTTCTGTGTTTGGTCACCAAGTGAAAGTAGGGCAAATCCTAAGAAAAATTACACGTCTTTGCAGCCTTAGATTTAATACAAGAATAATTGTTTAAGTGAATTATGCATATATTTGATGTTATTAAAATATTTATGTGATCTTGCTTTACTTTCACAAGAAATTTGAAATGAAATTTATGTCCAATTATTTTAATGTGGAAGGTACAAAAAAACAAAACCCTTTCTACGAGATGATGAGAAGGAGTTCTCTAACTTCTAACTAACCCGATAAAGAAAATTGACTGTTTTTTGTATGACAGTTGGGAACGCCCATCTTGTCAAATATTGGAGATGTTCAATAATGACTCACATTCTATACATTTTCCATAAGAGTAATAATTATATTAGATTTACCAACTTGGTTTGTGACGGATCATTGGGATTAATGTTATTTCAAGGTCAAAAATGCGTGAAGTAAGAATAAAGCTTTGTACAATTGAGGTCAATTGTATATAAGAGAGGGAGAATGTAATGTGACAAAATCTCCATTCTAATAGTTATAATTGAATATATAAAAAGCTATGATATATAAATATATATTAAGTTCTTTAAAGCAAATTTATTAAGACTTATATCTATTAAATAATATTAATATTAATATTGTTAGAAGATATGACTTTAAAGACCATAGTTATAGGCCATTTATTGTTTAGTGATATGGCAGGAAAGACGAGTGGTTCTTCTAAAATAATTTCATAAGAGACATCAAGAGACTCAATAACAGCATTTTGTTCCATTTCAGTACACATAGAAAGAAAGATTGGATGGGTTAAAGGCTATTTGCAAGACAAAGGAAGAAAAAGAACGAGGATGACCTTGACCACCTAGATATTGAAACTTCAATAGGAAAGAGAGGAGTGGAAGATGCATACCGCGACAACCCAAAATACTACAATCAACATCTACCCATGAAAGAGGTAAACATTGGAACTAAGCCTAAGCCTAAGATAGCAAAGATTGAAGATTATTGGTCCGACACGGAGATGGCTCACATTATAATAGAACTATTAAGGGAATTTCAAGACTTATTCCCAAGAAACTAAATAAAATGAAACTGGTCCACCATTCATTGGGGAAAATGAAGATATAGTTGCACGAAGGTACAAGGCCAATGATGAAGCGACCCTATCAAATGAATTTGAAATTGTGCACTAAAGTAAAGGAGGAGATAGACAAAATGCTTGTTGTGGGAGTTATCTAGTGGAGGAATCTAACCGAACTAGCTCTATGGTTATCAGTATAAACAAAAATGGGTGAATCAGGATTTGTGTGGATTTCTGCACACTGAATGAAGCATGTATTACCAACCCTTTTCCCAAGCCATTTACCAAGGATGGATTATCTAGGTTCCACCAATTCCAGATCATGGAGGAGGGCGAAGCAAAGACACTTTTGCTACAAAATGCAGATCATTTGTGTATAATGGCATGCCTTTGGATTAAAGAATGTGTCGGCAATGTCCTCACGTAGTAGTCCAAGCATTCAAAGACTTTATACACAAGTTCTTCCACGTTTACTTGTACGACTGGTGAAATATTATCATCAAAAATTGTGCTTAATGTTTGAAAGATGCATACATCTATATATTGTTCTAAATCTAAAGAAGTGTGTATTTGCTACACCATTTGAAACTCTCTTCGGGCATGTGATTTCCATGGAAGCACTACTAGTTGATCCTACATAAATAGCATGTATTCTAAAGTTTAAGGTGTCTTGAACGCAAAGATGTGTGTGTGCATTTTTGTGACTTACCAGCTATTATAGCAAGTTCATCACGAACTACGTGCAAGTCCTAAGATTTATATAAATAGAGCCATGACCATTGTAAAAAGGACTTTTCTTTTGATACAAGAACTTTGTAAGGAGACAATGTTGTCGGAATACATATTTTATTACAAGAGGAGCCGATCTTTATACTCAACAAATTCCGATGATGTAATGTCCCCTTTTCTAAATTAAAATAATTAATAATATTATTTAAGTTGGGCCTAGTCATTTCTAATCTTTAAGCAACTTAATAGTATTATTATTAAAATAAAAAGTATTTTTAAATATTTAAAGTAAAATAAATAATTTAACTAAGTCAGTCGAAAAGTGACTTAAAGTTATTTCATAAACAGCCTTTAAGTTTTATTATTAATGATAGAGGTATAAAAGAAGATGGAGGAGCTCATTTGTAGGTATCTATTATTCATCTATCACTTGATTTTTCATGAGTTGAGCATGTTTGCTTCTACTTTCAGCGATTGAGGATGAAAACCCTCTTCAGCAATCAAATACTGAGGATGAAAACCCTCTTCAGCAATCAAATACTGAGGATGAAAACCCTCAACATTCTGTCGGTGGCTTCATTCAAGGGTCACATTTGAGTGAAAGATCGTTGGACAAGACATAGAGGTCTGATTTGTGTGTGGTGCAGCAGCTAGGGCATCAGGTTGAGGTTGGCGCAGCAGCTAGGAGGCATTTTGGAGGTTGGCAACCTACCTAGAGGGGTCTTCACATGCTTACGTCACCCCTTTGAGGGCTAGCATCACCCAAAGAAGACTAATTTGAGGGCTGTTCAGCATTTGGCTTCATCCATTGGTTAATTGTTGTTGAATTTTCATTGGTATAATTAGTTGTAAATTATTTAATTTACAAGCTTGGAAATTTATTATAAAAATCAGATTTGGTGTTGTACGGATTCTACCATGGAAATAGATTGAATTTCCTTAATATTTTGAGGGTGAATGTGGATTATAATTTTCCTGTCATGTTTTATGGATCATTTTCAGAATTTTGTACTTCCATGTTAGGGTTTCAGTGAAATTTCAGAATTGTATAAATATGTCCTAAAAGGGATATATCAGGTGATGAAATTTATTGTGTTATTTCTTTGCTTTAGTATTGATTTATGCACATGTTGTATCAATGTTTTTTTTTTTTTTGCTAAAGTAACTAGGGAGAGGGCCTTAGCCCAGCAAAAAAACGTCAAGGTGCCAGAAATCACTAGCAAAACACTCGGTAATTTCTCAAATTAAGGACACATTATCGTGCCAAAGATTGAAAAAATAAAATCTCCCCAAGCACAGGTCTAACTCATCATCAACTGGGAAGTGTAATTGTAAAAGAGGTTGCTACCTTTTTCTACACCCCTATACAAATTCATACAAAAAAGCCAATATCCTTGATTCACCACCAACCACTTGTGTGCAAAGGAATGTGAGTAGAGCCTCCAAACCAAAGATGGCCTTCAAGATCTCATTTTGAACTAGTGTAGTATTATCAACTGCATGCAAGCATATAGGATTCCAAGAAGACTCCCACCCCTATATGGAGCAAAGGTATCCCTCCCAACATACAGGGTACAAAGTGCATATTTCTTTCCCACAATATCTCACGTGACAGACAGACCAAGTCTCAACACTTGAAAGCATATCATATATTAAAAACCTAGGAAATCATCAAGTAGACTGCTATCAACCTATACACACAACATTGCAAATAATTTTTCTCTTCATCACATAGAAGGCTTATAAAATACAAATTCAGCTGTGCTCAATACATAGACTTCTATCCCAGTATAGAGACCCCAAACGAGCATTTTTTTTTAAGTTCATCAAAACTCACAAACACTGTTAATCCCAACCTTAAGACTCGAAAGATTTGAATCCACATGTATGCATTCATTATTAGCTACATGCAATAGAAAAATCACCCATAGTTTGGTCCATAGTCTTTTGATTAAATCAAGCAAAGAGCACCCAACATGCAACCTTTCTTACAAAAGTTTCAACACTTCATAGTTCAATATTGCACGATTTACCAAGATTAACACCTCAGTAAAAAGGAAGCACACAAAATCATACCATAATAATCAAAAAGCAACTGGCACTCAACAGACACTGATAAACACAAAGCATTTTTTCTTCTTTTCTTTAAGCTCCCTCCCTACTTCCATACCTACCTTAAGCATACACCCCCAAATCCTAAACCATGAAAGAGGCAAGCAAACTCTATTTAACCAAACAACAAGTTCTTTGTATTATATATAGAGGTTTACAGCTAATACTAACATCACCTTCTTTCTTAGTTTGAAAAAGTCTTGATAAGGTGGCTTGGGCAAATTACACATGCCACCACCACCACAATTTAACAAACAAAACCTATTTTTCCTCCAATTCACAAGGCAAATTGGAACCTCTATTCAATGATCATGACTTCATTTTCCTCCAATTCACAAGGGGAGCAAGGGTGGGGGCATCCACGCGGTTGAGTACCTCCTTCCTCACTAGATGAATGATGGAAACAAAGCGGGATCTCCACATTGGCCTCCTCAAAAAACTGCACTCCACTCTTCCCAGCTAGTTCTCTTTACCCCTACATTATAGCCTTTATGCCATCCACAATGCTATGTTGAAGAAAGGAGGATTTGTTTTCTCCATAGATGTATGGACTTCATGCAAAAGGAAATTCCCAACACCATTTGACATTACAATGGAACCACTTGCACTTTGGGTCATATCAAAGACATTTCTTCAACCAATAGATTGCCAAGGATCAGCCAAGAGTTTCTTCATAGGCGTACTAATTTCATTGACATTGAAATCATTCAATTCTTTTGCTACAGTCCAGACCCTTCCTAACCAAAGGTGCATATGCAGGTTCCTAATTTCCTTATCCAAAAACTCAAAGAAAGAGTGAGTTACCACTTCAACTGTAACTTTTTTGTTTTCATTTATTGGTGTTCATGCCTTCCTTGTTGACTACCTTTCCCCGTTCTCCTATTGCAGACGCCATACTCGAACCTAAAGATGGAATGTAATTTGAAGGTTAAACAACAATCTTATCATCCAACTCATCTCCCTTAGTCCAGCATCAGTCTAGATGCCACACCACCGCCACACTTGTCATTTATGACTTCTCACATGCACCAAGGAGACTATTAATGGAATCAAATCACTTAATAAGGAGTTCATGTTATCCCTGAGTATACCAACCTTACCAATCCCCCCAATCAAGACATTAATGAGGGTCGTTCTCACATTATACTCATCACCCCATTTCAATCTAGGGACTTAATTGCTAAGAGGAGAAAAATCTTTTAGCATCCCTAACCAATAATTGTCTTAACTCATCAAGTTTCTCTGAAACCAACAACTAGTCAGGGACCCCACTGATTGAGAATAACTTGACACCTATGTTTGCAGCCCTATCAGACACTTGACTGCCCTCCCTCTTGATGTGGACTATGGAGACTTCTTCTAGATTCTTGATTAGTGCAAGAGCCTCATCATCAATCATTTTTAAGCAACACGATGCCATAACACCCTTCTTCAATCCTTAAATCAGAAATTTTGAATTGCTTTCAATGATCAACTTCTTCCATCCTCTAATTACTACTACCTCAATGCCTTTGAGCATTGAAAGACCTTTTGCCTGGTTATTTGTATCAATCCCTACATCAATTGACAATATCAAAATAGGTTGACCTTTTTCATCCCAGAATACGCCTCCACCACCAACTAGACCCAGATAACCTTTAGTTGCACCATCAAAATTCAACTTTATAAATCCACCAGGAAGCTGCTGCCAAAGGACCAGAAACTTGGAACACACAGCCCCCTAACCCTATTATCAGGTACCAAACTCCTGAAGGACCAGTTTATGAAAGGCTAAGCTTTGCACCATCTTGCCTCCTCAGATATTGCCTCGCCTTTTGTGTGCCGGTTTAAAATAATTTAGAAAGCCATTAGCATTGACTTTATTACAAAGAATGAGCCATATATATAGCTCGTGGAAATGCTACAATCAAGGAAACCAACTTAGTGTAATAACAAACTAAATAACCATTAGCTTAATTTAAGCTTCATGGTAAATCTACATAGGATAGAGACCTAACAACCTAACAACTAACAAACTAGCTAAAATAACACTGTTATTTCTTTATTATCTAATTAATCTAACATGATTGAGAAGACTCCTTAAAAAATATTATGTTCCTCTCAATTCAAATGTTCCAAATTATGATTTTTGGAGCTATTTTTTGGATGGGATTTAATTGTGGGCTATTAATCTTCACGTTCCATTGCTCCATTAAGCCCTTAACAGATTCCAGAAGAGTCATATTTAGATTACACTTTTTCTACCAAATCGCCAAATACTTTGTGCAAAGGAGCAATGAATAATATATGATTCCATTCCTCATTCTCATCACAAAGCATACATAAAGACGGATGATGAAAAACATATGGTACTTCACAAATCCATATTTTCTTATCCAGGAAGCAACTCCTATCCCCATGAACCTTTATAGATGTCTCACAAAAAGCAGCTTTGATAGTCACCGAGCCACTTTTGGCTCCTTCCCAAATGAGGTGGGAGAAGATTTGAGGTCTTGTGAGGCATCTTTCTAAGTCTCTAAAGATGTTATGTCATTGTCAGTTATATTAGAACCTGTTGCTGCTGTTGTAGAAGCCTTTGAAGATGATTTGTCGCTTCCAGTTATATTAGAACCTGTGGTTGCAGTTGCAACAGATGCACCTGCTTTTTTGTGAGCCTTTTTTTGTCTCTCCTATATCATTTTGCAGCCAAACAATTTTTCGTTCAGAAAAACAAAATTAGAAAAACACATCAAACTTTAGAAACGTAGAAAGCAATTTTAAATTTTTACCATTAGAATGTAGTAAATACACTACATTGTACTCTTTTTTAGTCTAGAACTATTAGAAAGCTATACCTATGCATTCTCTAAATTCATTTTTAATACTTTTTAACAGTATTTTGCATGTTATTTAAGTTTATTTTGAGAACTTATATATTTTTTTAATTTACAAAGTTTTTGTCGAGTTTCGAGTCCAAGTTGAAATTTTGGGCTGCCGAATTTTTGAACTATGGTTAAACCTTTTGGGCAGAGATATACAGCATTCAATCAATTGTTGTAACCTGCTATTTATAAGTTCGTTCTAAATTTGCTTTGAATAAGGATATTTTTTCCCATCTGACATTCCAGGTGGGTTATCAGTCTAGTATCTGAAAGGAAAAAGGACAGAAAAATGAGATTTCATGTCAACTTTCGAAATTTGAATAAAGCCTCCAAAAGGATGATTATCTTTAACCATGTATAGATGAGGTATTAAAAATGGTTAATAGACCTCAAATGTTATCATTTCTTAACAGATTTTTTTGAGTATACTCAAGTCATTGCTGACCAAAAGGATACGTATAAAACAGCCTTACCACCAAATGGGAAACTTTTGCCTATACACGGTACCATTTGGATTTATTAATGTGGGTACTGTTTTTAAAGGAGCTATGATTATTGCTTTTAAGGAATTAATTGATAAATGCCATGTGATTTACATGGTTGCTATTAGTGTGTTTTCTAAGGCCAAGAATAAACATCTTAACCCATTTTGATGGAGTGTCTAAGCATTGTAGACCATGCAATATTTCTCTAAATTCCAAAAAAAGCAGCTTTGGAGTCACAGAAAGTAGACTACGTGGTATTTCTCTAAATCCCTAAAAAACATATTTGGAGTCATGGAAAGTAAGTTTTTAGGACATGTGGTCTCCAAAGAAGGTATTGCTATTGATCCCAATAGAGTAACTAGGTTGTCTGGAAATGGAAACAAAAACATTTTTGAAATGCGGAAACACCAATTTTCAAAAACCCTTGATTTGGAAACACCGTGGAAACATCCATACGATATATATATATATATATATATATATATATAAACAATGCATGATACTCATTTTTAGTCTATAAAAGATAAAAACACTTAAAAATATATAGTATTTTCTCTTCATTACTTCAAAGACAAAATGTACATTCAAATCTAGAATAAATCATCTATATTGTCCTCAAAATCATTAAAGCAACTCCCACTATTTTTCAGCTTTATCATTTATTGACGCTTTCTCAAGCAGGGCTTGCCGGTGTAATTAATCTCCCTGAGTGCATGCCTTAAGGGGTTTACAAGGAATGGGGCAGGATCGGCTTGTGGCACTTTGCGAGAGATGTTCTCGTACTATTCTATCATACATGCATCCTTTCATGTAGCCTTCATACCTCCTATGATGTCTTCTTGAAATATTTAAATCCTGAAATATGGCTAAGTCTGAAAACCTGAAATCTGACTAAGTCTGAAATATGATAGGATCCTCCAAAACTTAGAATTTGCATTATAGCTCCTAGAGGTCTGAAACCACTTTCAAACAACTCGAAAGTATGTATGTAAAATATAACTTAAAGTATAACTAGATGTCCCTATCTAAATGTAAACTTGTACTTTAATGTTTATTTTATATATATATATATATATATATATAAAATAATTAGCTCCTAGAGGTCTGAAACCACTTTCAAACAACTCGAAAGTATGTATGTAAAATATAACTTAAAGTTATATTTTACATACATACTTTCGAGTTGTGTGAAAGTGGTTTCAGACCTCTAGGAGCTATAATGCAAATTCTAAGTATATATATATATATATAAAATAAACATTAAAGTACAAGTTTACATTTAGATAGGGACATCTAGTTATACTTTAAGTTATATTTTACATACATACTTTCGAGTTGTTTGAAAGTGGTTTCAGACCTCTAGGAGCTATAATGCAAATTCTAAGTATGTATATATATAAAATAAACATTAAAGTACAAGTTTACATTTAGATAGGGACATCTAGTTATACTTTAAGTTATATTTTACATACATACTTTCGAGTTGTTTGAAAGTGGTTTCAGACCTCTAGGAGCTATAATGCTATATATATATATATATATATATATTGTCGGGTTCGGGCTAGTTTTACATTTGTTTTTTTTTTTTTCGGTTGATTTTGACTGTGTTTCTGCTGGAATTCCCTTGGAAACGCCCTGACGTTTCCAGAGCATTTCCCCAAAATTTCTATACCGGAAACGTTTCCAAACAGGGAACTGGGGGGGTAGGGAGGAGGGTCATGTCCTGCAACATAGAGTAAATTCAATTCTTGAAATTCTAAAGCCAAATAGTAAAAACGAATTAAGGCTGTTTTGGGGAAAATGAATTATATTAGCAAATTTATATGAAATTTTGCATAAATAGTAAGATCTCTTAATGTTATGTTAAAACAAGGCTCTAAGATAGAATGGAGCAATGAAGAAAAGAAATCTTTTAATAATGTCAAGCAATAAATTGCCTCTTCATCCATTCTTGTAAGCCCGAACAATGCAAAGGAATTTTATAATTATTCTTTTGCATCTGAAAATTCTATTGTTGCAATGCTAACACAAACATAGGAGAGAAGAAGAAAAACCCATACATTTCATGAGTTCAAATATGAAGGAAGCATAACTCAAATATCCAACGTTGGAAAAGTAGGCTTGTGCCTTGGTGAAGGCTATGAATAATTTTAGAGCATACATTTTGCACAACAGAGATCATGCTTTAGTCGCAGACCCAACCTTGAAAGCTTTGCTCAATCAAACACAGCTGGGAGAAAAGAGGGGGAAGTGTGTCTGTAATTCAAGAATATGACATGGGGGTAAAACCTGCAAAAGTTGTCTGAGGTCAAGGTATTTTCTAGATGCTTTAGAGAAATTTGGGAACACAATGGTATGAATAAAATATGTAGCTATTCACAGCTTTATGTATCAGGTTCACACCTTTGAGAGTGGTCTATCATCCATATTTTGTCAATTATAATTGCTTTGGCATTTTGGCATCTGTTTTAAGCAAATTGTTTTGTAGGTTTTGGGACCTCCGGATTGATTGGTACAGTTTTCAAGAGCCTATGGCACACAAGAATCAAAATAACTCAGAGCAAGAAGTTTTTAATCCTGCATTGCCCCAGTAGCATGTCACAGACATAAAAGAAATAGATAGATCATTCCTATCTGAATATGCATGAGGACAGGGGATCAAATTAAAAACGTAGAGTGCTTTTGGAGGCTATTGAGAAATTTGTACCGAGGGTTAACTCAGAGCTTGACGTTATTTCTCCAAGTATGCAAACTCAAGGGGTTGTGAGCCTTTTATTATGTAGACAGTTTATCAGGCTCATAGAGCATTTGTGGCAAGTAAAGGACCAGTAGTGGGTTGAGACAAAATTAGTTTTTAATTAATCTAATCAAAAGAATGTGAATGGTTTGCTTGAAAACTGTTTGGTTTAACTTCTTCATGCCCCAAGATTCATAGAGAGAGGCTCATGCCCATTGTAAAAAGGACTTTTTTAAATACAAAAACTTTGTAAGGACACATTGGCCCTGTTTATTACAAATTTGGACATCTATCATGTTTATAGTAAACTGTTTTGAGCTTTTAGCAGAGAATGATTAGCTCCGTGACATTAATAATCTGTAATTTGATATTTGTGTCTCCTTGATAAGGATCTTGTTCCACTTTCTTATTTCAAACATTTATTTTCACAAAATCCCATTTAAATTAAGATTTCATTTTAAGTTTGTACATACTTTTGAGCCTTTAGAAGGTGCTTGGTAACCTGTAACCAATTAGATTAAAACAAGAGGATTTTACTTTTATAACACTCACGATCCCTGTCTCAAAACACAGGTCAACAGTTTGTTGACATTAAATTTTAAAAACTTCACGCAATCTTGCTTCATGTCTTGTTGCTGATGCTTCACAATCTTTTGATTGTTTTGAATCAGCTCTTTAATTTGATGACATGATATGATAATTGCTTCTTTTGGTTTCTGAGAGTGTGTGCTCTTTAATTGTGTGGCATAGCTGCAGTTGATTATCTCATGTATGATTGGAAATGTTGCAGTTTGCAACAATGTTTTCAGCAAAACATTAGTCAAACGTTATGAGTAGGATCAACCATAGTTCGCATAACAGGTTGGGGCGAGTACTCGCTAAGGGGCCAAAATGGGTAACCGGCGGTTATTCGACCCGCTCGGTTGAATAACCGACAATAACTGATAAAGGCAAAAAATACTTGAATTTATCACCAAAAAAAAAAAAAAAATTAGAAACTGCAAAAACAAAATAGATGAAATGAGTATATAAAACGTTGGGAAAGTGTTTTCTATTAGATTTAAATACAAATGAAGTACAAAAAAGCATAATCATGCGAATACAACAAAGTCACAAAGTACAGTGATACTTATAGTCTTATACAAGAATCTACAAGTACAAATTACAATAATCTCTAATTTTCTCTTCCCTGTTCTCTGGAAAACTAAAGGAGACTAAGAAACTCTAGTCCTCCCACTCAGCTGCCCCACCTCGCTCTGTCTAGAAGGCTGCACTTGCCCCTATGGCTCCACCTCTGCCTCATCTTCAAGGATGTCCTCCAATGCACTAACCTAGAAATCTCTTTGCTCAATTCTCCTTCCAATCCGCTCTTGAATGCTCCAAATCTTGTGTGAATGAAATGGGAGGAGGTGTGTTGCAATTTATAAGACAAAATTCCACATATTTTCAGCATTTGAGGCCATTCCCACGGTTTTCCTGTGGTTCCGTTGGGTTTTCCGCATGGAAGCTTTGTGCATAGGAACCGGCGAGTAACCGCTGGTTACTCATCGCGTGAGTAATCGGCAGTTACTCGCTGGTTAATTTTTTGCAGGTTTTTTAGACCTTTCCGGTGGTTTCAAGCGGCGAATACTCACCTGCAAGAAAATTCGGCGAGTAACCGACCAATTGGCGGTTACTCGTCAATTATTCCATCTATGCTTAATACTTTCAAGAATTCAAAACATACTCCAATTCAAATCAATCTTCAAATGCTTAATACTTTAGAGAATTCAAAACATACTCCAATTCAAATCAATCTTCAAATGCTTAATCTAGCGTGAAAAATGATGATGATCAGTCATCATCATTTTTCACGCTAGATTATCCATCTATGATTGATTTGAATTGGAGTATGTTTTGAATTCTCTAAAGTATTAAGCATTTGAAAATCCGCACCATAATGAGGATGTATGGAGATGCCTTGTGTCATTATTTTGACAACAATGGAAAGGGGAGAAGTCATGTGAATTTTAAGCTATTACTCAATTGACTTAATTTCACCCTCTTAAAATTCTCCCTTAAAAATCCCATTTTTTTATTCCTTCAAGATCGATAACTTGTGTGCCTCCATTTATGGCCTCCTCTCCTCTAAACGTTTCACTAGAACTAGATAACTCCACATTGACAGCCTCATTCACAAGATCAACCATAATATATGGTGACCACTCTTAAACGTAATAGTCTGTTCTCCTCCATCATGAATAGCAGCATTAGGTTTAAATTCATCAAATTGGTTTACTATAGAAAAATCAATTCTGAAGGTATTGCCAGCTACTAATACCAATTGGCAACTGAATATTCAAATTCTCCATTCAAACTTGGAAGAATAAAGGTATTCAATGTGAGTGTATTTCGTTGTATTCAAGTTTCATTAGTTATAACATTCACTCCAGCTCCTCCATCCATAAGTATATTTTACTAATTGTACTAATTTTAGGTTCATCATCCAATAACATAATGTCTATAATTTTCCCACAATCCTCCAAAATTGGTTGCTTACACCATCTCTTTTCTACAAACGCTTTCAACAAATGACCAATAGCGACAAATATTGTTGTATTCATCATTTGCTGAGTTAGCTGCTTTGTGGCTTTTTGTTTAATATCTTTTGTAGCTAATTCTCTAGATAATTGTCGATTATTCGAAATTTTCGCTTTGAGACATTCATCATCATCACTTACTTTTGCATAATGTTTACACTCCATTCATATTTCCCATCTATTTTTTTCCTTTCTCATTTTCTCAGACATCATCAACATACTCTATCTGCCACAAACAATCATCGTAAGGCTTTCTCCCATATTTCATTGTCCCTCAAGATCCTTCTTGTTGACAGCCATTGTCATCTCACATGTTCTTTCAATAGTTGTTTTGACATCCAACTCATTTGGTAACACCTTTGTAGGATGCTCTCATGTCCCCTCTTTTTGTTCTTTGCACTCCATTCTACTAGATGGTTGTTGATGATGTCATGTTTTTCACTGTCTGCAATCAACTTATTGTTTTTCTACACGTGTTTTTCTTCCTCAATACTTGGACTATCTATTTCCTGCTTGCTCAATGTGCCTGCCAACACTTCAATAACCTCAATTTCCATTGTTTATCATGCTCGCCTGGTGTTTAAGGAAATGTTCATCGCCATGGTCCCTTGAACCACACCACTAACAACACTGTTACATGTTTCTTCCGACAGTGTTCCTGGTCGTAGAACTTTTCCGTCATTCTCGTATGGAGTCTTTGATCCATTCTTATCTTTTTTTTTATCTACAGTGAATTGTAGCTTCCTAAATCCTCCACTAGACGGTCCACCCTATTGTACTACAAAACAATCTGTCTTTTTTCTCAATTCATTTATTTAAAGCATAATCCTTAGCATCATGGGTTTTACTTCACAAGGCATTGTCTGTGGAATGATCGTTGGTGTCACAGTTTGTGCACCATATACCATTCTTTAACTTTGTTTTGTTTATAAGTTACCATTCTTTAAGCAGCTACCAATTCCCTCTCAAATTTGCTCTGCTAGTGACTTCATTGAATAATTAATTTGGAACAAGTCAACATTTCCAGCAGTACAACATGTTTTCACTTTTATGGCTTGCTCATATGATTGAAGTGCATAAATTGCAAGCTTTTCCCAATATCTATCATGTGATCAATCTATAAACTACTACAACCTCATTCCATCCAATCGAGGTGATTTTCATTGATGTGATATGCTAGCACTGCATCTTGAAAAATCATATTGCAGTTTGTCTTCTTTCTGTCTAATTCTATGTAAGTGCACATATATGTCTTGATCACTTCCTATGTCTCCCCATGATTTTATTTTTACATCAAAATATAAAGTCAAAAACTAGTCTACAGCATATCCTAACAGCATAATGGCAAACTATTTCCTCATTCTTTCAATGTCAATCATAATTGGTTGCAGGTATTTTTCACAACCTAGAGTGTCTCTCAAGATCATGCTTTCCTCTAGGTCTAAAGACTGTAAATTTTGTCTTTGTTGTTAGCTTCAATGCTTCTCTAGCATTATTGGATTATATTCATTTCTTCCCCTTGGAGAGACTTAAAACATGACACCCTGCTTTCTCCACAGTCTCAATGTCCTCAATCTTCTTTCCTTTACTGATTTCTATCAGTCATTTGAGCCTCAATTTTCTTTTGAAATTGTCAACCCTCCACATTATTGTATTACTTTATCTATAGCTTCTTCTCAATTATCACGGCATGTCTGTTGTTCTATTCTCCCTGTACCTTATTCTAATTGAGGGACTGTGTAGTCAGCATTTTGTGTCTTCATTCTCTTACTATGCATCACTTCTTGTCTGTTCCTCTTATTACGATTTTGTGCTACATATGGCATTCACTAATCAAGTCGGTATGCATGCATGTTTTCATTGTCTATAGTTGATTATGAATATGGAGTGAATGGCTTATAATAAAGAACCACAACCACGGTATTCAAAATGATACTTCAATGATACACTATTCATCAAATTGTATGCACCAGTATTCAAAAAAGAGGAGTATATGTAGAAAATAGGTAGTCACAACTAAGAGCCACTACACCATATAGAAAGCCCTAGTAATTAAAAGTTTTTAGTCAAAATCCTTAAAATGAAATAAAGTGTATAAAACTGCAATAACCAGCCTTTAATAATCAATGGAAACTAGCAAGGAAGCCTTTGTTCCTAATGAAGACGAAGAGAAGAGTTACTCCCACCTTGTGTAAGATACAAATCTTTTGTTCTGGGTGGTGCTGTGGCACATTGGAGGGGCTTCTATCTTCACATCATTTAGCTACCGCATACAAGACAAACATATCCTTCAAAAAAATCCCACAATCGGTTTTTAGATAACGCTATCAGTGAGGATTTTATAGACAATGTTATTGCCTACTTTATGCTCGTGGTCTCCTTTCTAATCTAGTATTTTCTCCTTCCTTTCATGAGATGCTAGGTGTATGCAAGGAATTAAGATAGACCTGCAACTTATCCTACCTAATAGATTTGGACTCGGAGAAGGTAAATCAACTAAAACCCGTTGGATACTGGTAAATAAACTAAAACCCATTGGATACTTAGTTATATCGGGGCATGACCAATTGGATCCACTAAACCTAGCTAGAGGAGCACTTATCACACAACATCAATGGAGAGGGTTCCAAAGCCTCTAGGCAATCGATATGATGTAATAACCTTAACTAGATCTCTTGACAATAATGTAGTGTTACCAAAGCTTACAACACAAATAAGGGGGATGTTTAAAACACAACTAAAAGGGGTAAGGAACCATGGTAGGCAAATGGAGGTCTAGGTTACCTAGGGTGGAAAATGGCAAGTTTGGATTACCCTATAACCACACTAAGTTTAAGTGTAAAAGAAATCCAAACAATGAGTTGTACATTCAAAACTATTGATTGTGCAATATCTATCTACTAAATGATAGAGCTATGGTTAGAAATTATTAACTTGAATAGAACTTGTCGAGCCTCAATCTCTCCCTTGGCCAATGGTGTTTTGCAAGAGGTGGTTGTGGTTGTAGTTGAAATCAGTTGTAGGCTACAAGAATTCTTCTATTTGCATCCAAGACTCCACAAGACAAGTTAGTTCCCTCCAAGACAACATCTAAGCAATGGCTTCTCCCAAATGTAGACTAAAGCAGAATTGCGGGCAATAATAGTGCAAAAAAGAATGTTCCTCTCTATTAGATTGAAATGAGCCTTGTATTTATAGAGGTGAGTTGACCCTTTACCCTTCCGAAATTCTAGCCGACAATATCGGCCCGTCTTGACATAGTTATAAAGTGATAGTTTACCCTCGACCACCTAGTTACGAAGTGTGCATCGTGACTTTCGGAACTACGTCAACCCGGGCCGACCTAGTTGGAATTTTGGTGGGAAGCAGAAATACTAGATCGACCCAGGCTGATATATAGTAGGAAAAGAAAGGTCTTGGCTTAGTTAGGGGCTATTTAAGAGGAAGATTGCTTAAGAGATCAAGTAAGCGAGATTTTGTAGTGGATATAAGCATGATAGATTAGACAACAATCTTACGAAGCACCAATAGTCTACCCACCCACTTCCCAGAGACAACAATCTTACGAAGCACTAATAGTCTACCCACCCACTTCCCAGTGCACCCTTTAAGGGGTGCACTCGGAGAGATTGAAACTCAACAGGTTGCTACAAGAGAGAAAGCATAAGTAAATGATACAGTTTAAACATATTGTGTGTATACATATGCCCCACTCAAAGCTCATCATGTGTCACATAAGTGTAACATGGGATGGTGCTTTGAGAAAGAACATAGCAACACATTAACTGAGCTAACAAAATGCAGTAGAAAGCGAAAACTAAATGAAAGTAAACAAGTGAAATAACTAAAAATACCATATACATACCTTGACTTACCTTTATCCCTGAATGGTTGCGTGTTGTAGTTATAGTCTTGATCGTGGAGGGCACAATAACTGCTTTGGACAAACCCTAGGGATATAAGGCTAGAGATCAAAACAAGCAATCGCACGAGAAGCAAAGTAAATGAAGCACTTTCGTGACAATTTTTAAGTACTTTAGAAAACTTGGTAAGCTGGGATGACAAAGGCTAGGTTATAATCAAAATGTCCAAGTTAAATGACGGAAAGGATGGAAAATCAGGTAACAAAAAAGCCAAGGCTACTAAATGACCGAAAGACCCAGGCATGTATCCAAAGTAAGAAAAGTAACAATTCAGATCAAACCAAGGAATCATGAAATAGAATAATGTAATTAACATGCATAACAAAGATGGAAAAACCAAAAATGTAAACAACATTGATGAAAGAGAAGTAACAATCCATCTTCAATCAACAATGAAAAAACAAAAGATAATTTTAAATAAACAAGACAAAATGGCTAGCAAAACGGTAAAAAAGAAAATTCAAGGTGCCAAATATAATTAAGGTAAATCCGAGAAGGATAAGGCAATGACTAAGAAAGCATCTCGCGATAACTCAAAGATGCAGCTACTATTCTAATGCTAGAAAAGTTAAAACTTGTCATATTCTGAACATGTTGAAAAAGAGATGGAGAATAAGTGTAGAAGTTTGGGAAAAGATTTAGAAAAAAGACATGCCTATCAAGGGGGGAAATGAAATGGGTGGTCGAGGAAAGGGTGGCACCAAGGTGAGAACATACTCTTTACTAGAGACAAGACACTCATATCAAATTGGCCAGACTAAGAAACTTTTGACATCAAAGACCTTTAGATGACTTGATTGAACCACGCATGTGTGGACTAACTAGTGAATGGAGGTGGATCCGCATATAAATTAAAATGGACCTACCTTCCTACAACGTGTTCCCCATTCCTCAGGACCCCTTACAAAGTCATCAGTCCACTATGAAGATTGCGTACTTACGTGAGAAAGTACATGGCACTTATGAATGTATATGATTATGAGAACTCCTATCCAAGTTTACTGGCCTACCGCACCCCATTGGACCTCGGCTCTATCATGAGGCCAACTATGGAAGTTGTGTTTCGACTAGAATAGATGTGTCGAATAAAGATGATGTCTTTTGATGTGATTTGATTTTTATAAATTTTGTCTTTTGATCATTGCCTTTTGTTGTATGATATGGCTTTTGCAATTCCTCCTCCATATGGATTCAGAAAACCATGCATGGGTGTTAAAAATGACTATCACCAGAGAGCTTACACTTGGTGGTTAGAAAATATAACCTAAAGACTCCTAGACTTGTACGTTAGAAGAGAGTGCAATCTCGAATCCGACCTTGGTGTGCCCAAAGTGATGTGGATTAAGGGGAAATTATGAAAATGAGCATAGAACAATTGGGTTGCTCCAACTCACCAAAAAAAAAATAATAATAATAATAATAATAATGAGGATAGTACAATGACAGGTAAGCATAAATCCTCATCATGAGAAATGGTGTATGTGGATGAAGACATGAGAATAGACTGTTAGAGTATTTACAACAAAAAAATATGACAAACTTTGAGTATATGAAGACACAAATCTCAACCATTGCCTTATTTTTCGGGGAAGACACAACTAAGGTTGAAGACAAAATCAACTTATGAAACGAATTTACGAGGATTTGTGAAGAAGACCTGGTCCTATCCAAGGTCTTACAATGCAACTCACAAATTGAAAAACCAAGAGGTGTAAATTATGCCAAAAAGTGATAATAAAGAAACCAACAACTTTGACAAGACTGAAAAACAAAATGACAAGGAATAACAACTAGGGACGGAAGCTAATGTGTAAAGAGAGAAAATTCGGAGGTGTGAAAAGAAATGAAGCTCATGTTATGCTGCACAATAGAAAGTCTAGGTAAGATCTGCATAAATGTTAGCTCCAGAATTATATGCAAAACAATGTATCAGCATGTAAGTAAAGCATACTAGAAGAGCAATATAGAAAGAATATGTAATTAAGCAAAATATTTCTTCAAACACTGAGCATTGGTCGGTTCTTTGAAGATGTGTGTATTGTTAGTTTGTAATTTGTATGTACTAGGTCCAAGAATGTATTTGAAGAGGTAAGGACCCCACCATTTTTCGGCGTACTTGCCTTCTTTATCATGGGTGTAATCTAACTTAAGCACTAGGTTGCCAATATTGGAAGTATGAACGTTGACCTTTTGTTATGTTGTTTAGCAATGTAAGCTTTGCATTGGTGGTTATGTTGTAATGCACCCATATGTCGTTCATCAAGGAAGTCTAAGGCATGAAGACGAGCTTCATGAAGTTCTTCATCAAGAATGATGCCATAAAGAGAAATGCATAATGAAGGTAACTCAACTTTTAGTGGTAAGAGAGCTTAAGAACCATATACTAACGAGAAAGGAGTTGCTCCAATGGCAGTACGAATGCTAGTGCGATAAGCCCAAAGTGCAAGATAAAGTTTGAGGTGCCAGTCAGCGCAAAAATCTCGAATAGTCTTTTGCAAAATTTTGTTAAGGATTTTATTAGTGGTTTCCACTTGACCGTTACACTGAGGGAGATAGTGTGGAAAATTTGTGTAATTTTAAATTTTGCACATAGTTGTTTCATGTCTTTATTTTTGAAGTTCTCGCCATTATCAAAAATGATGGTGTGAGGAATCATAAAACAACATATTATTTGATTAAGAATGAATTTCAAAATAGTGATGCCCGTAACATTTACAAGAGGCATAGCTTCAACCCACTCGAAAAAATATTCAGTTGCAGTAATGATGAAGACATGACCATCCTATGCTCTAGGTAATTTGCCAGTAAGATCCAATACCCACATAGAAAACGACCAAGAAAACTCCAAGGTTTGAAGCTTAGTCAGAGGAGAATGCATGAGATCATCATGAAGTTGGCAAGGATTACACTTTTTGGCAAATGTAATGGCATCTTTTCAAGAGTAGGCCAAATGTATCCCATGCATAGGCATTTGTGGGATGTAACATGTCCTTTACAATGACCACCACAAATGCTCCCATGTGCTTGTTCCAGGAGAGCAGAAACCTCATCTTGAATAACACAATAGAGCAAGGTACCTTCGACATTATGATGGTACAAGATGTCATATCGAAGGACATATTTGCAAGGTTTGTTTGTGAATTCAAGTATTTTCACATGAATCGACCTCTGGAGGATAAGGATGATGCTCGATGAATTGTATAATATGTTTGTACCACGGGCTTTGGTGAGTAGTGGCAGTCTCAATGTGGCAAATAAGGGAGTCATTCTTGGACTGTAAATTGGATGGTGACTTCCTTATGTGAATGAGAAATTGTAAATCATGGAGTGCTTGATGAGGGTGAAAGAGAGACTCTAATGAAACAAGGGAATCAACTATAGCATTTTGCTCTCATGGGATTGTTTCAATAGTAAATGATGCAAATTCTTTGGCAAGATTGGTAACAAGTTGATGATATGCAATAAGATTTTTACTTTTGCATTGATAATCACCACTGACTTGACGACATATGAGTTTTGAATCTCCTAGGGCATGTAAAAAGAGGATACCTAAATCGATGGCCACTTGTATCCCTAGGATGAGAGCTTCAATCTAACCATGTTATTAGTGACTTCAAAGTTTAATTGAAAAGCTAGAGGTATGATTTTACCGTGAAAGTCGGGTAAGACACAACCTGCCCCAATTCCTGAAGACATTTGGCACCATCAAAATGAAGTGTCCAAGTTGCTTCATGCAAATCAATTGTAACTTCGGGTAGTGCTTCAAGGACGACTTTCGATTTAGGTTTAGAAATAGAAGTATCAAGTTCTTCCAAGTTTTGTGCCTCAAGATTAGCAGTAAAATTATGAAAATAGCCTTTGAGTGAAATAGCTTGATTGAGACCTACGATATAAAGGATCTCTTCATCAAGAAGAGTGTCCTGAAGGTGATTAGTAGCTAGGATAGCAGTGGCAGCAAGTTGATCGACAATCACTTGGCATTTAACTGATTTTTACGTAACAATTCTTATGTCAAATTCCATTAAGAGAACCATCCATTTGTCAATTCTATCTCCCAGTAAGAAAGCTTTCGAAAAGAAATGGAGAAATGGATCCGAATGTACAATGACATAAGTAGTTTGATAGAGCATATAATATCGACGCTTTTCAGTGGTGAAATAAATAGCGAGGCAATCACGTTCGATTTTTGTGTAACATATTTCATGATCTATTAAAACGTAATTGATGTAATATATGGCATATTCTCGGCCTATTTCATCTTGTTGTACAGGGATTGCCCCAATTGATATGGAGGTAGATGAGGTATACAAGATGAGGGGGCGATCGTTAGAAGGTGGTCGAAGAGTAGAAGGATGAATTAATGATTCCTTAATGTTATCGAAGGATTTTTGACATGCATCGGTCCATTCAAGAGCAATACCTTTTTTAAGGAGTGAGTTTATCGAATAGATGCAGTGAGCCATTTTGAGGACAAATCATCGGATTGTCCCAAGTTTACCAAGATATGTTCGTATGTCTGGAATGGAACGAGGGGCAGGCATGTTGATTACAGCTTTGATTTTATCAGGATCTACATCAATCCCTCTAAGGGAGACAAAATCCTAAGAGTTTGCTCGAAGCAACACCAAAAAAAGATTTGTGCGGATTAAACTTTGTATTTGATGAATCAATCTAAGATAATAGCAAGATCATAATTTCACAATGCTTGGATTTGGCAATAAGATCATCCATATAGGTTGCAACTATTTTAAGAATGAGGCCATGAAAAATATGGGTCATTGCACGTTGATAGGTAGCTTTAACATTTTTAAGGCAAAGGGCATTTTAAAGTAACAATAAGTTCCCCATTCAATGGTGAAAGTAGTTTTATGTTGATCCTCGAAAGCAATATGAATTTGATTGTAGCCCAAAAAACCATCCATGGGAGATAAAATTTCATAGTTAATTGTACAATCAACAATGGCATCGATTGACGGTAAAGAAAAGTTGTCTTTGGGATATGCTAAATTAAGATTACGAAAATCTATACATGTGCGAATGACCATAGTGACTTTCTTGCAAACAGGGACAATGTTGGAAATCCATTCCTCATAACCTACGGGTTTAATGAACTTAACATCGAGAAGCTTGATAATTTCTTTATGACATAAAGTAGAAATCTCAAGAGGGAATTTACGTTGCTTTTGACGCACGGATTTGGCATCAAGATAGGTGATGTTATGAACCACAATATTAGGATCGATCTCAGGGATGTCTTCATAGGACCAAGCAAAAGCTTCACAGTATTTGTCGAAGAAGAGACTGTAGTTATCACATGCTTCAAGACGAAGTTCTTTAAAAACAAGAATAGGTCAAGCAGTGTCTATGGTACCATAATTGATTGCAATACTTTCTTTGATAAGCATGGCATTTCCATCTTGGAAGTGATATGGAGTTGGAGGAAGCTTGGATACAAGATGCATTTTGGGATCAATATTAGCAACAAAATTATTGAAGCAAGGAGCCTTTTTCTGAAAATGGCCAAGCTTGTGATGTTGGCGAGGAAGTTGAGGCTCGTGAGCATAGAGTAATTCTAATATATCTTCATCACTAGGAAGTGTTGGTAAAGGTCCATAGTATTTGACATCTACTTCAAGATCCAAAATTTGATTACCTTGGTTGTCAAACCCAAAGTGTATTTGTCTTACATCAGCAGCTTTAGCATCTAAGGTAATGTTGGAATGTTGAGTAGAAATTAGAGATTTAGTGATATTGGGTTGATCGTTACAGTTAGATATACTTGTATTAGTTGGCATTTCCGTAAGTGGAGAAATAATAGGATCAAGGTTAATTACATCGGATTGATCAAGAGAAGCTATAGGAATTGATAAATCAGAATTGTATCGACCAAGTGTTCGCTGTGGTAGATGTAGTTGGAGATGGACATTTGTAATTTGTCAGAGTGGTCGACACAATCTAAGAGATGAAGAACAATGTGAACACTATCGATTTGGTGAATAGTGTTATATATGGAGGAGATTAAATAGTATTGAGTTGATCAATATTGTTAAATGTTGTAGGTTTAATGATTTCATCGACAACCCATGGAGTATCTTTTAAGGGTGGATTGATAGGAGGTACATAACCTTCAGGGTATTAAATATCGGATGATATATGAAAGAAATGAACATCATGGTTGAAGTCATGTATTTTAGCTAACATCTTTCAGTAATGCATTACATCCAAGTTTGTCACATTCGGTTTTCTCTACAACCTTTTTAAGTATTAAATGATGGATTATGAGACTAATGATTGGTAGTGTTGTTATTTGTTTCTGAGTTAAATTTGTAAATGTTGTTTGATTGACAAACATATTTCTTGTTTCATTATCAGTATCTAGATAGATAGTTGTTGCATATGTTTAATTATGCTTATGACCATGATTCTACAGATTATTTACATTCAGCAGTTTATTATAGATATATGCTGATGATTATTCTGAGTTTGGACTAACTACCAGTTTGTTTGATGAGGTGGATGCAACGCTGTTTCGCCCTCACAAGCAGTTCAAAGGAAGAGTATCATTAGAGAAGGGGTTGTATAAATCGACAAAATGGGGTAGAGAACTCTGTTGAACCCGTGCACACACCACATTCAATTGTTGAGTGAAATAAATATTATCGCATCAATTATTTCGCTACAGTGGAGTTTTATTGCTTTGATTTTACTATGAGTTGTGACTTGCATATGTGTTAAACCTCTGTTGTGCTATATTGTTTCTCATTGCATTATATCTGGTAGAAATATGGGTGTATTGATCTGGTTGATTTGCTTATATATTTCATTGACTGTTTACATTATGCTTTTAAGATATAACTTGCATTATGATAGGTTGCTTGATTTATCCTGCTCAACTATGCCTTTATAATCTGACTGTATTTTAAGTATTGATAGGTCAAGCGTTACTTGTTTTGTTTAGATTGCTTAGTATCTGGATTTGTACATAGTTGGCCATGTGGGTGAAAATGCATAAGGACCAAAAATGGTAAAATACCCCAAAGCAAATGTGTTTAAATAAATTTCAAAATCTTGATATTTAACTGATTGTTATGATCAATAGCTGCAAGGTAATAAAATTTCATTGTTTAGAAATTTTGTGATTTAGTATTGAGTAGCATAGTCATACGCTTCAAGCTTTATACACTATGAACTTGAAAGGGAAATAAAAAATGTTGGAAGTTTCGACATTTATTATCATTATGTCTATTTTCAAATTAAGAAAAAAGGTAACACAAGAATCGAATTAGGGTTTTGTTTTTGGGTTATCGTTATGATTGTGAGGATTGACCTTGCCAAGGGAATGATAGCGAGTACTCTGCAGCCATACCGGATTATGGAGCTCCAACTACGAATTCATCTGAAGAAAGGAAGAAAGTGGTGCATTGATTAGGAGAGTTGCATGATGTGCACCTAGCAGAATAATAGGAGATTTTGGAGATCATGCAAAACGTGCATGAAATGTGGAAGAGGAATAAAGAAGAAGAAAAGGATGGGGATCACGACGGACGGCAGATAAGAGAAGAGAAGCTCTGAGCAAGGAGAAAGGGAATCTACCCATTTCTGCAATCAAACGTTGGGCATTCCTAACCAGGCAAGTAACATTTTGATTTATGCATAGAAAATAAATGGGTTTGTTACAGTTTTAGCTTTATTATGAAAATAAATGCTTGGCATAGTTGATTGCCTAAATGAGTAGATCCCCTTATGGTAAATTGGAGAGAAACACTATTATAGACATGGGGACGGAATTTTATTCCCTCCCCAGATCTATAAAAGTAATTACGAACCCTTCTCCTTTAATAAATCTGGAAACCATTTGATATATAACTGCATGGAGTCATTTGACTTATTTCAAGGGTTTGTTGGCAAATTCTGTGTGATTTTAGCTTAAAAGAATGGGGGTTTGGATTACATTTTGCATACTCTTGAGTGTTGCATAAACTTGTAAACTGTAGGGGGTGATTAAATGTGTATATACATTGATCCCTTCACACCTGTAGAAGCCTCCATGACGTCTTTAATGGGTTTATGGAACATGAGCAACCAGTCGTAATGGCTTTCGTTTGTTCACTATTGTCTTTTAAACCTGTAGCGGCATATTTGATTTCTATTCGTCATGAAAACCTGTAGCTGCACATTTTATATTCATTATGGAAAGCCATTGTGTTGACATGATGATAAATATATTGTGTGTGTGTGTGTGTGTGTGTGTGTATAATGGAATAGATATTGCTGTACTATGAGAAAAACGAGGGCAGAATTGAGGGTTGACTTGATTAAAAATCATTATGTATGCAATTTTATTAAGCTGTACATGAAATTGATTCTCCTCTAGGTGAGTTAGTGGCTGTAGGTATTGATGATATAATATGAGGTTTACCTGTATAGTTGTAAATAATTGTTTTGATTCATTTACAATCTGTCAATCCTCATCAAAAGGATGTAGTAATCGGAATATATACATTCATGCTCAAATATGATATATTTATATATCCTTATATGTTTGTGAGTAAGAGTGTTGCAGTCTTGGATACTATATTTGTTATAATGACGCTCATATATATATAGCCTGAGCTTAAATTAGTCTTTTGGATAATTGTATGAGCTGTAGTTTTCTTTACTCGATGTATAGTTATTTTTACATGTATGAGTATATAGTAGACTTTGTTACAGAACAAAAGACTTATGCTAATGGATAGTCTAATATACATATATAATGTTACGAAGAATGATACTTATACCAGTATGTAATAAAATAAACACCGTATTGCTTATAGAAGTTCATTAAAGGACTTTGTACAGTTGTAGGTGATGACTTGGGTTTCTGAGCAAAATATTTAATACTTGAATATTATTGTCTATGTTAAGTTCAAATTGTGAGAGGATGATTGCTTTTGATCTGTTCGATTTAGAACGAACATAGATATATCTAGTGTACCCATTTTCTGAGTTATAAAGACTTAATGATTCTATTATATGGAAATATATAAGGCAGACCTTGTATGTAGAAATAACCAAAATATCACCTAATCCTAATATAGCTTTCTTCTATCTTAGTGCATGATGATATAAACAAATGCAAGATTGGAAAAGGGTAGCTTATAGTGTTATTTATAATGAAAGTTACTTGAGATTCATGGAATATTCAGTTGACTGTGTATTGACATTGGTTATATACTTATATGCAAGAATGGTGTTTGAAAGATATGTTAGAAATAAAGACATAGAACAACTTCATTCTTGTTCTAGTCTATTGAACATATCCAATATGGAATATAGTGTCTTGATAAATCTATGTTACCACCTTGGTGTTTAATGTTTGGAAACAGTTAGATTCATAATTGATGTTGTTTACATCATTTAATGTTGCATGATATTTAGTGCATGTTGAAATTGTATTAATCTACTTTTGAATCCTTATATGTAGGATGTATTCAAATAACAAGCGATACGTATGTGTATGTCAGTGGATAATTCATATCCCTGTCCCCTAATATCGTGTGATAGTTATGATTTAGTAACAAGAGTTTTGGGTGAGTGAAAATGACTTAAATTTTTAAATCTGAATACTATAATGAAAACTTTGGCCAAAGTAATGTTATACCTGAGACATTGTCATTTCACTGTACTTCTAGTTTACATGTGTTTGTTGATATCTTTTAGATAGAGGAATGGATTCCATAGTCTATTTGATTGTTGCATGTAATAGTGAGAGTACACACATGGGTTCCGGTTGATTTCTCGATATCCGCATTGTTCTTATTTGTCCCTCTGTGAAGGGTAGAGCCACTCCTAGTGGAGAAGTGTGTGGGAAACAGTTGGTCTGTGGTTGAAGGTAAAGCACTTGAATGATGCTCTCCCTCTATCAGTAGATTCAACCTTTGAGATTATACTGCAGCTATGTTATGGATCATGGAGTTGTTTGAGTAGCCCATTTGTACTGTTGTACTCATTGTATTGTATATTTGACCTAGTACTATATTGTGCAATATTCTTTGATGGATATTCAACACAGTAGTCGCTGTGTAATTTGTAAATTAATCTGAAATTATAAAGAAGAGTGACTATAAGCTTGTTCATGGCTGATTTATGGATTATATCAGTATTTGTTGTACTTGATTAAATATTTAGCTTGTAGCTTTATATATTGTTTGAACACTAGATGGATTGGATTTAACTAGTGGGTTGATTTTATAGCATTTGTTGCTTTAGATTCATTTAGTAGTCAAGCAATAATTTAATTAGGTGGTTGTAAATGATTTTATAAGTAATTTCATGTGATCAAAAAAAAAAAAATTGGTTGACCTAGTGGGGTTTGACATTGTGATATCAAAGCTCAAGGTTTAGCTCTTGGACCTAATGAGTCCATTAACATAATTATATTCTCCTAATTTTAGTGAGGAGAATGGTGTGAAGTAAATCGAGGGTAGAGGGACCCTCTAATGCAAACCCTCAACCTGATCCTAATCAGCTAGTAACAGAACAAGCTGCGAAACTCGATCAAATTTTTGCTGTCATGAACAAGACTAGAGACAAAATAGCAGCTCTTGAGTGAGAAGTCCATGGACTTGAAGAAGAAAAGGAACAGGAAGTTCCACAGAAACAACCTGAAGAGCAGGGAGTGCCTCAGGAGCAAGGGCACAGGAAGGTCGTCAAGTGGCTAGAGCTCAAGTAGCTGCAGAGCTTGCAAAGGACATGAAGAAAGTTAATCCACCCAAGTTTGATGGCATAGTTTTGAATGATGGAGCTGAAGCTTGGCTCATAGAAATAGAAAAGTATTTTGAGATTCAGAACTATTCTGAGGTGACTAAGGTTGTGTGGGGAGCTTACCAACTGGTTGATGAAGCAGCAAATTGGTGGGCTAATAAGAAGCTCAAAATGAACCTTGATTCTACTACCACCACATGGAAGCAATTTGTCACTCTTTTCAGAGCACGTTGGTTACCTCAGCTCTATTTTGATCAAATGCTGACAGACTTCCAAAATCTGAGGCAAGGCGAGTTGTCAGTGAACGAATACTGGAAACGGTTTACAAAGCTCTTGAAATATGTTTTGCAGTACCATAAGGATGAGCGTTTCTTAATCAAGAAATTCATTATGCGTCTGAAACCCCAAATTGGGTGTGAAGTGGATGTGCATGGACCATCCACCATGGATCAAGTCTTTGAAAAGGTAGTAAAACAAGAGCAAAAGTTGAAATCACTGACAGAAATCAAAGAAAAGTTTAAGAAAAAGTTTGGTAGTTCCAAGACACCCTTCAAGAAAAAGAATTAGAAATGGAATGATAATTCCAAGAGCTGGTTCAATAATCAAAATGCCAAATCTAGTAATTCTTCCAGGAACAAGAAACCAGGAAGCAATTTCAAAGAAGGGTCCAAGGGTGCTAATCAAACTGAGAGGAAAGGACCACCTAGCGTATGTTTTACTTGTGGAGGAGACCATTATATCAAGGATTGTCTTCGGTGGAGGGCAAATGGCAAGAACAAGAATAAAACCTCTTCATCATAGTAGGGAACCTTTCAATAGTGTATTCATACAACAATGGATAATCGACAAGTTGAATTCCAAGCTTCTCCCATCAAAATATCAGGGAATCTGTTTGGGCATCCAATTACTGTTTTGATTGATACAAGATCTACTGAATGTTTTATTTCTCCTAGAATGCTAAGTAAATTATCTAGGAAAGCTAGTTTTATGGCAAATGCATGGTCAGTACAGTATAAAAATGAGTCCATGATCAAGGTGGACAGATGTCTGGTGAAGGTTGAAATCAAATTGTCAAAATTCACCACAGTTGTTAATTTTTATGCAACACCACTAGGGTCATATGATGTGATCCCAGGAGTGAAATGGCCCTAGCCAAAGTTGATTGTTTCCTTAAAAAGGTTGAATGTTTGGTTGATTTGGGAAACCAAACCCAAATCCAAGGAAATCAGAGGGAATTAAAGCTCAAACAAATTTCAACCATTCAGCGTAAGGGATGTCAAACATTCCTAGTTAAAATGGATAAAATTGGTGAAGCTAAGGAACCCACCATGAAAAACTACCCTTTCTTAAAAGAATTTCAAGATGTTTTCCCAAAAGAGCTACCACAATTGCCTCCAAAAAGGGAATTTGATTTCACCATTGATATCATTCTAGGGTCAGAACCACAGTCTAAGGCACCCTATAAAATGACAACTGAGCTAGTTGAGTTAAAGGCACAACTCCAGGGGATGTTGGCCAAAGGATTGATTCGACCAAGTGTTTCACCATGGGATGCACCTATAGTCTTTGTCAAAAAGGACAAAACCCTTCGCCTATACATTGACTACCGCATGCTTAATAAGGCAACGATCAAAAACCAATATCCATTGCCTCGCATTGATGATCTTTTCAATCAAATGCGTAGTGCAACAGTCCTTTCAAAGATTGATCTTCGTGTAGGATATCATTAGTTGAGAATTCGAGAGGAAGATATTCTGAAAACAACATTCAAGACTTGTTATGGGCATTACGAGTTCAAACTACTTCCTTTTTGGGTTAACAAATGCACCAACGATATTCATGAATCTCGTGAACAATGTGTTCAGAGATTATCATGATCAATTTGTGTTGTCTTCTTGGATGACATTCTTATCTATTCCAAGAGTGAAGAAGAGCATATTGAGCACTTACGACTAGTTTCGTAGCGATTGCGGAAACACAAGCTTTATGGAAAGTTGTCCAAGTGTGTTTTGTTTCAAAGAAGTGTACAGTACTTGGGACACATCATCTCCGCAGAGGAAATTTCAATGAATCCAGCTAGATTAGGGCCATTATGGATTGTCCAGCACCCAAAAATGTGCATGAAGTTCGAAGTTTCAAGGGATTAGTAGGGTACTACAGGAAGTTTGTACCAAATTTCTCCAAGATAGCTAACCCAATTACCTTTCTTCAACGGAAAGAATAGTGTTTTGTGTGGTCAGATAAGAGCGAAAAAGTCTTTCAAGTTCTGAAATAGAGGCTTACTTTTGCACTAGTGTTATGGATTCCAGATCTGAACGGCCATTTTTCAATTACAACAAATGCTTCAGAAGATGGTTTAGGGGGAGTTCTCATGCAGAATGGTTCAGTTGTGGCCTATGAATCAAGGAAACTGAAGCCTTATGAGGCAAATTATGCTCCTCGTGACCTCAAACATGTTGCATGAACCAAAGAGAGGTAACATTAATGCATGAGCCTTTATCTACCAAGACTTTTCTAATTAAAATATTGTTGATTTCAATTTTGATAAAGAGTGGTGGATCATCAGCTCGAAAAATAATTTCATCATTAATCATACCATCTTCAGGGAATTCTACGATGGGTTTTATAGAAGAGATTGTTTCAATGGTATGAACTTAGGTGGGTTGAGGACCTTCAAAATGTAATATAGGGACTTCGGGGTCATTAGATGGGGGTTCTTCAATGTCTTGCAGTTGTTGCATGAGGAACTTACATTGATAAGGAGAAGTTCTGACTAATTCCATAAGTGGAATCTTTCAAGGCATAGAGTTAAGTTCATCCAGAAAATTCCAATGAGGTTTGGAGGAATTAGCACAAGGCTTAAATGGATTAGAAATGGCGTTCTTTGTAGGAATAGTGGAATTGGGTTTAGGTTCCACGTGTGGGGATGGCTCATCAATAGTGGGTGGTTCTGAAGATGATGGAGTAGTAGTTGTAGTATCTTTTAGAAGTTGTTCCTTGGTAGAGGACTTCTTAAATTTGGTGACAAGATCTTTGTGAGTGGGCTTACGATGGTAGTTGACTTTAGCCACATTCACATACTGAGAATTAGTATAATATTGATCATAGTTAACATCAATAACACAAACATTTTCATTTGGATGTGTCTTGGGATTGGAAGAAAAAATTTTAGATTTCTAACTAGTAGATTTAGAGAAATTTCTCGTTTGAGAAACTTAAAGGTATTCACCGTGACGAGCTTTGATCATAGCATTATGGTCAAAAGCATCTACTAACATGAAGGAAACCAAAAATTTTGTAAGAGCATGACATATTGCATGAGAGTGACCAATATTGGCATGGAACCAACAAAATTTGTTAGAATCATACCATAAGGGAGGAGCAGTGGTAGTGTGAGTGAAAGGTTTGGGTGGAGGTAATAACTTCCTCAGTTCCGACATGTTCAAGGGTGGGTGGGAGCAAGTTTGAATCTCTGATTAGTTTGCTCTTATTTTGGTTTGAGGAGGCTTAGTGTTGAATTGGTAATGGTTATTGCATTAGTTGAAGTTTGGAAAGAATCCTTGATGAGACTATGAGAAGGTTCAAATTGAGTCATGAGGAAATCTTGTCATGTGGCTTGATCAAAAGCATCTTCTAAAGTTTGGGGAGACAAAATTTGAACCTTGTAGTGAAGAGAAGGTTTTAAAGCGGTGATAAATAATTTGAATAGATTGTAATCACTCATTATGATCTGCTTTATGAGCTAACGATTTCCATCGTTTGATAAAGGTATGAGCGGATCGTTAAGTAATTGCTTAGCATTGATGAAATGGCTAAGGATATTTTCGAAGAGGTCATTATGTTGGAATTCCTTCACTAGAGCATTGACTAAATCCTCTGGTTGTGTAAGGGAATGTTTGGGAAGTTGGTTATACCATTCCAGAGCATCTCCCGCAAATGTTTTAACAAAAAATTTACTAGTAGCAAAGGTATTAGATTGGACCCATTCCTTGGAAAGAATACCAAAATATTTAAGGAAAATAGTTGGATCCTTAGTCCATCACAAGTAATAGCTGGAGAAAAGTTTCCAATGTCTATGCATACAATAACGGGAACTAAAAATTCATTTTGAAGATGTTGAAGTATTTTGTTATGCATAAGAGGTTGAGGAATGATGTTCCTATTGTCATCTTGAATAAGGGGAACAAAAATTTTATTATGTTGAGGCAAGATGATGGGAGGTTGACTTGCCATTTGTAAGATTTGATTTTGCATTTGGAGCATTTGGGAGTTGTTAGTTGTTTGCATAGCATTCATTTGTTGAATCATTTGTACAAGAGTTTGAGTTGTATCAATAGGTGGATTTTGATTATTAGGAGGGGGCAGAGTCCCAGTATTGGCCAGAGGGGCATTTCCCGGATTTGTGAAAGGAGAATTCCCTAGAGGGGGGGTTTCCAAGATTAGTATCAATTGTTCCAATGGTGAAGGAAGTTTGGATAAAGTACCATTCGTATTAGGGGTATAAATGGCATTATCATTTAGATTTTTGAAGATATGTGAGTCATCTAGATTATTTTGAGTAATTTGCACCATATGACAGTCAATAGACATAGATGGTTGTTGGGAGTATTTGCACCATGAAGTGTGATCTTCATTGGTGGGTAAAGTAGATAAAAAGAGCAACCCATGTAAAATTTGAATGAGTTAAGACTATCAAGGAAGATTTAAATAGGTGATTTCATGATGCTAATTAGATTGGAGAAATGATAAAATGTGATTAATTACAACAAATGAATGCTATCAACCTAATATGATATAGTAGTTTTCGAAAACAAAATATTAATGAACTGTATTGGGTCAGATCAATGGGGTATAATAAAAACATAGCGCAGATTGCAGCTGGAAAAATAGACTAAGTCAGCGAAGGCCAATGTAGTTACACAGATAGAGATGGTGAAAGAACATACTCTATCGAGCCCAGTCAATGCAGTCAGGGCTATCAACTTTTATAGAAATAGTAAATGAATTGTATCGAGTCTAGTCAATGTAGTTACAAAGGCAGAGGGATGAATGAACTAATGGTATCGAGCCTAGTCAATGAAGTCTGATCTAGAAAAATATTACAAAAATAGTAAATGTACTATATCGAGCATGGTCAATATAGTTACACAAGCAAAGGGATAGAAGAACAGACTGTACCAAGCCTAATCAATATAGTCTAGTAAGCAAAGGGAAAGCAAACTCAAAATACTATAGCAAACTTGGTTGATGTAGTCTGTTCACACACAAACAACTATATCGATGCTAGCCGATGTAGTTGGAACACACAACGCAACACCATATCGATGTTGACTAATGTAGTTAGAACACAGCGCAGAACTATATTGTCGTTGGTCGATACAGTCTGCAACACAAAATACAATAACAAGCACCAAATTGAAATTTTAACTATTTTTGCTATTTATCTAAAATGAAGATCAGGTAAATATGCTAAAATGATATGATTGATTTGTAGGCTCTCAAAGATACTTGTTTGTCAGTTGGATAGTGTTGACCCGATATTTCAGAGCACTGACTATGGAAAAAGTACCATTCATATAGCCCACTAAACCCGGTTTCAAGGGTAAACTGAGAGTAATTTCCTAGTGTTAACCACTAACCAGTGCACTATAGAATCAAATTGATGGTTGGCTTCATAAGGTTCAATAAAAAGAGAAATCCTACATGTTTCCTAAATATTGTGAGGTAAGTGAAAACTAAAATCCGTGTTTAGCTGTGTACTATGGCTGAGTATTGCAGCAATCCCCTCGCGCCATGATGTCTATAAACAATAGACAATGATTATAAATAAAATATCTCATAGCCCTTCACGACGATAGCTAAGTAGTTTAAAAACTACAGAACATAGTTTCTAGGAAAATCCAATCAAAGAAAAAATAAAGGCAAAAATCAATTTGCAGTTTTTATTGAATGTAAATAAACAAGCAATCAACTTAAAAGTAAGCGTTTGATTAATTACTAAAACGGAAAGTTATTGTCTTATTTATGCAGAAAATGTAACATATCGAACTAAATCGAAACACACTAATATAGTTATTCATAGAGTACAAAATTGCATCGACACAGGGTGATACAGTCTGTGCAAAAACAACTAAAAACAGGCATAGTAAACTAGATCGGACTGAGCCGATGTAGTTTACTAATAGGAAAAACAGAAACATGACAATATCGCCTTTGGTCAATATAGTTTTAGTACGGAAGAAAATAATTTTATCACTATATCGGCCGAGGTCGATATAGTTTTATGTGAAGAATTAAATTTTTTTGATAGAATGTAAAATTTTGAAGTACAAATTTGAGCTAATTTGATCGATGGAATCGACTGTAAAGATAAATAGAACTATATCGGTCTGGCTCGATATAGTTGGCAAAAAAATACCTAGAATACAGAGCTAGATCAGTTTGGGCCGTGTAGTTGAATGATTGGAGATAATGCAGATCTAAGTGCGAAAATTGGATCATCTTGCGTTAGGGTACCTTGTTGGAAAAACATATAATTGACATTGTATCAACCTGCATCGATGTAGTTGCCTGGAAAGCACAAAATTAATCAGACTGGATCGACCTAGGTCAGTGCAGTTGCCTAGGTCAATGCAGCCTATACAGAAATACATACAAAAATAAAACTGTATCGACCTACGCCAATGTAGTTTTTCTTGCTAACAGACAAATGTTAGACTGGATCGACCCACGTCGATATAGTTTGCAGAAAACACAAAAAAATAAAATTGTGTCGACCCGTGCCAATATAGTTTGTTGAATGAGGAAAAAGCAATGGTGAGTTACATTGGGTTCATGAGAATGTAAGCACCAAATTTAGATAGACTTATAACTTATCATGCTTAATAGATCCGAACTCGGAGAAGGTAAATCAATTAAAACCCATTGGATACTTAGTTATATCAAGGCATGACCAATTGGATCTGTTAAACCTAGCTGGAAAAGCACTTATCACACATCAATGGAGAGGGTTCCAAAACCTCTAGGCAATCAATATAATGTAATAACTCTAACTAGATCTCTTGACAATAATGGAATTAATCTAATGTAGTGTTACCAAAGCTTGCAACACAAATAAGGGGAATGGTTAAAATAAAACGAAAAGGGGTAAGGAACCATGGTAAGCAAATGAAAGCCTAGGGTGCCTAGGGTGGAAAATGGCAAGTTTGGATAACCCTATAGCCACACTAAGTTCAAGTGTAGAGGAGATCCAAACAAGGAGTTATACATTTAAAACTATTGATTATGCAATATCTATCTACTAAATGAGAGAGATAAGGTTAGAAATACTTACCTTTAATAGAACCTGTCGAGCCTCAATCTCTGCCTTGGTCAATGGTGTTTTGCAAGCGGTCGTTGTCACTGTAAGGCAAAATCTAAGCAATGGCTTCTCCCAAATGTAGACTAAAGCAAAATTGTGAGCAAAAATAGTGCGAAAATTATTGTTCCTCTCTATTGGATTGAAATAAGCCTTGTATTTAAAGAGGTGAATTGACCTTAAACCCTTCTAGAATCTAGCCGGCAATATCGACCTACCTTGACATAGTTAGAAAGTGACCATTTACCCTTGAACTAGGCCGACCTAGTTGCGAAGCATGCGTCGTGACTTTCACAAATACGTTGACCCGGGCCATCCTAGTTTGAATTTTGGCGGGAAGCGGAAATACTACATCGACCCGGACAGATCTAATCGAAAAAGATAGGTCTTAGCTTAGTTAGGGGCTATCTAGGAGGAAGATTGCTTAGGATATTAAGTGGGATTTTGTAGTGGATATAAGTATGATAGATTTAGACAACAATCTTACGAAGCACCAATGGCCTGCCCACCCTTTTCCTGGTACACCCTTTAAGGCATGCACTCAAAGATATTGAAACTCGATAGGTTGTTGCAAGAGAGAAAGCGTCAATAAATGAAAAAGACTAAAAATATTGTGTATATAGTACGCATAATAAAAATGTGCCAAAAGTGTACAAACCCGCTAGATTTAACAAACCTCTAGTTGGAAAAAGGGAAGGTAAACATTGACAAAATCCTTGAGCAAACTGATCTAAACGGAGAAATGATGGAAGTTCAATCGTTACATATAAGAAAAGGTTTTCTAGGAATAGGCTTTTATTGAACATAATTGTTTCTTGTCCCTTACTTGTTGAGGTCTATTGACTACACTTTCCAATACAAAATTTCCATATATAAATTAGAGATGCATAGGAGAAATAAGATGTTAGCCCCTTTTAATTTGTATTGAGTAGATCGTTACAATGCAGCTCCTATACATAAAGTTACAAGGTTGATTGTTTAATGGAAGAACAGCCTTATTTATAGTACACATTGTTGTGCACATGCAATGAAAGATATTTTAAAACTTAACTAGGTTTGTCCCTAGATCTCTTGAAACCTGTCAAAACATATTTTTCAAGCTTTTATGATCTACTTCAAAGGTTGGTTGAGATGTGTAGAGCACTAAGCACCATTGTTACAAGATGTAGATTAACGAAAGGTCATCATATTGTGAGACTGCCATGGAAGTCAAAAAGTGTGTTTCATGTGATCAGTTATTGTCTGAAGTGAACTTTATAGTTCAAATTGTGGTTTCCACAGTAGATATCATCTGCTTTGTCAGAGTAGATATTCCTTGTATGTATAGGAGAAATTTATAAGACTATGGACTCCATTTGTTAGCAAATTATAACCAATATAGATAGAAGAGACCCTTAATATTATGAGCACCTATGGAAACAGATCTACCAAAAGTGAAATCGTCTCAACAAACCTCTAAACATGACATCTTATGCCCTAAATCCAAAGTGGTACGATGCTAACAAGACAAAGAAAAAAGGCATCATTTAGTGAGGCAAAGGTAGAAAAAGGCTCTGTGTGAGAGGAACCACAAGATATTAGCAAGCATGGTCTGTAACATTTGTTCATGGACAATGTGAGTTTTCATATTTGGTGGCAATGGCAGAGAAAAGGGATAAAACATTTTGGTAGAGACTTTATGCCACACGTTCAAGAGAGCTACAAACACTTACCCTTACTCTGCTTTCTCAAATGGTGAGTTCCTCTACTTGAGATGGATTAGAATGCCTATGGTTTCATCCACAATGTGAAGCGAAACCATTTGACGCAGAAAAAATATCTTGGTGTTCACCCACAAGAGTCTTTGGTTTATACCATATAGAGTTCCTAGCTACAAAAAGGGACTTAGACAATGGAATGTGAATCACAAGGACACTTCTCTTGACACATCTACGATACAGAAGTACTCAAAGTTTAATATTGATAATGATCTTTCACTGCCTACTAGTGATGATCTTAAGAGAGTGATTCCATCAATAGTTGTTCACGAAGATGATGTCAAAGAGGATTTCTCCACTTTATATAATGAAGATCCACCAATTTGAGACACATAACCTCCTACTTTTAGACAGGACATAAGACATTTTTTATATGATGTTATATAAATAAATGCATGAGCGAATAAGCCATCTGACATTATAATTCAAGACCATAGCAGATTGTTATGTATTTTAGAAACAACTAAGTCTACAACCTAGCTTCATTTCAGCAACAGTGACAAAAATTTAGTATAGTAAAAGCAAAGTCAAATATAAACAATCACCTTGACAAGATGGAAACTGCAATAGAATCACCAGCAAAACCACCAATATAAACTCAAGTCAAATCATAGTTAGATATACTCATAGAAGCATAGCATTGTTCTTATTATCAACATATGTAATATACCAATTCTCAACATACATGGAAAATACCACGGAAAAATACAAGAGAGCTCCCTCAATAGGTGAAATATGCACACATAGACAACACCATGTCCAGTATGTCTATTGAGACAACCGTCCAAATGTCATGTGCACAACCACATTTTCTATCCAAATTTCAAAACAATAACTACATGTACGTTACACAATACTAATCCATGAACAACTCAATACCATATGTTTTATTTATAAAACATTTATAATTGTCATACTAATAAAATGTATCAAGTCTTATTATTTATATGCCAACATAGAGAATGAGGAAATCAGCCTTCAATAACAATATGCAAATGACCATTCATGACAAAATTATAATCTTAGAATTAGAGAAACATGGAAAGCAGTAAAGGGGTCGGGGTGTGTAGTCGGTTGGACGGGTACTTCTGTTGCGACTCTGCCCACCAGTGTTCGAGTCCCTCCCTGGCCCCGTGGTACCGGTATTAGTCGTGTCTAGCCAGCGGCTCCGGTCACGTTAAAAAGTTTACCAGGCTTTTAAAAAAAAAAAAAAAAACATGGAAAGCAGTTCGGCAATGCATCTTGCTAGAAGATGCTATGTTGGTTATGTCTATTGAGATAACATTCAAAAATATCATACATGACTACCCGTTCTATCCAAAACTAAAGGTAGTGATTACATGCACATTATATAATACTAATAATTCATGTCTAACTCAATTCCATACGTTTCATTCATAGTCACTTACTAATGTCAAACTTATTAAACGTAGCAGGTCTTATTATTTTCTCTGTCTAAACATAGAATGTACAAAACTAGCTTCAATGACAATCTTTGAATGCCCATCCATAACCAAATTGTAATCTCGGAATTGGCATAAATGGAAAGAGGTTCAGTACATCTTGCAAACATATTGCATATAATAAGTTTCTGAATGTTTATATTTTCTAATATAGGGAGAAAAATTAGAATAAACTGTAGCCACAGAAGCCCGCATTTGAAAACAACCAAAACATTATCAGAACAACTCAGACAAACATATAAAGTAGAGACAATTACGTGATAAACAAATGGGTAGACTGGGGGCACAACTACGGACTCCAATGTATCAAATAGCAATTGCATTCTAGCTTCTATTTATGTAAAAACAAAGAGGTAATGCACGCACAAAAAAAACTGGGTCTGATACATACCTATAACTGAAGTTGACAGATTCCAGAATTTCATTCAGCACACTTTCAGATAAATCAGGAAAGCTTAATTTTAGCTGTTCCAAATTGGACTGTAATAAAAAATCACCCAGATTAAGAAATCAATTAATCAGTATTTCAAACAACATATCTGGCGGATACAATATATTTGACCACTCACATTGAACAGTTAAGCTCATTAAAAAAAGACAAATAATGACTTCCTGTTCGAATTTAAAACAATTCGGTAATTTCATCAAATATACAAAAAAAAACATCATTCTTTATCCATATTCCTCATTCTTTTTAGAGATAAAATATCATCCATATCAAAAAATCAATTGTGCTACATCATTGAAGAAAGGGCCTCCTAGATACAATAACTATGACAACTGACATTGAACAGTACACACTGAAAAGAATGATTATAATATCTCCGTCATCCAATATCCAAAATAATTTTTCAAGCCTACCGCAGTAATTAGCACAGTTTTGTATGTTATAATTTTCTATGTTTTCTTTGGGGTCGGGGTTGTGAATTTTATGAGTTTTAAAATAAATAAGTCATAAATTTGCTGAAAAACGGTCAGCACTATTGATCCAAAAGACTGCTAATGAAAACTGAAGATAAATGTTGGTGTTATGATCCAAGCTTATATAGTTTTTAATTAAATGTTAATGTTATGTACAGGCATACATCTCCTAGTGAGACACCCCCTTAGAGTTAATAATGCCCTTTAAAGTTGATAATGTTAATTAGTGAATTAGGGGTAAGTTGAGTCATGGGTAGCTGGACCCGTTAGGTGGTTCGCGTTCGGTATGTAGACAAGCTTATTAAGGCTTGTATGAGAAAGAAGATTGTAACCGAGCATAACCCAAGCATTTTCAATTATGTAAGCTTTATTTTGACCAATAAGACAATGTAGTTCGTGTTCTATCAATAAAGGGAAGAAAACCCTCACTTCAGAAGCTGCACTCACACTAAACTGCAAAAAACGCTTTAAAAAACACTCCTATTGCCACCCCCTTAACTAAATGTTGCTACGCCTCTTTAATAATGGCTGCTGCCTAGCCGAAAACAGCTGCTTCTTGGCTGGTCTTCTACTGTATTGAAATTTGAACTGCTCTCATAATGCTGAATGAAAACTGCAGAATGGGCAGCACATTTAAGAATTATTTGCTTTTTGTAGAAAAGCATGGTGGGTCCAAGAACTGGATACTGAAAACGTTTTGAAAACAACGAATTTAGTTTTTCAGCACAGGCAGGATGGGATTGGCGGTAATCTTGGGCATCCCCCATCACCAAGTACACAAGGAAACACCCCCATCATAGGTTTCCGATCCAAGGACTCTGTCCTTGGGATGTACCTGTGTTTCAAGGTCAAGGAGATATTTCTGGCTCATTCCCTTATCCCTCCAATGGAATGGATTCTAGGACCACATCCCAAACACCCACGGACACTTACCCCACTAATCACTAATTCCAACAATCAACTCAGATCACTACATTTAGATGTTACTCTTATTGTGGTATTTCATAGTAGGAGATGAAAAGCCTAAAAGTAGAATGTGAAGTGATTGTTGACAAGTGTCAACCCAGAAAGTGAAGAGCATCAGTCAAAATATGGAACTCATCAAAACACAATTTTGATTTTCCAAAATTCTGTTTTGCAATTTTGGGGCCCTTCGAAGCATTTTTGGGGGTTCATTGCTTCCCAAGTGCAAACATTTTTCATGAGATGTCATAGAGCACCTCTTAAGCTTTTGGATGCATATTATGGCGTCAAATTCCAAGCAACCACTAGGAAACTACACTCCCAGCAAGGTGACCTACTATTTTTTATTTATTATTTTTTCAAAAGTTTGTCACAAATTGCCACCTATATCAATAGATCACTTAGATTTCAATATGTTGAGAGAGGACAGGTATGATATGATCCTTAGAGAGTGGATTACAATATTGATGGCATAATACATTGGAAGGATCATATGCGTCAAATACAACAAAAGAAAGAAATTCAAGCTCTACGGAGACAAACACAACTCAATTATACCCTTAGTATCCCATATACAACTTAAGCGAACGATTGGCAAATGCAATTGGTTATACAATCTTCATTATAGAACATAAAAACGAAGAGCCTAAAACATAGGTAGTAATTACATCCAAACCTTTAATCCAACCATACAAGAATGTCTTCTCATAAAACTTACTACCAAAACTCCCAATCAGAAAGAAGTAGACCATCAATTGAACTTGGATTACAAACTTTCCAACCCCCATATAGACCAACTTGGGTAGAAAAGAAAAAAGTCAAAAAGAAAGTTCATGACTTGATAGAAAAAGCATATCTACAATTATCCAAATCTTACTATAGTACAATAGTTCTATTAGTTTATATGTATTATGGGGGATGTGGCCATGAAATAATTTACAGACTATAAGTAATTAAATAAGGTTAAGATATTGCTTACCCTAGTTGGATGACCTCTTCAATGACCTTGAAGGAGCCACAATCTTCTAAAAGATGGATTTGAGCAGTCAACACCAACCAAAAAAAATTAAGAAAATCAATGTCTCTAGAACTGCCTTTAGAAAAGTAATAGCGGCTATGAAATGTTGGCTATGCATTTGGCCATTACAAACACTATGGAAACATTCATGAAAACGATGAAAAACAATTGTTTCCCTATTTACAAAAGTTTAGCATTGTTTTCTTTTGTGACATGCAAAATTCTACTAAGAATGAGGAAGAGAATGCAACACATCTAGAAATAGTATGAAAACTCCTTAGAGAACTCAAAACTATACACTAAATTTTCTAGGTGCAACTTCTGTTGGGAAAAAGCTTACGCATGATAAATGAATATACTTAAGAGAGTTTGCAATTGCGATTCTTAAATGTTGCGAAGAATTGACACAAGCACACCCACACATAGATTGACACAAACTATTCACCTTAGAAAACCCCATCGGGTAAAAAACCAACACAATAACCTTCTTGAATTATAACACAGACACAACGTTCTTACAAAGCTACAATCAAGTCACAAGATTTTTAAACCTTCATACAGCACTTTACTGTATATCAAAATGCACACATTGGACCGTGTGTATTCAACATTCAACAACCTACTTACACAAATGCACTGTAATCCACTTCCTTAGAAGAACAGTGTCTTTTAGCAGACACTTAACTTGCAACATCTGCAATACAAGTGAATTTGCAAGCACCAATTGTTGAACCAAGTGATCAAAGTGTAACGTTTCTTTACAGGTCTGTGTCAAAGCGCCATCCAAGCATTGTTAGAACTCCTTCAGTCTAATAAATTCCGTTAGACAAGTGTATGAAACACCTTTAGATAACCTTTCATTGTTAGGAATGTTGCACAGTGCCTTAAGGCTTATTACAACCCACCAATTGCACACCACTTCACAATCCACCATTGTGCAATGAAACTATGTAGAGTGCCCTGCGCAACTCTTCCATCATCCTCACATGCAAACAACCTTGCACAACTTTTGTGGACAACCTTCACGCAAACCTGTGCAAACATTCATGCTTGTGCAATCAACTTGCACAATATTTTGCGCAACCAAGTATTTGCACAATACCAAACATGCACACAATTAATGTTATGCAAATTCATACAAAGTTGAGACATTTCCCAACAATCTCTCCCTTGTTGAACACTTTGCATAAGGGAGTATGCACCCATCCTTCAACAGTTTCAGGGAGCTAAGCTCATCACCTTTACGCACCAAGAGAACTTCTTAGTACTCACTGCCTTAGTCAATGAATCCGCAACATTTTCCTTTGTGTCCACCTTCTCCAAAGAAACCTTACTCTTTTCCACCATTTCTCTTACAAAATGATATCACACGTCAATGTGATTTGTCCAAGAATGATACTCAGGGTTCTTTTCTAGACAAATTGTGCTCTAACTTATCTTCAATGCTTCCTACTTGAACCCAACGATAGAACATTTCCTTTGAAATTAGACTACTTTTTTGCTCGCATGAGTAGCTGTAATGTACTCAGCTTATGTGGTAGATATGGAAACACTTTCTTGTTGTTTACTCTTCCAACTTATAGCTCCACCAAACAAGTTGAAGACATATGCACTGGTAGAATTATGATAATTAAGGTCTCTAGCACAATTAAAATCTACAAATCCATATAGATTCAACCTCTTACTTCCATCAGATTACCCTAATAATCTGAAACAAATTTGTTTCAGGGTTCCGGGGTCCCTTCAAAACCTGCTTTTACCTTAATCTAAAACAAATTGCATGATCAGATGTTTCTCGCAAATATCTAAAAATCCTTTCACCACTGCCCAATGTTCATTGCCTAGATTGGGCATGTATCTGTTGACTGCTCCCATTGATTGTGCAATGTTAGGTCTTGTACAGAGCATTGTGTACATTAGGCTTCCCACTGCACTCACATACAGAACCTAACTCATGTCCTCTAACTCCTCCTGAGTCTTTGGACACTATACAATTGATAGTTTCTTACCAGCTAGGAAAAGGATGCGCACAAGTTCGCTATCCTGCATCTTGAATCTCTCCACTACAGTCTTAGTGTACTTTCTTTGGTCCAGCTAGAGCCTCTTGCTAGCACAATCCCTTCTGATTTCCATGCCATAAATATCACAACATCGAGATCTTTCACGTTGAACTTCATAGACGGTTGAGACGTTACCTACTTGATCATGCACGTGTCATTTCCGATCAGCGGCATGTCATCCACATAGAGGACTATGATGACAAAATTATCACCCTCTTCCTTGTAGTAGACAAAAGGATCAACATTGCTTCACACGTGCCCAATTCCAACCACATAGATGTCAACTTTTGATTCCACATTTTGGGTGATTAATTCAAGCCATACAAGGACTTCTTCGGTCTACACACCAAATCCTCTTTCCCCTTCACCTTGAAGCCATCAGGCTGCAACATGTAGATTTCTTCATCAAGCTCCCCCTGCATGAATATTATTTTCACATCCATTTGTTCTATCTATAGATCAAATGTAGAAGCAAAAGTTAAAAGAAACCTGATTGAAGTCAAGTTTGCGACATGAGAAAAGGTCTCACCAAGGTCTATTCCTTCAACCTAAGAGAATACATTTGCCACCAAGCAAGCCTTGTACCTCTCTAGCTTTCCTTGCGCATTCTACTTCCTTTTGAAAACCCACTTATGGCCTGCAGATTTTCGTCCAGGAAGTAGCTTTACCAAATCCCAAGTCTCGTTCTTGTCCAAAGAGTGCATCTCCTCCTTCATAGCCTTCTTCCAAGACTTGCTCTCTGCATAACCTAGAGCTTCTTTCACCATCTTGGGTTCATCACTACCAGTCACTAACAACAAGTACGCAAACAAAAATCCAATGGACTGTACCTTTCAGTTTCAAGCATTCTACGCACCCATTATGATCTCCTCACGACAGGAGTAGTTGGCTCCTCCTCTTCTTGCGACTCTTGCGAATCCTCATCCATCGCACTATACTCAAGCACAGACTCTTCAAATTTCATATCAACCTATATATTTTTTGTTTCTTCCTTTGGTTGCTTCTTTGGTTCATTGTGTGCAAGAACCTTGTGAAACCCCTTGATGACTACATTCTGGCTGCAAACTGCCTTTTTCATCTTGGGATTCCTCAACTTGTACCCTTTGACGCCACCCTCATACCCAATGAAGATGCAATTTACAAACTTAGAGTCAAGCTTCGATCTCTTTTTCTTAGGGCTATGAGAGTAGGTATCACAACCAAAAAATGCGCAGATGTTTCAAGCATGGTTTCTTACCAGCCCACACTTCTTGTGAAGTCTTGTCAATTAGTGCCGAGGTCGATGATCAATTCACCAAGTAACCAGCAATCGCAACTACTTTAGCCCAATATTTATGCTCCAAATGCACACCACTTAGCATACTTTGAGCCTTGTCCATCAACGTCCTATTCATCTGCTCTATGACTCTATTCAACTATGGAGTGTTTGGATTCTTCTTCTATCTCTAAATGCCACTGTATCTACAAATTCATTGAATTCCTTTGGGAAGTTGTCACCCTCGTTGTGTCCTTACACAACACCTTGATCATCTTCTCCATCTAGCTCTCCACAAGAGCTTTGAACTCCTTATTTTTTGCGAACTTCAGATTTCTTCATGATGAAGATTATCCAAGTCTTACAAGAGTGATCATCTATTAAAGTCACATAGAATAAAAACCTACTCAATGATGGGACGTCCACTTGTCCAAAGAAATCATTGTGGATCACTTGCAAGATCTCAATTGCCTGTGCAACACCTTTGGGGAACTTTACCCAACTCTGTGTGTCAAAGACGCAATGTTCGCAGAAGTTGAAATCCAAGGAACAATTGGTCATCCCTTTCACCATATCCTTAGTCTGCAGCATGTGCAAACCTTTCTCACCAATATAGTCCAACCTCTGATGCTAGAGCATTGTCTCCTCTACCAGAGCCAATGCACCAATTCCTACTTTAGCCTTAGCTTTAGGAATAACAGTGTTGTTACATGCACTATTCACCGTAGTCACATCAAGTCTGAACAGAGTACCTGCGCACACACCTCTTGCCAACACCATGGCTCTGCGCACCATCTTGTATTTGTCTATGTTGATTAAGCCTCAACACTGCCATCATTCATCTTGCTCACAGAGATAAATTCTTAGCAAGGTCGGGAATGTACAAGACACCTGGGAGAGTTTTGATCCTTCCATCTCTGAATCTCAGCTCCACCCTTCCTCTCCCCACGATTTTGTAGGTCGAGTTCTCTCCAAGAAAGGCATCACTGCGATAATATTCTTGATATTCACAAAAACACTCTCTCGCAGAAGTCATATGATAGGAGCCTCTCAAATCAATCAACCATGCATCAGTGCATGTGTGTGAACTTGAAGCTGGGAGATATACATCTCCATCACCATCGTTGGAAACCTTTTCACTAGAGGATTGCACAGTATCTGGTGGTTTTCCCTTCTCCACGTTCTTCGCTATGCAATCCCTTTTATAATGCCCTATTTTGCCACAATTACAACATTTTTTCGAGGACTTTTCATCAGTCTTTGATCTACCCTTAGACTTCAAGTGCTTCTCCCCAATATTTTGCTTTACTCGCTCTTGCGAACGACCTCACATAGTCAAGGCATTGTTAGTCTGATAACTTTCCACAAACTTGCACCTCATCTCCTCTAATAACAGAGTTGCCACTACATCACAAGTCTAGCAAAGAGCACAACTATGTGATACACCTTTCTTCTTCATCCATCTTCACGTCCACAAATGTTAATTGATTTACCAAAGTATTGATGGCATTCAAGTTCTTTGCAACATAGTCACCATCATTCATACGTAATGAACACAACTTGCGTAGGAAAAACTTGTTCACTAGTGACTTAGCCCGATATAAAGTGCCCAGCTTCTCCCACAGAAGCATCACAGCCTTTTCAACTGATACATTCAATAAAACTAAATCCAACAAACATAGTCTAATAGAGCTTCGCTCTTTCCTATCGAATTTCTCCCACTCTTCTAGTTTCATTCCAATAGATGCTTTGTCTACTATGGCAATTCGTTGGTCTCTATCCACCAAGGGATCTTCCATCTTGAGCTTCCACAATTCAAAGTTCTACCCATTGAACTTTTCGATTTCCATTCTGGTATTTCCAATCATTTTCTTTGCACAAGATTCTTTGCATAACTCCCACTACACAGAAATAGTTTATCGCAAGCTATTCCAACTTCTTCAAATCTACAACCAAGCTCTAATACCAAATGTTGAAAACAAGCTTACACACGACAAACAAATGAACTTGGGAGAGTTTGCAATTGCAAATCTTAAATGTTGCGAAGAATTGACACAAGCACACCCACACATAGAATTTTCACCTAGGAAAACCCTTTTGGGTAAAAAACCTAACAAAGTAACCTTCTAGAATTATAACATATACAGGACGATCTTACAAATGCTAAAAGCATGTCGTAAGATTATATAACCTTCATACAACGCTTTACTATATATCATAATGTACACATTGGACCTGTGTACTCAGCATTGAACAACCCATAATATACATACTTGCCAGGTATTCGGCAAGTCTAAGAATAATCACATTTTTTCCCTACCGGCAAGTTTTTTTCACTTATACTCACAAGTCTTAGATTGACAAGTTTTGGCGTGTTTTGCACGAGTACTCGGCGATATCTATAAAATAAACGTTTAAGTTTACATTTACTTTAAGGTATATTTTATATATATACTTTCAGGGTGTTGGAGAGTGGTTTTGGACCTCTAAGAGCTATAATGAAAATTCTAGGTTTTGGAGGATCCTATCATATTTCATGCTTACATTAGATTTATGGGTTTCAAGATTTCAAACTTAGCCATATTTCAAGGTTTCAAGGAGACATAATAGGAGGTATGAAGGCTGCATGAAGGGATGTAGGTATGTAGAATGCTATGAGAACATATCTCGCAAAGTGCCATGAGCCAATCCCACCCAATTCCCAATGCACCCTTTAAGGCATGCACTCGAAGATTTGATGCACCAGCGAGCCCCAACAAGAGAGCGTCAGTAAACGATAAAGCTGAAAAATACAAGTGTACATATGCCCCACCCAAAGCTCATCACGTGTCACAATAGTGTAATGCAGGATGGTGCTTTGGGAAAGATACATATCAACAAGAAAGCATAAAGGAAATGCTAAAAGAAATGATGATGTGATTTAGTACTCTATTTGTATTTAAATCTAATAGAAAACACTTCCCCAATGTTTTACATACTCATTTGATACATTTTGTAACTATAATTTGTATAAAATTTATGTTTTTTTTAGAAATTTAAGTATTTTTTAAAGTTGCTGAGTATTTGCCGCATCGGAAAATATTTGGTCTACTGAGTCCGAGTATGAAAACTACGCAACAACCTATTTACATAGATGTAGTGTACCCAGACCATATCCACTTCCTAAAAAGAACAATGTCTTATAGCAGACACTATAAGACACTTCACTTGCAATATCTACACTACGAGAGAATCTACATGCACCAACTGCTGAACCAAGTGATCACCGTGTAACACTCCTTCATAGGTATGTGCCAAAGCATCGTCCAAGCATTATTAGAAATCCTTCAGTCTAACACATTTCATTAGACAAGTGTATGAAACACATTTAGATAAATTTTCATTGCTAGGCATGTTGCATAGCTCCTCGATAGCACCTTACCGTGACTCAATCATTGTGCACCAATTCGCAATCCACCATTGTGCAATGAAACTACGCAAAGTGCCCTACGCAGAACTTCCATCATCTTCGCACACTTGTGCAATTGTCTTAGAGAGCCTTTGTGCAAGCTTGCACAAACTTTCTTACTTGCGCAATCAAACTATGCAACATTCTACGCAACCATGTATTTGCGCAAAGTTGCAAACCACCATGCACAGATTAATGTTATGTAGATTCACACAAAGTTGAGGCATTTCCCAACAACTTTAAGAACAAAAATGAGTATCTAGGCATACAACCTTCAACAAAGGTATAGGAGTGGACCTTCAGACGATTAAATTGATTTGAGATTGAAAGAAACTTAAAAGTATATAGCAGATTATAAGTTTTGTCCAACTCGCATTGTTCTATAGAAAATCCATCTACAGATTCCCCAAGAAATCTCTAACTCTAAAGAATTATTAAAAATAAACATTAAGATTTGTCCTTCAAAGCAATAACAATTCTTTGGCATCCTCAAGAAATCATTGACAAAAGCCCCACATCTTTATGTTTAGCACTTGGGATTGCACATGGCAATTTGAGCATCATAACTATAGTGAATTCTACCAATGCATTACCAATAAGGTGCGTGATAGAATTTGCAAAATCAAATTGAAGTCCCCATGAGGATTTACTTTTGGAAGGAGATCACTAAGAGATGGAGAAGCACGAGTCCCAAAACTTCACAACAATCATGCGTCACCCACAAGATGGAGATGTTCAAAAATTGTCAAAGTGGGTAGACAAAAGAAAGCATATAAGGAAAATATAAACAGAATTATCCCATATGTGGTGTGGCGGAGCAAGTTGTTAAACTTATAGAGTGGATTTCCTATGAAGACAGAAATAACAAAGTGCATTTAGCCTACATAATAGCCACGTCAAAGAAGGGCCACAAATTCTCGTTTTAGTGTAAGCCCCAATGATATAAATCTAAGTCCAATGGAGCTCAAAACTTGAAAACATGTGGACAATGAAAAAATGAAGCAAGTAGCAACTAAAAAACTTCGATCCCTAAAAACCAAGAGAATGGTGCATGTCCTAAAGAATACTTGAAACTCAAAATGTTTGGACAATGAATCCCATTGCAAACTCACCAAGTTTTGATCCCGAATTATCAAATGGAACTCCCCAATCAAACCAAGCTAATCGAACTCAAAATTAAGGAGTAGGTGTATGGTAAAGGATGAAAAAGGTAGAAAATAAGGGATTGAAATAGAAGCTCCGAGCAAGGGTAAAATGTACTAAGTCAACTCGAAACTCAAGAAAATGAACGAAAACGCTATTGATGAGGTGTAACTCCCTTGCTCAAAGTCTTGTACACCAAGCAATCAAGGAATTATGTAAGTCTGCTACTCCCGAGTATAATAATACTAATACACTTTACCAGGGGAGTGTGAATTTATGACTATAGGTGATGCATTTCAGTACATCACAACTATATACATGCCATAAATCCATGGTTTTCAAAGAAAGCAACAACCCAATATTCTTTCCCATCTTCATATACTTTTTGTTCACTACAAGAAAATCAAAAGCAAAGTTCATCAGTTTGAAATCAAAACTCATCAAATAAGACGTCATAACATTTTTCAGCCAAGCCTTCTTATCCTAGGACTCTCCCTCATGGACATTTATCAGATTTTGCATTATCCCTCATGATAGTGGAAGATGATGTCATCGGTTCTTCTAGTTCAACCTTTGATGCAAATGTGTATCACTGTCAATCTCTAGTCATAGTCTCCAGCTTTCTTCCTCCACCTCTTGTAATGTCCCTTTTTTTGAGATTAGAATGATATTATTATTAAAATAAAAAGTACTTCTAAATACTTTAAAATAAAAATAATAATAATATCTAAGTTGCCAAAAAATAACTTATGTCAGCAACTTTTCTAATTTTGACTTAAAAGGGGACCTTTTTGTCATGAGCAAGTTAACCCTTAAGTGAAAATTATAAGGAATTAACCTTTTTAATATTTGAATTCCTTTCTCACTTGGAGCGCCCCTTGCTTTGGAATCAATTTGGAGGGAAAGGATATAAAAGAAGAGGTTGAGGTTCATTTTGGGGGCTGTGTCATTTTTACCAATTGAAATCTTGAGTTTGAGCACGATTTGCTTGACTTGTTTTCGTTAAAGATGAAAACCTTCATTGGAAATCTGAAGTTAAGGATGGAAACCCTTAACCTTCAACTAGACAGCTTCATTTTAGGGGTTTCAAATGGCAAAATTGATCAGTTTGAAGAGCTTAGACACCATTTTCATGTAAGGCAAAGCAAGGAAGGGCATATTGAAGGAGGATGCAGCAGTTGTTAGGGCAGCAACCTTGTTTTGGAGCCCAAAACGGGCAGCAAATTGCTTCAGGAGGTCAGCGAACCAGTTGTGAGGGCAGCGATCCCCCTTGGGGTTTAAAAGTGACTCCTTCAAGGCTAAGTCAAGCTTAAATTTCAGCTTGAAGGCATAAAAACATTGCTGGTATTTTTATTGAATTTTTTCAGCCTCTTGTTGGTTCTAAAAATCAGGTTTGAAGGTATTTTTGTGGGCTGTAAGATTTCTGAATTTGTGGTGAATATTTGATAATAAAATATTGCAATTTGTGCCCTGAATTTGTATTTCTAAAATTATGATATTTTACGATTAGGGTTTGGAATAGATAAATCAGAAATTGCAATTATTGTCAATTTTGTTTGTGTCCTAAAAGGGACATTACACCTCTTCTAGTCACAAAACATAAGACTTTGTTTTACCCCAATACTTTGCTATTGTAACATAATGTGCTTTTGAATCACATTGTGATCTAGATTGAGGATTCAATCCGGAGGACAACACACCAACTGTTAGGAATTAATGTGATATAATAAAGCAAACTATTCTCTACTGCATTGTCACAAATTTGCAAGAGTGCAAAAAAAGTTTTATTGCAAGATAATAAGAGTGTTTTTAAAAAGAAAGCAATCTTTGTGGAAGAGATGTTTCTCATCCACTCTGCATGACAATAGGGCAAACCCTTGTCTTACAATTATACAAAACTAATAAGAGTAAACTACTTTAAAGTTAAACAAAGCTAATAATATCCACTCAACATGCACAAGCATGTGAATATGGATCTTATTTAAATTTAAACAAATCTAATAATATCCTTTCAACATGCATAGGCATGCGAATAGGAAACTCCTAAGATGAAGAGATCTACTAAAATAAGAATTTGCTAACAATAGCCATCTAGGGTGGGCTTCGATGTTGAGGTCATAGATTTTTTGGTTATGCTCTGATTTTAGAACCATTTGTCTTTCCAAAAAGCTTGGCTCGCGATCTAGAAAATAGCCATCTAGGGTGGGCTTGGATGTCAGGGTCATAACAGTAGCCATCTGGGGTGGGCCTTAGCTATGTGATGAGGCTTTACCGAGCTCCGAGAAGGCTTCAAAAACCTCCGAAACTCCCTTTTACATTGTGCTGAAATTTTTCAGAAAATCCTAATTTTCTGAAAATAAACCATTACTCTTACTTAGTAGTCTTGTGTCATTGTCAAGATCACATTGACCTTAATTTAATTTCATTCATTCTTTCTTTCAGCAATAATGACACCATAAGTCAATCTCAATAGTGAAAGGAAACTTAAAAGGATGAAATTACAAAGAAAAATGCAAATGACCATGAATGTGAAAACATCATTAACTCAAAGTGAATGACTTCATACTAGGATATAGATTAGAAAATCATAATCCTTTCTACAAAAGTGTAATAGAATTAACCAATAACAATCCTCACAAATATAAGTCTTAACAAGTTCTATTACAACCAATTTGCATGTCACATAAGTAAAAATAGTACGAATGAAACTGCCAAAATTATGTCTATCGGAAGAATATGAGATAGGTAAATAGGTGATTAGTAGTAAGTGTCAAATCAATAACTAGTAATAGTTAAAAACCAACTCTGGAATGAAATCTGATATCTTGTCGGCTACTTAACAACAAATGGAATAGTATGTCTCTGCAATTTATTAGTCGCCCTAAATTTCCAAACATTATGATCAAATGATGGTACTAATCAGTAAAATAACTAGAATCATTAAATTCAGCACCTCTGTATAACTAATAAATCTTTAGACCTCGTACTAATCCTAAACAACGCTAAAATGTTCTCTTATGGATTACCAAAGAATAATGTGAGTAATATGGACCCTAAGTTCATACGTGCTTTGAAATATGTGCTCCAACAACAAAACACTGGTTAAACTTTAGTAGAAAAGATCACCAAGAATCAAATATGTAAGCAAAAAGAGCTAATCAAATTATAGAAGATAGGAAAACGTGTACTTCATAAAGTTTTATAACCAGACTCAGCAAGAGCAACGTCTTTTAAGATAGTAGTGTGAATCACTTTCCAGCCCCTTCACCACAAAAGCAGCAGTTGATTGAACTACTGAAGGTCTGTCTAAGGCCAATGATACGACAAAGAATCTACATTAGACCCAAAATGAAAGATGATGCCATGCCCATAACCCTTGCATGTGTCGCCATATTCATTGTGGATCTCATTATTGGATTCTAGAGTAGCAAACAAGTAGCATGAATAACCCAAGTAATCTTCTAATAGGTTCTTAAGATTCCGTTTTTGAGATGGCGTGGCCTAGTTAGGGGCTTATCGAAAGCACAATGGCACGCATTTGCTGCTTGGATGTTAATGATGAGCTTCAATCTATACACATGAAATGTAGAATGTTCTTCACCAGCATGAACAAGTATTCCAAGATATCTCTAAGGATTTGCCTCAAATCAGGGGAAAATATCGTGCTATTAAATTAGTCATGGAAAGTAAACCTCCCAATATCAAACCGCATCACTACCCGTGCGGCCAAAAGAGAGAGATTGAAAAAAATGGTCTGAGACATGTTGGACAAAAAAATTGTTGAACCCAAAAAGATGGATTTCCCTCACCAGTGATAATGTTCAGAAAGAAATGTGGATCTTGGAAGATGTGCAAGGACTTCAGAGAATTGAACAAAATCATCCTTAAAGATAAGTTTCCTATTCCTATCATTAACGAACTACATGGAGCAATATTTTTATAAAATTAAATCACCCCAAAATGTTATCAAATCCACATTAAATAAGTGCACAAAACAACTTTCAGAACTCATGAAGGTCATTATGAGTTACTAGTAATGCCATTTGATTTTTAGTTTTTAGTAATGGTCCCTCCACATTTCAAAGTCATATGAGCTCAACATCCATGATTATTCTAAGGAAATTCATAATAGTTTTCTTTTATATTGTTCATTTACATTAAAACTAAGGGGAAGCATCTTTAGCATGTGGATAAGACCTTGAAGGTGCTTGAAGACCATCAACTTTCTTCCAAGAAGTCCAAGTGTGCCTTAGGAGCATACAAAGGTGAGTGTATGGAGAGTCAAGTTGGACCACAAAAGATAAAGACAATGGAACAGTGAATACCAAAGATTACAAGGAGTATTTGCAGATTCCTCAGCTTGAGAGACTATTACTGTACATTTGGCTGCACAATGCCTGCATTGCACCTCCAATCATGACTTCTTTCAAAAAAAAACTCATTTGGGTGGTCCTATGCAGCCCACAAGCATTTTAGAAGCTCGCGGAGGTTCTTACTTGTACTCAGTATTGCTACCATAGTCTTCAACAAGACATTCACCAATAAATGCAATGCCTTGGGCAAGGATATTGGGGCAATATTGATGCAAGAAGAGTACCCTCTTGCATGTGAAAGAATACAACTTAAGGTGAAGAATATGGTCAAATTAACGTCAGATATAGAAATGATGGTCATCCTTCATGTGGTCAAGCAATGTTGCCAATATTTAGTGGGTTGGCATTTCAAGGGAAAGAAAGATCATGATAATCTCAAATATTTTCTGGAGCAAAGGTTGTCTTCAAAGGAACAGAAAAAGTGGGTCATCAAAATGTTATGTTATTGAGATCATCTACAATAAGGTAAGGAGAGCATGCAGGCATACACTATTTTCAAGAAAGAGGAAGATAAGGCCCTCCTTATCTCAATCTAATTTGGTAACTCTGGAATGAATCGAGATAAATCGTAGTGAATGGAAGAATGACCTGACAACTTGGCAAAAAACTCAACCACATACTTTTTCGGCTTCCTTTATTAAGTTTTCATGGCAAGGAGGCTCTTTATGGTACAATGATCAAATATTTTTGAGTCCCAACTCTCAAGCAAAGGAGAAGATCCTGCACAATATTCATGCAGCAGCAAAGACAGGTCACTCAAGATTCTACAAACTTACTTGAAGATCAAAAATGCATTTTCTAGGAAGCTTGGGGAGCGATGTAGAACAAAATGTACTAAATGCTTAGTTTTTTGACAAGTGAGATGGTCAAAACCTCAGAACTATCACCACCCTTGCCTATTCAAAACCAAAGACAGTAAGAGATTTCCATGTATTTTATTATCGCCGTTCCTGCATCTGAAGGTAAGAGTGTCATCTTAGTGGTGGTGGACAGAATAACCAAATATGCACATTTTTTGGGTATGAACTTTCACTTATCCCCAGGTAGAGTGGCCACAACTTTCATGGAGAACATTTATAAGTTGCATGGAGTAAAATATTAATTGTTAGCAACCATGATAAAGTATTTACAAGCAACTTCTAGGAGTTGTTTAAACAAAGCGCAACGAACTTGTCAATGAGTTCAGCCTACCATCCCTAATTAGACAACCAAGCAGAAGTTCTAAACAAATGCCTCAAGGTTGTGATCACTGCTTCACTTCAGACAATAAATGCATGGAGAATATCTTATCAATTGAAAGAACCTGTAGACTAAAGATGTTACTTGGGAAGATGATCAATTTATGCAGAAGCATCTGTAGCTCTCAAGAATTGTAAGCAACACTTTTTAGAAGGGGGTGGACACCTAAATTCCATTAAACCTTACAAATGTGACTATCTTCAGTATATATCATTAGGTTATGGATTAGTCAACACGTGTACATAATCCTCGAGTACTCTTCTAGTAGAGTCTGAGAGTTTTTTCTTTCTTTAAGCTCAATCTAATTAGGAGCTTATGGCCTAATTATTGGTATACATACGAATCATGGCAAGGTAGTAAGGCATCATTCCAGAAATATTCTCTTGGATTATTATATTTTGAGGTTGGCAACTAGAAATGGCTTGACTATAATACTTTAGTATTTCATCATCTTCTCATTATGGACCTATCTCTATTGCTGTTTCCTATTGTTCTTCAGCTTCGTTTCGCTATTATTGTGTGGAAGATATTATTGCTTTCATTGGCTCTGCTATTTTACTAACATAGAAATACCATCGAAGATGACCTTATCATAATTTATGACCTGGTCATTGTATTTAGAACAAAATTTCTAATTCTTCAAATATGAAACTTGAGAATTTGATCTTGGGCAACGTCGTCATTATGATGACATTTGTTATAGTATAGTTCCAATGCTGACTAGATCAATTGGGCCCAAATAATGCAGCATTTGAAGAAAATTCTCTCTTGCAATAAAAAAAGAACAAGAAAGCAAGACTACAGAGCACCCATACAATTGACATCAGCAAACAAGTACAAAGTGACCTGCTGGTGACTAAATTATGTGCTATGTGGTCCAAAAACGTTTTCTTGACAGAGATTTTGTTAAGCTGACAATGAATTGACTGTGTTGAACAAAATTGATTAATTTTAATTACTAAATGCATTGTTGACCTATCAATCTGTTGTTTGATTACTGAATGGTACAAACTTAGCTTTTTGTCAAGTTGATCCTCGACTCCTTGACTGGTGTACTTTGTATGACTGAAAATTCCATGGCTACATTAACTGTTGTGTTCTGTTTGACAGATATATTGACTATGAAACTTTCTTTAACTAAACCATTGACTGATATTCTAACTGTTGTATCTTGTTTGACTAGAATATAGACTGATACACTAGCTAACAGATTGTCCTTCATCAAAAAAATTATTGACTTATTGACTGTTCTGCAAGGTTGACTAAACTTAGTATTAGTTGATTGTTTCTGATTGTTGTACTTCCGAGTTGTAAGATCCTCTATAGTGGTTAGCATCAAGATAGGGACTAAATGCTCAAATTAGGCTATTCAGGGCCATCAAATGACTCAAGGCTCAATTAAAGATATACATGGGCTATTGAATGACGGAAGGCTAAGCTGAGGTAGCTCACAGTCCACCAAATGACTAAAGGCTCAATTAAGGTTTCCCGCAAGACATTAAATGACTGAAGGCTAAGTTGAGGTTACACATAGGCCATTGAATGATTGAGCCTCAGTTAAGGTTAATCATGGTCTATTGATTGTTTAAGGCTCATCAAGATTACTCATTGGTCTTTTGAATGTTTAAGGCTCAGTTGAGATTAGGTTTGAGCCATTGGTTAATTGAGGTTCAGGTTAGGTTACTCATGGATCCTAGACAGTTAATCCCCAACTCAGGGTTCTTAAGGAGAAATTGAGAATAACCTTAGATCTCCATGCTATAATACATTTCTTAATTTCTAAACATTGAGCCTAGATAGTGGAAACTCGCTGGTTGAAATCCCAAATTAGTGCTGCCTCATGGTGACGAAATTCTAGAAACATGCATGTTCAAACATATTTGGGATGGTCTTCATCCATCCTGAACCTATTTGGTTATAAGTTTCTAGCATTTAAAAAGCATATGCAGGTGCTAACATAATTGAGTTTTTGGTTTTCTATTTTGTTGGTGTGTTCTAGTTTCCACGTGAAATAGTCCCTAACATGCAGCATCCATATATTTGAAGTTGGATGGATTCATCCTTATTACTTGAGTCTTCCTTCTTTATTTCCTCATTTGGTCATTCTCCTTCCTGTGAGATCCACTACACTATATGTGTGATCCACCAAATTGCTTTCTCAATTCAGGTATTTTTTTTTTTAGCATTTCTACTTGCTATTGTAGCTTTTGCATTTTAGTGACATTGACTTACTTTGGTCATTTGTCGACATTAATATAAATCCTACTATCAGCAAAGCGTGCTACACTGGTCGCAGAGTTTGTTGACTGTATATTCATTTTTATTTCCAATCATTGGAAAATGTTTAACTTCATCCCAATGTATTGCAACAATATCAATATGTGCTTCTTCAAACCTTTATTCTAACTTCTTTCTTAGATCCATTGGGATAGGGTATTTTCTCTTGACATACACAAAGCTAATGATGAGCACATAATATCGCTAGCCACCTATACAGAATAAGTGATTGAATATGCATTCATGCAAATCCCTTTTGAGTTTTCATTTCAGCTTAATTTCCATTAAGCTTGACATGAGATTGAATTTCTGCACAAATGATGAAAACGTCTAATAACTATCAGAAAATTGGAATCCTCAACTGCCCTCAATGACTTAGTTCCTTCCACTACAGATTTATAAAACAAGCAATGGAATATTTAATAAACCATCATGTTAATTAAAATTTCTGTACGCTACCATACAGAATCCGAAAACAGGATCATCCTAATTGAAAACTTCAATCAATTCCCATAAAAACATATTTAGTTCAAAATTAGTTAAATTAATATATAATAACCCATTGTCTCGTTTCTTTCAATGAACATTGATATACTAACAAAATTTCATCTTCCATTAAAAAAAAAACAGAAACTGTGTATACCTGCAATTTGTGCTTTGCTACAAAACCCAATTTCCTGCATTTTCAGAAATCAAAGACTTGTTACATTTAACTTTAGGAGTTATAATGCTTAAAACTTTACCTTTACATTGATGTTCTCTGAATTGAGCTCTCGCCTATTGCATTCAGCCTTTGTTCTAATAGTATTCAAGCTTTCCTTTTCGAGAAGAATTGATAAAGCCCGTTCAATGTCACCTTCAGCTGCCTGTTTCAACAGATGTTTAGAGACATAGTGAACTGTTCTACTGTTTAGTTATAAACCTACTGCTTACATTAAAAATCAATCTAGTCTAATCAAACAAAGAAAAAACTGCCAGACCTGTCCCTATGAAAATAAGAGGCTCCACTAAATCACCGTAAACTTACTGCAATACTAACATTAATAACACTACTTAAATAATAGCAACCATCCTTGGTTTTCTTGCTTTATTTCACTAAAGTAGTATAACTTATGTTTCATGCTCAATCAGTTATCCCCAAGTACTTGGAATAGGTACTTGATTCCGAGCCACCTTTCTATAGGGTAGACTAAAAATTTAATAATAAGAACTTGGAAATAGTAAATGAGTTGGTAATTGCAGTGGTGTCCACCAGCAAATAAGAAGACAGAGAACAAACCTCCGTTCATGACAACACTCATGTCATTTCCAGAATTGGTTTTGGAAGGAAGAACTTTGGTGACGTGTTCTGTAAGTTGTGTGGTTGATGATTTTGACCATCGGAAGGAGTATTAGAGTTTGTTGGACAAGGAGTTGAGTGTTCCAAGAGGACCAAGTAATATAAGTGGTACTTGGCACCGATAGGCATATTGGAGTTCAATGAGTTACCATACTTCAGAAAGCCAAAGGAACTGGTTAAGTATCTATTGATGCACATTCATGAATTTAAATTGAATATCGCAGTACAAAGATTGAATATCTCGGCCTCACAAATAAGCAAGATAACTACCCTGAAGAATAACGGAAAAGGCATGCGCAGGGCGATGAAAATAATTTCTGAAATCAACAGAGTAGAAATGGTAGTGGAGGTATAGAGTAGGAGCACTACAATTGCAGTAGAGAACTCGCCAACAATGCTATGAAAGTTGTTGCATGGCTTATCAGCTTCAGGATAGTCTCTGTACACCAATGGAGCACGATGACAAAGGAAGTTGCATATTTGGCATAATTAGTGGCAGCAAAAATAAGGATGTTCAATAACGCAAAGTACATTCTTGAATAGGTTGTGATGGCATGTGAGGACGCGTATCAAAGAGGAGATGAGTTTAAATGGGGGATGATTTTGATCTTGATGATTGTTGAAGAAATTGGGATACTTGCAGGTAAGTTTGGATTCAAGTCGATTAGATGATCAGATCGTGCACAGTAAAATATGGAGTGCATACTTGCACTCATCATATGATAGACCCCCACAGGAAGAACATGAAAGTGTGGTATGAGAATGTACATTAAGCATTCAAGGAGGAGTATAGAAAACCGATGCCAAAACAATATCATGGGTTCATTGGGTTTTGTGTGATGGCACACTATTCATTGGCAACATTGAGAACCAAAGATGGAAAGTGGTCAAGTTGGGAAAAATTGCTTTATGTTATGAATGCGCAATATTTGCAGTGCACTATGGGGAAAATTCGTAGGTTGCAGGGACAAGTTTCAAGAGGTCCACTTCAGCCATGTTCCCAGGGGAAGAAACAAAATAGCGAATGGCTTGGTTAACTGGGCTCTTGACAATCACAACCTTATCTGTTATGGTTTGCCTCCTTTCTGGTGGTCGTCCAAGTTGCAAAGAGATTTGAGAAACATTCTCGATTTAGACTTGTATCAATGAATGTTCATATGTTTTATTTTATGTTTACTGTCCAGGCTTGGACTATTAGCTTTCAAGCTTGGCATATTAGAATCTGTACTCTTTGAATTTTCTATAATATAATTTTGTTTTTGTTTTTATTTTTTTATATTTAGAGTGCATTAAATAGAGTTAAGGATATGCCAAGACTAACTTTGGATATTTCCATGATTGACGCACCAAGGAATGAATTGAGGCGTTATAAGCCTCCAGGGAAAACTGAAGTGCTAGAAGACAAAGTCAAAGAATGAGATTTTGGAGCTCAAACCACCAATTTTTGAAAAAGTGGTTGAATATCAGTATAATATCAGGCGAGTGTTGAGACCTTCAAAGAAGAAAGGTACAAAACCAATGAAGCCAACATAGACTAGACCAGTGGAAAAGTCAGTAGTGATTGATGAAGTTGTGCAGGGAAAGGGGAAGTATAAGGTTACTGAACCAGAGGATAAACTCATATTCAAATGGTGGACCTATTAAGAAAGAACCCCACATGTATGTGCATGAGAGGATTGTGAAGAATCTTTTTGGACCAAGAAGATTGAGTGCTAGACAGTCACCAAATCCACCTCAAGGAGGAGCTAGGGGAGGAATCCCTACTAGGAAAGAGACTCGAACAGGAATTCCAAGTTAAGCACCTAAGGGAGTAACAACCACTACTATGCAAACTGCTTAAGAGAGTGTCGGAGGACCTAGACAACAGAAATTGTTGCTGCTAGTGTGAGCCCCTCCTAGTGCCATAAAAATTGTTAGCCATGGTATTATGTATGCTAGCTCGCCAATGAAATTTCCAAGCCCACAAGGACCAAGGGGTGTTGCGCAAGAAAGTGTTGATACATCTGCGGGAAAATATCCTAATGGGGAAGAAACACTGCACTGGGAAGTAGGGGTTCAACAAACAGGTGACAAAATAAGCATCGAGCCAAGGAGTAAGGCTCAACAAGAAGAACTCAGCAGTTTGAAACACACAAGGTGAGAAGCAAACTGAAGGAAATATTATGCAGGAAGGGAAACAGCAATCGGATGATATAATGAAATTACCATACCACTAAAGTAGAATCACAACAATAAATAGCAATATAATTGAAAGAATAGCAGAATATTTGAATATATGATGAGCTACTTCAAGGGGGCAACGTCCACAACCTTACAATAAGAACAGAATTGGCAATATGATGATCTAATACTAATCACGCCCCCCATATATACCATATTTAGGCTATGGATACTCCATATGCTGACCCTACTACCAATATGAAGATATAGAAATGATCATATGACTAAGTTAAAGGCTATGTCGGCCACAAGTTGGCCACACATATCCCAATACATGTCGTAGGTTAAGGGCAAAGCATGCTGACCCCTTTCAAAAAAGCATTGTCCTCAACTTTGACCCTCCTTGGATGCTTGTGTACGAAATATTCGTGCGACATGCCTCAGCATTGACCCTCTATGGATGCTTGTGTATGAAATATTCTTCCTCCCGTGTTGCATCCTCTCTCGGCAACGGTGATCAACCCTCATCTACATCCTCTTGAAGAGAGTCTAGATAATCTCCTCTTGTTCCAAGATGATTCTTCCTTCTTCATTAAGCTCAGGTAACTCTGTCTAGGTGGAAATGTTCTAGCCAAAACAAGAAACATGAAATACCGGGTGTATTTTTGTTACTTGAGGTAGCTCATGTTGGTGTTAAGTGTGTTCCTCTACTACTCAAACTCGTGGTTGTACCTTCAAGGATGAGGTGATGGATGGGGGGTGATAACCATAAAATGCCATGAATGAAGACATTTTGGATGAAAGCTCTCTTCTAGGCAGCAACTCTTTAGTCATATCCCCCAAAACTATTGAGTATTTTTCCACCCTTAGTAGTAGGTTTTGAGGGCCAAAATTAGTGCTAGCCATGGGTTGAGGTTGCGCAACATTTGGATCACAACTGAGTTGTCCCACAGATCCAAACTAATAGGTTAGGGCATTGGTGACTGTTATATGTGGTTGTTGAGTTGGTTGTGAGACTAGCAACTTTTTTACGGTATCCAAGAGAGAAGTCAATTGCGTGTTGATCTTAGCTATATCTCCTGTCATCTAATATTGCATGTTGCACATACTCTCCATATCTCCATTCATTTCACACTGCATGATGTGCATAAATGCATCTCGATGGCGCACTGTCATCTAATGAATAAAAGACCATATCAAAAGTCCCACCCTAATCCAAACTCGGACTTTGTCTCCTCTTTGTTAGGTAGTTTTCCCAACATGTACATTCTTGCCTAGGAGTCTAGTTTGCGGACCTGTCATGCTAAGACTTAATTAAAAAAATTGATTTTCACCTTTGACCAAACTTTGATCAAACAATTTCAAACTAGGGTTGGCCTCAAATCCAACCTTCAAAGAATAGAACCCCAATAATTTTTTGTGAGCTTTCCGAAAATGTAAATAAATCAGAATAACACCTAAAATTGTGGCATGTAGAGTGAATTTATGAAAAACCATAAAATTGCAATAACTCGCTCAAGAATGATCACAAAAAGCTAAATATTGGTCTATAGCTTCCTTAAATAACTCTCCAACTTTGGAAAAACAATTGCAAAAAAAATAGCAACAATTTGCACGATATAAACAATTCTTCAAAATTGGGTTTTTGACCACACTTTTGCCTAAATCAAAACTCTAGTACCACTTATAATGAAATTACTATACCACTAAAGTAGAACCACAACAATAGATCACAATATGAAAGAAAGAAGAGCTGGATATTTGAATATATGATAAGCCACTTCGATGGGGCAACCTCCACAACCTTATAGTAAGAACAGAATTTGCAATGTGATGATCTAATAATAACCACTACCTCTTATATATAGCCTACTTAAGCTATGGATACTTCATAGGCTGAACCTACTACCAATATGAAGATATGGAAATGATCATATGACTAAGTTAAAGGTTATGCTAGGCACAAGTCAACCACATATATCCCAATGCATGCCAAAGGTTAAAGCATAGCAAATGAAGTGTTAGAAGTTTTTGGGAGAACATACTCGGCAACGAGTAGAAGTTCGGTGATTGAATTATGATCCTCAGGAATGTCAATGAGGATGATCAAAGATAACAATGTGGTAGATGATGCACTTGAGAAGCTAAATACTATCTTTGATAGTCATATTCAAGATCCAAAGTTTGAAGTCCCTGTGAAGACAATTGTGAAGAGGAGGGGAAGATGAGGAATTCGGTGAAGAGGAAAAGGAAGGTGTAAGAGTGGTTGACACAAGAACGAAGACGACGAAAGCTATTGGGCTACCACTGGTGAAACCATAGTATGCATACTTGTCGAGTGAGCGAGTAATCGCCGAGCTTCAACAGAACCCAATACTCGCCATTTGAAATGCCAATAATTTGAGTACTCGACGTGAGTACTCGACAAGTACTGTGCCAGTACTTGCTAAGGATCAATTAATGGCTCAGTTTTGCAAATCCAGGGGAAGCAGAAATGGTGGTTGCCCTTTTAACTTGGATGATTGTTGAAGGAGAGAGCCCTGAGCAAATAACTGTCCTTGCAATGTATAATGGATAGATTCTTCCTTTATTTACTTTTGCAAGTTCATGTTTAAGTACAACAATTCATAGGACAACTGACAACCAGATACTTGCTATACATTGGTTTGTCTGCTTGTTGACCTTAAAGCCATTTGTTAAAAGATGAAATAAAAAGTCTCAGATAGCAGAACACCTTATGCACCATTACTAAAAAATGCTCACCCATTCAGCTCAACAAACCATTTCATCCTTCCTATGTAGTTTTTATAATAATCTATCATGCATTTCTATCATTCAACACCATAGATCTTAACTTTTTCAGCTCGATTTAAGTGTACAAATAGTGTACTATTGTTAAGAAACTTAGCTCATTCAAATTCGATGACAAAGGACTAGAGGACCATGGAAGAAAGGAATAGAGCTGCTTATAAATTGTTTTTATATTGAGATGGAAAGAAAGACCATTCGCTATTGCTTACAAGACTTAAAGAACATAGTTGTGTTGAAGTTCGGGTATCGTGACTCATTACCATTTTGTATGTTTGGATTGCCTTTGCCTTTTGGTAGGTATCATTGTTGACGGGGAAATTGTAGAAGCATCCAAGTGCTAAAGACATCCAAGTTTATAGCATTGCTGGATTTCAAATAAGAATGCTTTGCCAAAATGATATAGTGCAGCAAATAATATCGATGTTGAGAATGTTCCAAGTTGATGTATTCAATCTAGTAGAAAACACTTCCCAAACGTTTTATAAACTCATTTGATACATTTTGCAACTATAATTTCTATAAAATTTATGTTTTTTAATAAATTTAAGTATTTTTTTAATTTGTCGAATAATGGCAAGTGGTTGTCAAATAATCACCGAGTAAACTTTTTGGGAGTTGGTCGAGTACTCTTTGAGTACGAGTATGTGAACTATGGGTGAAACTATCCACAAAGATGACAAAGAGGAAAACGCTGGCAATAGGGGGTTGAAGATCTGAGGGATAAATTGAAGCAGGAGAAGAAAACTCTAAGGAAATATGAAGAATAAATTCAAAGGTTGGTGGAGATGGCAAAGATGGAGTGGCCGCAATTCTATGAGGGTGAGGATGTTCGCGGGAAAACAACATTAGAAAATTTGGGTATGGCAGTTGCATATTTGTTGCATGCGGCTCCGACACATAAACAACCTACTAAAGAAAGGCTCTAGGCAGAGAGACTAAAGGAGCTGAATTCAAAGTCCGAGGATTATGTGGAACAATTAGAAAACACGACAAATAATCTCCCCTTGAAGGTCAAAGAAGCAAAGAAGGTATTTGGGAGGTTTCAACATGCACAAGAATAGGTGGCAGCCCATATGAAGGAAGATGAGACCACATACAAATATTTGATAGCGTGCATGTCCACTGAAATGGATAAGGTAGAACCAAAGAAAAAAAATAAGGAAACTTCCAAATTAAAGATAAAAATGAGCAAAAAGCGCACAAATTTGAATGATTTGTTTACAAAGCTTCAAATGAAAGTGATGGGAGAAGATGCTACAATACAAAAGGATATGAGCAGCAAAGGAAGTTGACACAAGCCATATTAATGACTTATCAAGGCAATCCAAGAAATGAAGAGGTGATACGGAAATTGTTGGAGGATGCGCAGGAGTTGCTACTAAAAGTTCAGTCAGACATTGATTGTTGGGATCAAAAAGAGAATGAATTGAAAGCTCAAGTGGTTGAGATTTCAATTTTTCATGACGAAGAACCTACCACAACGGAGTCGAGTAATAACTTGTGTTAGGGCAGACAAGAAATAGGGTGTGGGGGAATGTTGACCCTTGAAATGTACTTAGGGAAACATTGAAAGACTATCTACGACATGACGTGTGAGTGAGATGCACGAAAAGCTTGTTAGATACTTGTAAAGTGCATCTTCTAGATCAAGTGTTAAGGAATTGTGATTTGGACTACACGGTTTATAACAAACACAGAGTTGATGAAGAAGCACACACAGAAGACAAATATAGAAAGAAATATAGTGAAGGAGAAGCTTACAAATAGCGAGCATCCAAACAATGAGAATGTGGATTGTGTGGGAACGATCCAATTTGGACAAGTATATGCTTTGAGAACAAGGGAATATGCCATTGCACAAGACAGATGGACGGATCAAAGAAGGAATATTCTAATGCGCAAGACAGGTGGCAAGACAATTGGCAAAGGAGAGTTGAATCAATAACAACCAACATGGGTTCAGAAAAACTATAAGTAGGGACCTTGGCCCCTCATTTGGGATAATCAAGACAAGTTGGATGTTTCGTAGATGTTGAGTCAGATTGCTTGGAGCTAGGGTTCAAGTGTATATTCTTTGTATGAGGTTTATGTGTACAAGTTGATCTTTAATGGTGATAAATGTATGAAGTATATTTTGTAAAGGAAAGGACATTGATGTGTAAATGATAATGAAAGATGGATTCATTGAGTAAAGTTATCTTGTTGTGATGTTTCTTGTTTACTTAGGTGATGTTTGTGTACCATGCTTCTTTGTGTAAAGACGATGTGCGCGTTTGTATCTTTGTGCTTGGTTCTTCCAACAGAGTTCTTGGTGTTCTCTTGCGGCACCTCGGATGAGCTGCTAAGTTTTCAGGCTTAAGATGATATGCCAGCACCGTGAGTATTCTCTATCTATTGCACGAGATCTCGCCTCTGCAGGGCTGCAATAGAAGATCTTTGAAAAAGCAAAACAACATTTGGGGTAAACAAAGTTTGGGGTTAATCTTTTGTTGCCATGGTATAAAAGGTTTATCATTGAAGCAAGAGCAATGATTGGAAACTGGGAGTTAATAAATTAGAAACAGAAAAAAGGAAACATTTACAGTATCTGCACACAAAGCGATCAGATGTACAATTGTTTTTAAGCCAACTCTGCTGCTTGTAAGAAGTATTATTCCCACCATATTAAATGAACTAACTGTATGTTATGATGAATGCCTGCAAGAGCATCAATCCTGTGGTTGAAAATGAGGTTGAATCCTGATCATATTACAACTGTTCGACTGAAGCAAAATAGAGGTGACAAGCATGGTAAAAAAATATGATATCTCAAAAGCTGCACGAAATAAAGGAAAAGAATGTAATATCCATTTCCAAGCATAAGACAAGGGCATACCCATTAAGGAGGGCACAGCAATTAGAATCGCCCCTCTTGAGGGGAGTGCCACATTTAATAAAAAAATAAAACTTATATAGGCAGGCCGACCCACCTAAACACCAAGGAACGCCTCCTTTGGGAGAAGTTTTTAAAGACTATATAAAGGAGGAGATGTGGAAATATGAAGCATCCAATTATGAATTCAATCATCTAACTCGTATAAGCGTCATGCTATACAACCACTCTCAATGACGAAAACCCTTGTGATTATAACAGCGCAAGGACGAAACCCCTTGTGGACTTATATTTTATTTAATTTATTATTTTAAATGCAATATTTATATTTATAAAAAAATAGGTTTTCCAAGAAAACCAAATTAATGTAAAATATTCTGATTTAGAATATTACAAAGAAACACCTGAGGCTTCACGAAACGGAGCCACTCAAAGAGCATATGCCTTGCAGAAGCAGTAAGCATATTTTCAGAAGTTGGTCATTCATGAACAGAAACTGACCAAAGAAGAAATGGAAAGCACCAAGACTACTAGAGCTAAAAATACATTGCAGGTTGAATATGGTAGTTTGCAAAGCAACAGCAACAGTAGAGAGTAAAGGTAGCTGTGAAGGCAATAATTGAGTCTTTTTGATGTGGCTGTAGATTCTCTTCAAATTTCCACATCAATGCTAGATTTATAATTGATCGTGCAGACAGCAGCCATTTCCACATAAAAATTGTGGCACTGACTTCTCCAAATATGAAATTGGTAACATCCATATTGCACATTTTTCATATTTGAGCATAGGGAATCCAGCTTCATCATCACAGGATAGTCATGAACAGGTAAAGAGAAAGGATCCCTCAAGGATACCCACCACACAAAAATCAGATGATCTTGTTCATGCATCATATGCAGAGGATTGTGTTGGTCAAAATTCCTACTATTGTGTCAAGCATTCCCCACCATCGTTGAGCAGGATGCACAACACTACGTGGTTAACGTAGACATTAGTAATATTATTTATTCTTTGAGATTGCTGTGGTTGACCTCGCATGTGTGGAGCAATAACTTCATGGAAGCCCCCTTTACAGTAGGTAAGAGTCTCTATTTCAAAAAAGAACTTGATGGGTATAAGTATTGTGCAGTAACTGCAATTGATGTGAAGGACAATTGTGGGTGTTATAGAAAGTGGTACCGTTTATCTTCAAACAGGGTATCCCTGTCACAACACATTAATCTTATTTTCACACTCTTCCATCGCCTGCATTGGCCATACTAGACACTGACTATCATCATTATAACACATTAATCTTTTGTTCCAGTATAATAAAACACATGGTGTGATGAATGTATCTTTCTTTGTCTATTTCATTCCCTGATTACTAGATGGACCGTTGTGATCTAGGTTGCAGATATCGCTTATATTGTTATTATCAGTTTTATTGAATTAGGACTTAGGGTATTTAATGGTGCTACAATAACAGTGGTTTTAGGCAGAGATATTTATCTATTCGTTGATTTATTCCATTTCACCATGTACCATTCACATATCAGAAAACAACTCTATAAGGCATAGAACAGAATATTTTTATTTATGTGAGCTTTCTATGCACCGAACACTTAAAACAGCACACATAATTGGTAATCTAAAGAAACAATGCTACAAGCAAACAAAATTGGAAGAGTAAAATATTACTTGACATGCTTTTAAGAGCTCATCCTGATCTCTTTCCGGGAAAGATTCTGACATTGCTCGAAATGAAATTTCAACCAGTCCATCCTTCTCACTACTGCAATTTACACTTGATTCACCAGCAGCAAGGTCCTCATAATGAACTTTAGAGGAAGTTGCAGCCATTTCAAGCAATCTGTTTAGACTCTGTCATGTGAACATACACAATTGAAAAAGAAATAATGCAAAGCTTCAAAAGACCAAAGGCAGACCCTTTAGCATACAAGTGTGTTACCAAAAACATAATATTCGTTGTCTGTAATGATTATTACGTCTACATGGAATTCTAGAGATATATGAAACCCATTTCTTGGAAAATAAAAATACATATATGGAAAAGTAGAGCAGTAATCAGAAGTGAAAAATAAGCTTAGAAACAAAAATGAGCTTACTATAGCATTGAGTTGAACTAACTTTAGCACATAGGCATTTGCAAAAGTGTACTTGTAACATTTGCACTATCTATTTGAAATATACTCCATAACAAGTTATCCAGTTGAGTGATAAAGTACGCCGATGACTAGAAAAAATTGATTAGTTTCCAATTGATTCTTATGTGAAATGTGTATGATAGGTTACATAAATCCATAACTTCTTGAAACTAAAAACAACTAAAGCTTTTTACATTGACAACATATCAGAAACCAAAACAGGGAGACTAACATTATTCTCCAATTAAAGGACAATTGTTAAGAGATAATAAAAGCTAATCGAGGGATCTTCCCTATTCTATCAATTTGACTTTAGGGGGTCTTCAACAAGGCAGGAAGGAAGTCATAACTTTTACTAAAGATCAGTCTTCACAAGAAAAAATAAACGCGAATGTAGTGTCCCCATAAGATAGAAAAAATATTGTAATCAAGGCGGACTCAATTTTTTTTTGGTCAACCACTGTTAGCAGGAAGTCATTATAGATAAAAAGGCATCCACATAAATAATAAATAAAACATGTCTAAGATAACATCACAGATTCGCAGTCAACATGGCAATAGGCTTCATATTTTATTTGCAATCACCAATTACAATTGGCAATCCACAACATAAATCCGCTGAACATTACAAAGAAACACAGCATAACAGTGCATAAAAAGATGTGTTACAAATGCTTTGCACTGCTATTCTATATATAGCATTCCTATCATACCTACCGCATTTATGATTTACTTATACATTTAATGAGGTAGACCACTGCACGTATGATTTACGCATTACATATTCCAAAAATACGATGTGTGCTGCATGCATTAAATTCAAAAGCCACAAAAGACAAAATAGGAACTTCTACCCTAACATTTATCTAACCCCATAGCTTGTGCAAGTCATCCCGGTTTGCAAAATTTGCTGTAGAAAAATTTACAAGATTAAATTATATACAACATTTATCCAGCTCATGGTGCAGCAAGATCATAGTTGGATATTCCGAAGCCATACTAGCAAGGAGTTGTGCTTCACCTTTGTGTGCCCAGCAGTTAGACTCCAGCTCCTAATTTTAGATTTCCATTCATTGAACATAGCATGGACGTTGTGGACGACAACACAAGCATTTGGGAACTGGTCTGCGTCATCGATTAGGGCAATATTTTTTACATGGAAGCGCTTCTGATTGTCCAAGTCACGGTCTAGCACTAGCAACATCGGTGCCATAGGAGCATCCAAAAGCGATGTGCGAATGTTGCCCATGTTGCCGTCAAACATGGAACATTTTGTCAAAAAAGCATGCACAAACTTGAACTTAAACTCCAACAATGGAGTGACCAAAGGAAGGCAAGTGCCACTCGTGATCAACACTAATAACTTGGTGTAGTTGGTAATGATGAAGCACTCCAAGTGGTCCACATCTGCCAAATAGTCATCAAAGGCACACTCAGCTTGTCAAAACAAGAGAGTGAATTTCTCAAGCTCGATAGTGAGCAAATCAGCAAGCACCAAAATGGAATCCTTGTCGGAATCAGTTGAAAAATTAGGTATATGAACAGTAGGGGTTGGGGCACTGTGGCAAGAAGAGCATCCCATTGCACCACTTGTTCCTCCTTGGTGGGATTCTGCCAACGCATCCTCATATTGTTGGCAGGCTTGTGCAAGCTCTATGTTGAAAAACCTACAGCTAGTTCTCCTGCACCAACTCTTGAGACTGGTATCCTTGAAGAACATCATCCACCTTAGAAAACATGAACTTGAGATCCTGTAGTGTGATGACATTGGCTTGCATTGGGTAAGACAACGTAATGCCAGCTTGCTTCACAATGAAGCTGAGTATGTGGTCCTGCCACAAATGTCATTGTAAAACTATTCGTCCACGTGAAGAGTCCACAAGCAGCTCTTCTATTGAGGTCGTCTTAAAAGCTGGCTTAAGCTGCAAGGAAGTGGATGCAGATTCAAAGAAGTGCATAGAGGAGAGAAGGTGATACTACAACAAAAATGGAAGGACGACTAAAGTTGTGTGGAACGCAGCAATTATGGCTACATGACAAGGTATTGGAAATGGGAATGGATTGCACATGGGAAGGTGTGGTAAATATAGTGACAGTTGTGCCAGTGTATAGAGGAATGGTGTAGCCCATGAGATCATCATCTTCGTCGGAGTCAGTGATCGGCAAGCGATGTTCGGGAAGTGGAGTGGAGATGATCGTGAAAGAGACTATGGATGCAAAAACAATCAAGGTCGAGATGATGCAAATGACGAGCAAAATAGAGGAAATGACCAGGAGTGAGGAAGAGTGTATTGGCAATGAAGGGGTAGGGTAAAGAGAGGACTTAGGCAAAGTGTAAAGTAGACTTTAGTTGTGCACAACTTCAAGGATGCAAAATTAATTACGCAAAAGTAATTACTTCCACAGTATTGACAAAAATAGCTAACCCAGAAAACATGCTAATGTAAACGTGTTGGAAAACTTGTGAATTCTACTAGGCAGTGGACCTTGCAACAATATCCTGAAACTAATGTTGGACTTAAAAAGGAAATCGAGTGACCACAGCAATTGGCTATCAAATGACACTAGTGGCAGCGACAGAATTACAGCTATTGATTCAACATTTATATTTGGGTTGTACCAAATCCATACTAGTGCACTTGTAGGAGCTTGTGCCGACAACGGCCAATGATCCCTTCTTGCTTGTGTGCTTCATCGATATGTAGGTCGAGAGAGGCCGAAGTTCATCCAAGGTAATTCCTTAGGCCTTGTTGCAACTAGAAAACCACTAAATGGAAACTTTATTCAACTACAACCAAGGTTACAAAACAATCCTTCAATCAGAACGTGTCTCCAACATACAGATAGCCATCCCACTCCATCTCGTGGGGCAAGCAGTAGATTGAGCACTAGAAAGTGACAACACAACAAAGATAATCCGCACTAATGGTTGTTGAACACACAATCTAATGAGAGGGGGGGTGAATCAGTAGTTTAGTTAAACCCTGGTTCTTAGAACATTTAAACAAGATACCCAACGTATATGCAAAGTAAAGAACAAAACAGAGATCACACACATACACAAGAATGCTCAACACCAGATTTTAATGTGGAAACCCAGAGGGAAAAACCACGGTGAGAAAAGCTGCTAGAAGCTACTGTTCTAATCCAGCCTCATAGAAAAATGTCTCACAAACAAACCTCACTGGTTACATTCAAGAGCACCCACTCTAAGGAAACGTCAACTTCCTAACTGAGCTCCAACTTAGTTTTTCTGATGGCACCAACCTATCAGAGAAATGAAGCTACAACTCCAAAAATTACAGAAGTGATTCAGAATGAATCTTGTACACTTTTTTGTTACAAGTTTGATCTGTAACTACGTCTTAACTGTGTGTCTTCTCAGCTTCTTTGCCTTTCTCTCTTAGTGTCTGGATATCTTCTAATTTGACACACCTTATTTCCTTTGCCCCTTTCACGTTGTTTGCATGTCTTTTTTGACAATTTTGAGTTAACACTCTCATGATTTTTGCAACAGCAGTAGAAAGACAGCCACATTCAAATGATTTGTTCATAGCATATATAGACAGATGCATCTTAGGGTTGTCTCACTATGAAGTGTTCACACTTCAACTTAACCAGTTCAAGCTTTTGATATGTATTCAATGCGATTTTGACTTTGTGTCTCGATTCATGCTTCAAACGGCAACATTCAAAATTTTTTTTCTGTCTTTGGCATCTGTACTTCTATTGCACTTAACTGCGCTGCTTCCTTGATCACTTCTGGTCTGCATTTAATGTGACTCTGACTTCATGTCTCGATTCATGCTTCAAACGGCAACATTCAAAACGCCTTTACTATCATAGGCATCTGCACTTCTACTTAATTGCGTCGCTTCCTCGATCACTTCGATTGAGATATCTCGAGCTCCGTGAAGATATATCGAGTTCAACACTAGTTCCAGTTGTTCTTATACAAACAGTTGGAAGACATTTATTGCGGGCTTTTTCAAATTCCTTTGTCGCGCCAAGTTCATGTTCTTTTCCTTGTCGAATCTTTTCTTATGACCTTTTGACACCTGTCAAATGCGCGTGCTTGAGATTACTATCCCATTAACCATCGAGATCCTTTTCTTCCCTTTTTATATCTCGCTACTTTCTATACCTTGGGTTCGCTTATGCTCCTTTAGATTATCCTCGATATGCTCGATCTTTATCCTTTGTTTTTAATGTTAAACTTTGGCATGTTGACGTGATCTCATTTTCTTCGGCATCTTTGTAATGCTTTTGCACCGTTGATTCTTGTAGACTTGCTTGATCTTTAACATGCCTTGACCCTTTGAGAATGCCCTATTAGACTTCCACACTTTTATCTTCGGCAAAGTTGCAAGTGACCTCTCTTCGGACAATTTATTGCAGGCTTTTTGTCAAGAGTCTTTCGAGACAATTTCTACAAAATTTATGTCCACAAAGCATTTCTTCGAACTTTTTGTCCACGAGGCTTTTCTTCGAACTTTTTGTCCGCAAGTCTTTTCTTCGGACTTTTTGTCCACAAGGCTGCCCTTTGCAACGTTCAAAAGATACCCTTCGGACTTTTTGCAATCTACCCTTCGGCTTTTCTACAAGTGTCCACTTGTCCTTTGGAACTTTTGCAATGTCCACATACCCTTCGGCATTTTTGAAAAGATCCCTTCGGAATTTTTGAAAAAGATCCCTTCAAAAGCTTTAAACGGTCCACTTACCCTTCGGCATTTTGAAAAGGTCCCTTCGGAACTTTTGCCACAGTCCACTTACCCTTCGAAACTTTTGAAAAAGATCCCTTCGGAAGCTTTGAACAGTCCACTTACCTTTCGGAACTTTTGTTAGGGACAATTTCTCTGAATGAATTTTCCAGGACACTTTCTCCGAAAGAATTCCAAGTGGCGCTCATTTCCTTTGGAAGCTTTGTTGCAGACAATTTGTCCGACAACGACTTAGTCCATTTTCTCGACAGAATTGCCTTTAGCATTTTCCGAAAGAATTCCCTTTATTAGCTGCGGGCAATTTGTCCGAGAAAAAAGATCTTTACCAATATTTCCAAAAGAATTCCCTCAATCAAAACTGCTCAACTCAAGTCTTCTGGACTTAACCCGATTGCATTTTCTGAGTAAAAGCACTTCACAAACGCGATATACATTACAGTTCTGCTCAACTCAACCTTTGGCATTAATGCTTGACCAGTTTCAATCTCAATGACATCAATGACAATTCCATGCTGTTAACTGTCACCTTGCTCAAGTTTCCAACAATGGTGTGCCCATGAATAACTATCTTGAGAAAATTTTGATTCCCCTCTTCTTGACATTGAGGCTCGTATGATATGTTGGCATTAAGTTATTGATGCCATTTAGTGAAAAGGTTTGTCCAGGGCCTTGAGGTGTTGTTGAATGCTATGCCTATTGATGAGCAACTGAAGATTGAGGTGTGATCCATGTACCTGACCTAGGCCCTATTTCATCTCCTGAAGCTCATGTCTTGGGTTTTGTGAATGTGGGGTTGGAGCTGGAAAAGGACACGTTTATTTCTTCGGTGAGTCCTGAGCAACCTATTGTGGAGCCTCAGCATGAGGGTTTTGTGGCCCACCCTATGACTTAAGCTCGTTCAGTTCCCAAGCCATCATCGGGTCAAGAGGATTTAATTTGTTCCTTGCAAATAACAAAGATTATTTTGAGCACGTGCTTTTGCAAACCAGGGCTGTGATTCTTTTATTTTATGCATAAGATGGCAAAGGAGGAGGCTTTTAACCAGTGGTGTTTACTGAACTAGGAGGCTAAAGGGATCTCAATGAACTCCTAATAGGGGTTGAGCTCGAAATATGTTTGTCTCATGTTTAACTCAAATTATGCCCTTCGTGTGTTACAATTCGTAACTTGGAACATCGTTGGTAGTCTCACTTACATTCATACGTGGCGAGATGATTTCAACCCTGATGATCGTGGTCAAGCCCATTATCCTCTCTGGTTGGAATTCCAAGCCCTGTCTGTAGTCTTTGTTGACCTCTTTGCCTGTCAGTTTGGCAAACTTCTTAGTCCAAATGGCCGTCGAAACTCCTTTTGGTCGAATCCTCACGTAAGTGTGGAGGTAGATTTAAAGCGGAAGCTCCATCCTTTTATCTTTGTTTGCACTATTGATAGTGTTTGACAACAGAAGGTGAATTACCTCAAACTCTTGAATGCCCGTTTTGCTTGTCAGGCTCAAGATCACCTGATTAAAGATTGTCCTCTTTGTAAGCCCAAGCCAAATGAGGTGGCAAGGGAGGACAAGAAGCCTGCCCCCTCTTATGCCAAAGATCTGGAGACTAGTGGCAATCAATGGCCCCACAATCTGGTATTGGGGGTCATAGAGGGGCTTCTACTGGTGGCACTGGTGCAAGCAGTTCAGACAATACAGATGTTGGTGATTCAGGGTCTAGTGGTTCAAATTTCATTGTCTCGTGTGTAGGTGTTACAGATTTTGATAGGCCTAGATTGGTGGAGACTCACAATAGGCTCATAGATCAGCCTCAAGTTAATAGTTTTTCCTTGGAGATTATACCTCTGCAAATACCTAGAAGTCCGAGTAACAGCCTTACTGCTTCTTGGTCCAATGGCATGGAGATTGCACCTAGATGACAAGTCAAGAGAAACAAGAGGAAGGTGGTTTCATCACCTTCTCATATGGGCAAGTTTGAAGGGGATCTTAGTCCCAAGCTTTGATCAAAATCATATAAGGGCACGATGATTCACTCCCCTGAGCATCGTGTTTTGGGTCGGAATGGATTAGAGATGGATAAGCATTTCAACAGCTTAGGATTTCATTCTCTCTTGAAATGAAGCTCTCCATTTTGTCTTGGAATGTTCGAGACATGACAATTCCCAGTCGCAAGCAGTTTGTGTGTGGTGTTTTACAACGTTTCAACCCAGATGTTTTTCTTCAAGAGATTAAGTTAGCTGGATTTGAGCTTTGTAATAGGATGAATTATTGTTGGAATGGCCCCTTTTGGGCTTCACAGCATTGTCAAGGGAGTGAAGGGGTAGTGATCGCACCTTCTTTGTACTTGCCTAACTTTGTGGTTGCGTCTGGTTCAAACCCCAAGGATCATTGTGTTTGGATTACTCCATTGGTGCAAGACCATGCGATAGGTTTGTGTTGTTTATGCTCCTAATCTAAGCGTTTAGCATAGCAAACTTTGGGATCGGATGGCTCCATCTCTCCCAACTACAAAATAGATAGTTGGTGGGGTTTTAATATGGCTGAATGGGATAAAGACAGATGTGGAGGTTCGCGGTCTATTGTCAGTGGATCTGAGAAACATGCTCGATGTCAGTGTAAAGCCTCTTTCCAAATATTTGATCCCAACTAGAATCAAACGAGGTTGGATTATGGTAGTTGGTTCACCTAGTCCAACTTTCGTCAAGGTAGACACAGGTTTTAGGCTTTATTGGATCACTTATATGGCCCTCATCAGGATTTGACTTTCTCAGGCCAATATCAATCCGTACAAGTGCTTATGGATGTAACGGACTCGGACCGCCTTTTGATTCAAACGGTGGATTCATTTGGCCACTCAACTGACTTCCCTCCTTGATCAAACCAAATGTTTAGCGTTTGGAGTCGGAGGACTTTCATGCTCTAATTCGGAGAGTTTGAAACCTTTCTCCCCAGCTAGTTGGTGATCAGGGGTGGATCCTTTGGTGGGACACTATTGTCTACTACACAGTCAAGTTTATGAGAGGGCGGTGTAGGATGATAGCTTGGAGAAGGAGAAAGGATTTGCGGAAGGCTCAATAACATCTTGAGGAGGCCCACACCATGCTCAAAGGGGATCTGCATAATGTGACCCTTCAAGAAGAGGTTGCAAAGGTGGAGACAACTGTTTGCCGAGGTGAGGATTATATTGCCAAGGGTCCTCAAGTTTGCTCCCGTCTTCAATGGATCCAGGAAAGAAATGAGGATTCCAAGTTCTTTTTTGACTTCTTCAAAAGGAAGATATTTGTGGAAACGGTGCTTGGATTACGTCGAGCTAATAGTTCTCTTGTTGAAGATCCTGCAGAGATCAAAATTATGTTTAAACTAAATTTCTGAAATATTTTCACTCCCTATACCCTAACAGATTGAGAGGCGTCTGCGAGAGATGTTTGTTGTAGAGTGATCCCCCGCGAGGTCTCTAGTTGGGATAGGGAAAGATTGGATGGAGACCTCTCGAAGGAAGAGCTTCACTCTGCCTTTTGCTCCATGCAGAATGGCAAGCCTCAAATATGGATGGTCTTCCTTGTAAGTTCTACAAGACCATGTGGGACACTATTTGGTGATGATTTTTGTGCTATGGCCTCTGAAGTGTTCACTTCAGGACATCTTTTTGAGTTTCTCAATCAAGCGTTAATCAAGCTTGTCCAAAAGAACACTCCCAGGGACACAATTGGGGGTTGGCGACCTATCACTTTGATTATTGTTGCTTATTAAATTATAGCCAAGGCCTTGGCTATAAGGTTTCATTTGGTTACTAGATATGTGGTGCCTCAAGAGTAGGCTAGTTTTGTACAAGGGAGGTTTATTCTAGACATTGTGGTTTCTGTCTAGGAGGCTATGGAGTAGGCTATAGAGACCAGTCAGCAGTCCCTTATTCTAAAAATTGATTTTAATAAGGCTTATGATAAAATTGATTGGTCTTTATCTCTAAGATGTTGATTTGTTTGGGTTTTGGACCTCGTTGTGTTGCCATGCTATCCACTCTCTTCACTAAAGCCTCAACCTTTGTTTTGCTCATGTTGCAGGACAGATTCATTGTATCCTTCTTCTAGATGGTTCAAAGATGGTTAAAAATCACTTTGTTGATGACTCTCTTCTTTCAATCAGAGAAACAAGTTCAGTTGATGGTGCACTTGCTTGTTTGGTCACATTTTGCTCTGCTTCTTGAGGAGTGTTCAATGATCACAAAACGAACTTTTGGCTTGTTGGAATGGATGCTCCTCCAAACCGGATCCCTGCATCCTGGTCTTATATCCACCCTGAAGTCATTGGGCATTACTTGGGTATCCCCTTTAGTTTTTGCTTGTCCCATGTTTCTATGTGGAATTGGTGTCTTCAGAGGCTTCAGAGTAAGCTACATGTTTGGCACAATAAGAACCTCTCGTTTGCAAGCAAGTTGACCATCATTCGTTATATTATCCAGGCCTCTCATATATACTATGCCTCTTGTTGGCTTCCCAGTAGGACCCAATTTCGACGACTTGCACAAATTTTGAGGACTTATTTATAGTCTAAGTTTGGTGGGGAGCAGGGTCTTCCTTTAGTTCCTTGGGACGTTTGCACCATTCCCAAGGATGAGTGGGGACTATCGCTGATTGATGTTGCCACCCAAGGTAGCATCCTTCCGGCCAAGTGGGTGGTGTAGTGTCTTGAGGGTGTTGCTTCTTGGCAAATCTTATTACAGCATCGGATTATCACCACTCAGCATGCTAGTAAAATTTGTGGAGCTTTTAGTTTATGTGATATCCTTTCATCGCCTCATTTGTTCCAAGTGTCGGGATCCCTCATTGTTAGGAGCATTTGGTCAACTTCGAAAGATGTGGCTGATTTGATTCGTTGGCATTAAGAGGGTACTAGAGCAGGATGGGATTTAGTGTGTTGTCCTATATAGAGCTCGAGGGAACAGGACTCTTGTGTTTTGGAGCTACCTCGCTTTCAGGCTTGCAGATGGAGCAAGAAGGGTATCTTTGTCTGGAGTGATTTGTGGAACTCCGTTGCTCACTCTTGGAAGGAGTGACGTGCTCTCACGTAGGAATTTCGACTCCTTGCCTCTAACCATCCTTCAATCATGGAGTTGAGAAAACTTATTCCAAAATCAAAGCTTTTTAAAATGAATATCAAGATACCTGGTCCGTTATAGAGGGATTGGAGGTAGTGTTTTTGGTCGTCCGCTTTTCCAATATGACTCTCGTCGAATGTATTCAATATTACATCAAAGACGTTTGTTATCTCGGGTCCTTAATGCTCGTTGGCTCTCCCTGGACACAGAGGATAGATGGAGTCGTTGTCGACACAGTGTGGTTGATTCAGCTTTCCTATAAGCTGAGAGTTTTTGCCTGGTTGGTTGTTGTTGACAATTTTGCCCCCACAAGGCAAATTGTCACCCCTACACTTCGGAACTTTGCTCTGGTGCCAAGTTTGTCTTGTGAATCAGTTTTGGGGTCCTTAAATGAGCATTTACAGCCACCCAAGTGGCCATCTACAGCCAAGTGAAGTTTAGTCATGCAGAGGTTTCCAAGGAGCTTGCTTGATTACAGCCAAGATATACAAGTTGTAAGTTTATTTGTTTTGTCTTCCCAAGGAATTTTTCGGATATAAGAGGTGGACTATTTCTTCGGATATTTTGTCTAAGAGAATAAGCTCTCAAAGGACTACGTAAAAGTCCGAAAAAATGACTAAGTGGCAGTCATTCAAGGCTTTTTTCTTTGGGCTTTTTGTCCGAAAGAAAGGAGAAAGGCACAATTGAGAAGACCGGTTTTCAAGTCAAGACAAAAGTCTGAAGGAATAAGGACAGTTACAAAAAGCCCGGGTGCCCTTAAATTCTTCCGAAAAGCCACTTTTGAAGGCAGCCATGCCCTTGTGGAGGGCACTAGGTCGGTGAAGTGGACCTTTTCAATTCTTCCGAAGGGCACTCCTGGAAGACAAAAGCCCTTGCGGAGGACATCTAGACATCGCGTAGGGACATTTACAATTTCCCCGAAGGGTATGTGCCCTTGAGGGGAACACTTCAAGCACGAAGACCTTGGCAAAATTCCGAAGGACAAAATTCATTTTTCCGAAGGACACCTGCCCTTGCGGAGGGCAGAGACTTAAGCAAAGGACAAAAGCAAAGTTCCCGAAGGGCACTTGCCCTTCGGGGAAAAGATGCCAAAGGAGACGAATTCCTTTGAACTTTTTGTCCAAAGGAATTCCTTCAAACAAAAAGTCCGAAAAAATTCGAGAGGATAAAAAACCCGGGGAAAATAAGAAAACAAAAAGCAAAGAAGGAGATCCTTCGGAATAATTGTCAAACAAGAAATCCGTGGGAATTTGAAGTCAGCAAAAGTCCAAAGAAAATCAAAGGCAAGACATAAGAACCTAGAAGGAATAAATTCGGGAAAATTGGCAAAGAAACGAATTCCTTCGGACTTTTTGTCCCAAGGAATAAGGACAATTTCAAAAAACCCGATAGAAAAGACAAGGGCGTAAGCAAAGGCCAAAAAAGAGAAAAGGAAATGCCAAGCCCGAAAAAGAGGAGAGACAAAGAGTCCTTCGAAAAATTTGTCCGAAGGATGAAAGCTAAAATAAAGCCCAATTCCTGAATTAAAGCAAAACACGGAAAACGCCAGAGAAAACACGAAGTGAACTGAGCATGAACAAAGACGTAAGCACAAATGACGTAAGCACAAACAAGCTGAGCCAGAACTGAAAAAGAAGAAAGACAAACGCAGAAATAGATGCATGAGCAAAGATCAAAGCAGAACTGAACATGGACATAATCATGAACAGCGAATAAAACAAATGCAGAATATAGACAAAGGCAGGATAAACAAAGATCATGCACAGACTAACGTGAAGTGACTCCAACGAAGTGAACACGTTTAAGAAAGCAAGGACGCTTCAGTTCTGAAAATAAAGTTGTCTTGCATGATAAACAGGGAAAGCGTTAAACGTTTCAAACAGCAAGAAATTCCATGCACGCACTCTCGTTTGTCTCGAAAGCTCGAAACATTCCGGCGGTTCAAACGTAATTCTTAATTTGGCATTTGCATTGATTTCATGCAAAAGGGAGACTTTCAAACGTTCCAGAAGTTCGAGTGAATTTGACTACTCTTGTTTCGAAGTTGACTAGTTTTCAAGTCAAGACATCTATTTGTAGGTGTCAAGCATCCAAAGCTTGTCTTCTTTTTTCAACGCAAGGAATTTTCATGCAAGACAAAATAGACTTTTGTAAAGGCTAAGTTGGTTTGAGTTTACTCCCTCTCTATTTTCAACGCCAATCTCTTGGCTTGTTGTAAATTTCTATATTAATGGCTTTTCAACCTTGTAAAAATCCATTCCCTCTCTTGGTAAGACCAGACTCTGCCATTGGTGAGTTGTGTAACCTCTTCAATCAATAGAAGGACTGTACTTTTAGATTTCAAGTGTTGGCATAGTGTACATTCGTTTAGCAATTTGCATACGTGGTAAATTTCTCTCCCTTCCCAAATTCTAATTCGTACCTAGTTGCTAGCTCATCATGTTATGCAGGTCATGTTCAGTGTTCTATATGTCTTTTGTTGAAGCTGTAAGTGGATGTTAGGTGGCTGCAAAGTGTCTTGTATCAGACCTCTCTCCATTGTTTTCCCTCACGTTTTTTGTCATTGGATCGAACCTTCTCATGAAATATTTATGCATAGTGATCAAGTGAAATCAAAGGTCTTCCTTTTCCCTTGTTTGATTCAGTGTTCAAGGTTCCAAGCAGAGTGGATCAACATTTTGGTGTATCACCGTCATTAGGTAGGATTTCCCTTTCAAGTTTCTTTCTCCCTTTTCCATGGTAGATTCGCAACACAGAGTAGAGATCCATTGATACATCTTACAGGAACCAGCCTTCTCTAGAGGTTCTCACCATTGAGGCACCCACCCTCATAAGAAGATCCCATTGTTTCAACCGGAGATAGGATTGGCCATTTCAGCACGTCTTCGAATTAAGGTGCAACTCCAGGTTGACAAGAATTGCATATCAGGGTCCATCCAAGGCGAACTTGGCCAAGAGTGGACTTTTTGATGGTCTTTGTCTTGTTTGCCATCGCTCGGAGACTATGAAGCATATCTTCCAGGGGAGTCAATTTGCTAGACAATGTTGGAGGTACCTTGAGACTTCATGTTCAAAGTTGTTTCAAAGCAGACTTCACTAGCGCTCTACTTTGTTTGGAGATTGTCGTTCTCAAGTTCGTCCAGCATTTACCAGTATATGGCACTGCCTGCAGATCTCAACCTTATTTATTCTCTAGAAATTAAGGTGTAAGAATGTCTTTTCTCAAGAGGATAGCTCTATGTCTACCTTTTGGTCTATGTGGAGAGATGAGGTACGCCATCAACTTCTTGCAAAAGGAGCCGTGTTGATCAAAGATACTAGGGCTTCTTGCAAAAGGAGCCCTATTGAGAGTGATCAGGTTGTTGTTGAGAGCGTTCAGACACTTCTTCGTCACATTATCAATTGTAAGCAAACAGGTCCCCAACACATTATCCTTGCAGAGTTTGGAGCTCGGCCTTTCCGACTGGAGACTATATTTGATCTGATCTCTTTCATACATCGCATATGAAGGTTTGTTGATTCTACGAGTGGGCGTGACAGATACCCATACTTAGCATATTGTTCCTCAAATAATCTTGCTCTCTTAGCTCCCTCGGCCCGAGGACGTTGTTGGTATACAAGTGTTTTTGATCTATTAGAATCTATGGGAATCAGGATGGACCGACTTCCTCCATTTATGTACTCCTTGGACGCACTGGCTCATCTTCTACCCACTAGACAGGAGCTAAACCGGATTATTAGGGATGATATTTACAAATAGTTTATTCATACTACTTGGGTAGACCCTCCTAAGGGCGTACGCCCAAAGATGGCATTTTATGTAGAACACTTCTTGGCACTAAGTGACGGGCTTATCATTCGTCCACAGTATACATTCTGCCACTAGATGCACTCTCTTCACATCCCATTAGGACAATTTTGAGTGGGTTCCCACAGGCTGAGGACTGACACTGACCACCAGATTGATCACGCGGACAAGATTTGTCAGTTATGCAATATCCTAGAGACGAAGTCCGAGGAGCACTTCATCTTCTGTTGTCCCATATACTATGAGATCAAGGGGAGATTTCACTGCCTATTTAGGGCACGAACTCTTTATGACTTCTTCAAATATGAGGGCCAAAGATGTTTGGCTTTATATATACAGGAAGTTCTTAAGCTTCGTGATCATTTTATTCAAAGACCCACTAGACCAGTCTCCACTCAGTGGATTACTTCCTTTTTCAAGGTGCTACCTTCGGGGAGAGGCACTAAGCGACAGATTGACATCAATATAGCCTCACAATCTAGATCAGTGCAACCAAAGACACTACTCACAGTTCCCCGAGTTTTCATCAGCATATTCACATCAGACTCGGCATCAGGAGACAAACTAGATCCACCAGATCTTCACAGAGGATTTTTCCTTCTAGGCGGAGGATGGAGGACAGACCAGGCTTCATATCTCCCCTTCTTCAAGTCATACTTCTATTTGGAGCTTCTTCTCTTCGGCCTTGGATGCTAGGAGAGTTCAATTTTACTCTTGATGGGTTCCCTCCTGGTTCTTCTTCCTCAGGGTTCATTCTTGTGCTCCCGATGTTTAGAGATTCTTGGGGGTTGCTCATTTCTTTTGCTCCCTTCTTTGGACCTGAGTGTGATTAGCCATGGCTCTTTTTGGTCTTTTGGTTCTTTGACTCTGAGCGTGGTTGCTCTTTGCCATGTTTTATACTATTTCTTTCAACATTGTTTTTCTTGCTTTTGGAGACCTTTTTGGTTTCCCGCTTTTTCTTGACACATTTTTGTAATTTGCAGTCTCTTTGACCTACTTTTGTGGTCATTAGTTGGACATTAATATATTTATCTTATCTTATCTACCTTTGTTGCTTTAGGATGAGGATATGATTCTCATTGTATATACCCATTTCAATCTTTGATTTGTTCTTTGTAATTTATTTTTTGTATATATAAGATGTATCTTTCACAATAAAATAAAAAAGTAATTAAAGGCTTCCACGGGCATTTTTTTATTTTGTGGGGTTTGCCTAGTGTGTTTGAATCATCTTAGGGTAAGTTTTATAAGTTTGTGCTATCTGGCGTGATGCCTCATAGCGCACCTCAGTAATCGTCAAAAGGGTGTGCAACTTTTGGAGTGGACCCACAATTTCATTTAGGACAATAATTGAATAATTGTGGCATAGATAGTAATGACCATGCTTATCCAAAATGGATGCTTACATGGGGAGCATCCAACATCTAAAGTGGGGCCACAATAGTGGAGAGAAGATCTTCATGACATCGGTTTGGCAATTATCTCAAGCAAAAAGAATGCAGATTAATGGATTGTAATTCTCACTGATTGAGATCAAAACGCGAGACAAGATCCAACATGCAATGGCTTTTTGTGAGTGAAAATTCTAGCAAAATAGGAATGAGCACATGCCCCATCATGAATTATCCCCGTCGTGTGTCATTTGTAATGGGGTATCATGTAGTTCAATGATAATGAACTGGGGCCAATTGAACTCCTTTTGTGTTTAAAATATCTCGTGGATGTGTGGAGCAAATTCATCTGACAACCCATTCAGATGCTTGCGTGCATAGCATCACTCAATTCCTACGGCCATAGCTTAAAAAATGGGTTGGATGAAATGATTGTGCAGAACATGAGCATAGATAAAATCTATGAACGATTCTTCAACACAATGAATCAACTGTCGGCGAGTGGGCTGCATGGTGGTATGGATGGTGAGGCCCTCGATGGTTACACCAAACAAAAAAGTAAGCAATTATGAGCAAAGGTTGATCACTTTATCACAAAGAACTAAGTTAAAGTTGCAATAGTTTCGCAATGCTTGGAGGGGAAGAGCCTTAGGCTCTCGCAAGGTAGGTATAGCAATGAGACCCCATACCCAACTTCTTTGAGCAAGTCTTGTGTGGAAAATCCATATAGATATTGATACATGTGGATGATTGAATTGACCAAATCAATATGTTGTATAGTGGTATTGATGAGAATGGTGGTGTCTGCCACTACATAACCGTTGTTGAGCCATAGATTGTTGGGAATGAGCAACTATGGCTGTCACTGGATTTGGGTTTGTCTATGGATTTACAATCATGGCAACCAAAGTAGACATATAGAATGTTGCAAGCAAAAAGAGTTGCTTGTGGCAAAAGAGAGGTCGGCTACTCCTTTCCCTGTGGATCATTGGCGGTGGACTTACAATGTTGAATCATAAACTTCTCCATGAGCTCAATGATGGTGTGATTGACAAAATGAGTGCTGCAATCACCTTGGATTTCCTATGGGAAACCAAAGGGAGTTATGATGATGTGATAGAAAAATTTGGCAACCATTGCATCATCATTGGTCTCAATCGTTGTGACTTCCAGCCATTTAATGAAGCAATCAATGGCAACCAAAATATATTTTCTTCCTTTAATTTGACAAGAAAGGGTGCCACAAAATCAATTGCCTATTGCTAAAATAGTGGGTTGGCAAGATAGGTTTGAGAGGAGCAATATCTTCGTGTTGTAGGCGCCCAACCCGTTGGCAAATGTTACATTGTTGCACCCATTTCTCAACATCTAAAAACAAGGTGGACCATCATGGTCTGTGTAACATGATCCAGCAAGCGGTGTTCTTGGCCGAAGCATGCCTGCCAAGCTTCATGTAGAACATTTGGTAATTGAGAAAAGGGCACCAATCTCTACAATGAACCATCATTGCCGCAGCAATAGAGATGATTATTAATAAAAGTGTATGAAAGGGACTCTCAAGCATTCTTATTGTGCAAAACAGCATGAAAAGTTTTGGGGAACTACCTTGTCCACAAAAATATAAACATTAGCTGAGTGGGATCATGCTTTGTGCCGACATGAACAAATTATTGTCTAGTAACTCATCTTGCAATTCAACAGTCTTGTCAGATTCAATGCAGGACAAAAGATCCGGCCCAAAGTCAACTTTCCCAGGTTTGATGAATCCTTTGAAGTCATACTCTTGTAACAAGACATTTTAGAGACTCAATCTTCCAATGAGCAAAAGGTTACTAACAATGTATACTTAATGGTCCAATGAAATATCCCTTTTGGGCTTAAACTGAAATAAAGGGGTTTTCCAACAAACCCTACCAACAAAAGAATAAATCCTAGCACCACATGCAAATGCTGAATTAGATAAATCAAAACCTAGCCAAACAAATAAGAATTTTCTATATTTTCTCAAACCCTAGCTGCTGCAATAAAATTCAGAATGCTGGAAGTGCCCGAAAATGGCACAAAATAGATATTTATTTATTCTAAAAATTATAGAAAATTTACAATAATTCCAGCCAACAATCTTGGCTCCAAAACTGAATTTTTCAATGCAAAATCGCTGGAAATAAATCACAAAATTCATCAATATATATCCTGTTATTGAACATTAAAAGAGGCTAAAACAGCCCTAGAAACTCCTTTGCCCAGCGATAGGGAGGGGTCGTTGACCTCTCCTAGGGGTTCATTGTCTTTCTAGGCCCTTAAACCCTTGAACCATAGTTGTTGCCCCTTATTTTCACCTGCAACAGCCCTAGAAACTCCTTTGCCCAGCGATAGGGAGGGGTCGTTGACCTCTCCTAGGGGTTCATTGTCTTTCTAGGCCCTTAAACCCTTGAACCATAGTTGTTGCCCCTTATTTTCACCTGCAAACCCTAGTCTCCCAGCTGTAATAACCGATTTGCTGCCAAAATGGCCTCACAAACCAAGGCGTCTCTCTCAAGGATGAAAGAAATTGCCACACTCCTAGCAGATGATATGTGCTGCAAATTGCCCAAAATGATGAAATTACTGCAAAATCAGACCAATGAAGCTCAATGCAACCCTTGAATGAGGATGCCCTAGTTGAATGTAAGAGTTTTCGTCCTTACTCTAACTACCATTGAAGGGTTTCGTCCTCAATGGCTAAGTTAAGCATTTTCATGCTAAAGCTTACAAATTCAATTATCAAAAATAGCATCCCTTGAAATGATCCCCTCCTTTGCTTTTATACACCACCCCCAAGGGATACGCCCAAAAAGGAGGGAAATACCTTTTCAAAAAATAAGAAAGAATAATGTTTACAAATCCACTTGTGGATTGGCACCCATGACCCTTAAAAGGCCCCAACTTAAGTGAACTTTTATAACATAAAGTATTTTTTACATGTGTTCTTTAAGAAACCAATTGTTCCCCTTCTTTTCTCTCTTTTCCCTTAGCCCATGGGAAACGGATTAAGGCTAACGGTCTTCGAAGATGCCCCAATCAAAAGTGGGACATGACAATCCTCCACACCCAAAATTGCTTGTCCTCAAGCAATTGCAGCAACCAAAGAGCTGTCCCCACCATAGGCCTTGTGCAAAACTTGATCCTTGGTCCTTCCCATGGGGGAAAATCCTCATGACAAAGCCCCTTGCTGTTGTACATGAAGATCCTTTGCCGTTTGTGCAAACTGGAAATGAAAAAACAGCAGCCTCTAGTCTTTTCCTCCTGTCTCCTTGGGGCCCCATACATTAGATGTATCAAAAAGATGAAGAGAAATGAAAATTTCTCCGAATTTGTAGCGTTATAGTGGCTGGAAAAGTGTATTCCAGCAAAATAGTCTTCACCAATTTGGGCCTTGATTGCCCCTATATCAGCGCTTGCACAAGACACAAACACATTAGTCCAAAAGAGAGTTTTCCACCTCCCTTCCATGCGTGAAATGGCTGGAAGGAAGTGTGAGGATGCCCTTCAGAGCATATGAAAGATGTCTATGCTGCCCCCACTCTCCAAAGTGACCTCAAAATTCAGAAATCCTCCAACTAGAGAAGTTGGAAGTTTCCTCACCATGATTGAAATCCGCCCTTTGCCAAAAGACCATCAACACATGTCCATATACTCCAAAAGAAAAGTAGAACCAGCCACTTCCCTCTTGATTAGTTGGTTGTGTGTGCAAACTTCAAACCTCTTATGACTCCAAAATATGAATTCATTCATCCACAACTCACCTTTAGAAGGTAACATCATGCAATCAATCTTCCCTAAACTTCTGAAATTTTTCAAACTCGCCACTTCATGCCTTCCGTGGGCTGGAAACTTCCTTAATAGGGTTTTAGTCCAAACCTTGGCCTCAAGCTCAAATGTTCCCTTACCTTAGAGGGAATCACTTCAAAAGGAAACTTGTATCTTATGTTTTGAGGGTTGTGTTTATACATTACCTCTTTGCAAGTGTTGCAAAAAATCAAACCTTTCACTACCAACTTGCTCCTTGATGAACCCATCATATTTACAATTCCAAGAGGAGTCAAAGTGAAGCTATGAACCACCTTAGAGGAGCTGGAACTGTCATTAAAAAGGTGACAGGAAAATACACTAAGGCTACCCCTTACGGTCTTCCTCCCTTGCACGTGTACCTTGGAAAGTGGGCTCCCTTGGAATTCAACCCAATGCCCTTTAAGGCCCTCAACGTGCCTTGTACTTCTTCATCAAATTAAAGGTATGGGTCACTAATTTGAATTAAGAGAACAACTTGGAACAACATTGGATACATACCTTTTGTGTAGACAACGTGGTGAAGTGATAATCTTGCCATGATGCCCACATGAAAGTCCATTGCTTAACCTCATGCTGCCCCCTCCAATTAGGCCTCCAATATACACCACAAGTGCATAAAGTTTGAAGGATTTCTCCTTCCATGGTGCTGCCCCAAGTGTATTCTACCTTATGAAACTTACAACAGTTGTTGGTACCATCAATTTTGGCTCTCAAGCTCACAATTTAATGCCCCCCAAAGGCTGGCAGCTCCCACATTGAAGTTATGACCCCATCCTTGCCCCCATACTCAATTGTCCTCTCACCTTAGAGAGAATCATCTCAAAAAGAGACCTGTACTTACTGTTATGAGGGCTGTATTTGCCATTTACCACCTTGCAAATATCCACTAAAGTCAAACCATTCATGCCTTCTGTGTAGATACCATGAAGATGTGAGCAACCTTCCCTTGGTGCCTTCATGAATGTTTCTTGTTTCTTCATTTTCTGCCTTTTACCAACATGCTCTTTTCGTTCAACATGTTTACAATGAAACTGACAGCTTTTTTCCTCTATAGTGCTGCCCTTTCTTTGTCTTCCACCCCCTATGAGTTGGAGGAGTTGGAGACTTTAAGCAACTCTCCTATTGTTCATCGATTCCCATTTCTGAAGTTGCCCCCTTGTTGCAAGCTCAAACAATTTCAAAGGAATGTCCAACTCGCCACCTTCCTGTCAGAACACATAGTCAACAACCTTTGGAATACATATTAAGCCTGAAAAGTGTTAAAATTTCATACCTTGGGAGAGCTGTTCATTCTTTGCACATACCAACTTTTTGTCACAAAGAAAGGACCCAAACTCCCTTGCATTTTCAAAATTTACAAGGGGTTGTAACATGCCAATATTTTCAGATTTCTTTGGATGTGTGAACAGCTAAGTTTGCCTATTTATTTGGACATCTGTCCCTTCATAATTTCCAGCATGGATTATTCCCTTATTTTCAGACCTGATGGTGTCATTTTCCAGCTGAGTTGGCACCCTTTTTATTGATTTATTTAAGCAAACAACCAGCTGGATGGGCTTGTATAACTTAGAATTTTCTGAGTGGGTTAGAGGCCTCCTTCCATCAAAAAATTTAGTTTCTCTCATACACCATACTATCTGATTTTTTGCCCACTCCATGGCTAGTGTTAATTCGCCATTTTCAGAATTACCAAAGTCTTTCAAACATGGAATGGAGAGAATTTTAACATACCTTTGGGGCTGCCTATGTTCAGAAATTTGTCCCCCTTGGACCCCATTGAAGGAACAACAATTTTCAGAATTTAAAACACTTACCGAATTCGAAGAGGGGTGAATCCCTCTTGGTGGTGGTGGCTGCCCAAACTCAGAAATTGCAGCCTTTTCCCATGGTCTGAAAGTCTTTCTTGGATCCCAAATAAAATATGCACTTTGATCCATCTCAAAGAGTGGATTGTCAAAATATTGGAAGTTATTTATATCTTTTTGCTCAAATTCTACATTTGCAACTTCTGAATTTTCTGAAAAATATCCCAAATCAAGGTCTTCTTAGAGTCTAACGAGCTCATCAATTACTTGCTCGACTTCCCTTGCCCTTGCTTCATTCTCTTGCTCCCTAAACTTCCTTGCAACATCAATCCAGTTTTCTGCCTCAAGAAGTGCCCTTTGACTATTTTTTAAAAAGTCCTTGGTAGATTCAAGCTCAAGGGTAAGCTTATCCACCTTAAGCTTCATTATCTTATGAGCGTTTAAGGCCTCATTTGCACATTTGATGGCCACCTCCTTGTCTTTGACTACATGAAAATATTCTGATTTTGTTGTTTCTATTGCAACCTTGATTGTATGTAAATCCACAATAGTGACAATTTCCTTCAAGTGTTCTTTCCCAACTCTAGTTTCTTCAACAACTTTAAAAATTTCATCTACGGTTCACTTGTTCCCTTCATACTCTCCAAAGTCTCTTCCCTTGGTTTTCCCCTTTCATTATCTATAATTTGCAGCTCCCTTTGCTGCCCACAAGCTTGATGTAAAACCTCACCTTGCTGCCCCACAATATCGGATTTTTAGTACTCAGAAAAAACAATACTTCACTGCCCACTAACCTCTTTCACTTCTAAATTTGTGCCCTTTTTTGGTGATAGATCCCTTGGGCAATTCGCTAGAGGCTCTTCCTTCTTTGCTCTTCCACTTTTATTTCTTGTGTACACCTCTAAAAATCCTTCCAAGGTGTTATAGGTTGCCTTCATATCAGCGATCCTCTCATAATCATCAAAGGCCATAAGCTTGTCCTTGTCCTCTTTATTTTGTTCCTCCAACCGTGCCCTTTGAATAGGATCATTCCTTTGCCTTTCCTTGAATGATGCTAGGGTTGCATCATTGATAGCAAATTGTTGTACAAGTTGATACTTATTGTCTTTTCATTTTGTCCCTATCTCTTTTTTGTACACGCATCAACAACTCTCAGATAGGATCCATTGTAAACAATTCCAAACCCTACAGTTGGCCAAGATTTTGGCTCTAATACCAATAAAAAATCCCTTTTTGGGCTTAAACTAAAATAAAGGAGTTTTCCAACAAAGTAATAAATCCTAACACCACATGTGCAAATGTTGAATTAGATAAATCAAACCCTAGCCAAACAAAAAAGAATTTTTTGTATTTTCTCAAACCCTAGCTACTCCAATAAAATTCAGAATGCTGGAAGTGCCCCAAAATGGCACAAAATAGATATTTATTTATTCTAAAAATTATAGAAAAATTACAATAATTCCAGTCAACAATCTTGGCTCCAAAACTGATTTTTTCAATGCAAAATAGCTGGAAATAAATCACAAATTCATCAATAAATTCCCTATTGTTACTGAACATAAAAAGAGGCTGAAACAGCCCTAGAAACTCCTTTGCCCAGACCTAGGGAGGGGTCGTTGACCTCTCCTAGAGGTTCGTTGTCTTTCTAGGCCCTTAAACCCTTGAATCACAGTTGCTGCCCCTTATTTTCACCTGCAAACCCTAGTCGCCCAGCTGTAATAACTAATTTGTTGTCCAAAATGGCCTCACAAACCAAGGTATCTCCCTCAAGGATGAAATCGCCACACTCCTAGCAGATGATATATGTTGCAAATTGCCCAAAATGATGAAATTACTACAAAATTAGACCAATGAAGCTCAATGCAACCCTTGAATGAGGATGCCCTAGTTGAATGTAAGGGTTTCCGTCTTTACTCCAACTACCATTGAAGAGTTTCATCCTCAATGGCTAAGTTAAGCAGTTTCGTGCTTAAGCTTACAAATTCAATGATCAAAAATAGCATCCCTTCAAATGATCCCCTCCTTTGCTTTTATACACCACCCCCAAGGGGTACACCCAAAAAGGAGGGAAATACCTTTTCAAAAGACAAGAAAGAACAACTTTTAAAAATCCACTTAAGTGGATTGGTGCCCATGACCCTTAAAGGGCCCCAACTTAAGTGAACTTTTATAACATAAAATACTTTTTACATGTGTTCTTTAAGAAACCAATTGTTCCCCTTCTTTTCTCTTTTTTTCCTTAGCCCCCGGGAAACGGATTAAGGCTAAGGGTCTGCAAAGATGTCCCGATCAAAAGTGGGACATGACATCCAAATAGAAGCAAAAACTTAGTAGCCAATAAAAAGATTATGGCTTAATCCTCACACTCTGTTGTAGTATAGATGTGCTCTATGCCAGATAGTCGCAAAATAGACATGTTGATCAATGTTATCATTGCCAAGTTGCACAAGGACCACACCCACCACAATGTTGGAAGCATTGGTATTGACTTGGAACATCTTCCAATCAGGGAATCACAAAATAGGCTCCTCGGCAAGTTTTTATTTAAGGTGTTCAAATACTTCTTGGCAATGCATCCAATAGTTCAAATTTTACATCTTTCAACAACAAATGCTCAAGTAGAAAGGTGAGGGGAGAGTACCCCCAAATGAACTTACAGTAATACCCTAAATATTTCCTTTGGAGTTGGCATATGTAATCTTAGTAGAGTCCATCAACAGCCATATATTGTGCCAATAGTTTTCCAAAGCACAACATGAACCGACATTTGTCCGCATTCAAAGATAGGCCACACACATGGCAGCGCTGAAACATAGTCCGCAAATGCTGAATGTGCATAGTTAGTAGGCCATAAATGACCCAATAATATAAGTATATTTTAATGAAAGCATGAAGATGATTGCAAAACATGTTGGTAATAACACGGATGAAACAGGCAAGAGCGTTGGTGAGTTCAAAAGGCATCATGGTGTAGCAAAAGGAACCCCATTCAATGACAAAAATCTTCCTCCACATATCATCAGAATGAATGCACATTTGGAAATATCCACAAAAAACGTTTGTGAGGTAAAATTTGCAGCCTACAATATGCTCCAAGACGTCCTCAATGAAAGGCATAAGGAATGGGTCCCGCACTGTAACATTATTTAATTTGAGGAAATCAATACACTCTAGAGCTACCAATTCTTTTGTCACACAACTACAAGAAGACTGGCCCACTTGCTATGCTCACATGGTATGATGATGTCGTCTTTCATCAATTTATCAATCTCACTCTTAACTACATCATTGAGGTGATGTGGAATGCAACGAGGCTATTATCGTACTAGTTTTGCTTCTGCCTGCCATGGAATTGGCATCTTGCCCAGCTCCGCAAGAATCCCTTTAATATCCACACAACCATGCGAAAACGTCTTAAAACTTGGAATTTGGTAGTTTGGGCAAAAAATAATTATCCCAACAATTTCCAATCTCAATGGCATGTCCATTAAGCAGTTGGATGATGTGAGTGTGGAGAGGATGGTTCTCATTAATGGAGGGCATGGAAGGTACTAAATGCTGCAATCATCCTCACATATGGCAATATAATGTGTAGGAAGAACAAGCTCCAAACTCTGGGCTGCCTAAATCATGTGGGGATCAAAGGAGCATTTAGGAGAAAGCTGAAGGTGGTAGCTAGTGGCTTGGATGGTGCAATAAAAAGAGTCGGTGCAGAATACTTAGAGTAATGCAGACCAAAGGTTAGGCCAACAACGAGTATGGAAATGACTTTGTTGATTGAAACACCATGCCAAAGGTGTATCGAGCAAAATTTATAGGAAGATGCATGGGAAAAGAGGTTTGGGGAATGTCAAACCCTTCTCAGCAAAGGCAAGACAATGTCAATAGATGGGTAAAGCACAAAGTGACAAAACATCCCAAAGGGATTGAGGGAAAAGCAATGGCAGAATGCGACCAATAAAGACTGTGGTGGGAAATGAATGGTAAAGTTCATCGAGAAACAAACAACTGTGCAGTCAATGAAGGAACTATACAACAAGGAAATGCAATTGGGTTCGTCAAAAATGTGCACAAAAGGCAATCATTCAGGAAATGTGGATAGGGTGGAGCAGACCCAGATTACTTGGGAGGGGGAAGATGAGCAATGTAAAGGAAAGACTTTACTAATCAGTGCAAATTTCAAGTACGTTGCTCGTGCAATTCGCTCTACTAATTATTGAGATATCCATCTCTATATTTACAAAGGTCTCAAAGGTATCCATCTACAGTACTCCATCATGTGGCAATGTCAAGCTCCACAACATGGATGCATCAAATGGTTGCTTCTTTGTGTCATGTATAATTGATCTAGATGGCTTCGTGTCGTAATAGTTCATATGTATCTGCATTCTCCAGTAATCCATTGGATGAGTCCAACTCCGTAGATTCACAAGGACCTATCCAAGGCGGTTGATTATGATCAATGAGTGCAAAGTGGAGTTTGGTCCAATTCTCCTTAGCCTTGAGCCATTTCATTTCAATGTTAATGTTTGAGCACATGGTTGTCCCAAAAGGATGCGATTAGACTACTCCCTTACAACCTTGTCCATCTCCATAACTTCAAAATCTTTGTGGATGTGAAATTCGCCGACTTGGATGATGACATGGTGTCGAAGTCCTTTGGAATGCACATACACATTGTCACCCATGCGAAAGATGCTAGTGGGCGATTCCAGTTCCAGTTTCTTGAGATGCCCCTAGAAAATATTAGTGACAATGTTTGCTTCAGTACCTTGGTCAATAACAATATCCAAAACGAGGATGCTCTTCAAGTGGACACCAATCCGCAAGTGTTGTTTCACAATACGATGGGCATAACTAATTGGGGTTAACACGTAATCCATCTCATAGATAGAAGTCAGGAGTTATATTTTGTGTAGTGCAACTTTATCTTGAGATGAATTCTGCAAAGCCTCCAGAAGCTAACAAAACTATTTAAATTCTGCAGGATGATGTATACTTGGCGGCAACAAGCACTGCAATAACTCAAATAGACGTCAGGAGTAATATTTTGCGTAGTGCAACTTTATCTTGAGATAAATTCTACAAAGCTTCCAGAAGCTGACAAAACTGTTTAAATTCTGCCGGATGATGTACATTTGGTGGCAACAAGGACTGCAATAACTCAGCCTCTATAGCAGCTAATGGGGCGGTGTCACTAGTTGCTTCCCTTTGCTCTATGAAACTAATCTTGGCCTTGCCTCCGTTGAAGCTTGCGACACAATTAGAGACAAATCAGTCTCACAAAATTGACATTTTTTTCATGTTGTGATACAATGGTAGGAATGCGGTTTGGATTTGTTCCCATAAAAATAAGCAAATTATCCACTTGCTCATCCATGTGCAAATACATGGCAGAAAGGCATTCTATAAGATGCATCTACCCTTTAGTTGGATTATCCAAGTATTATCTAGCAGCCTCCTCCAGCTTGCCAATATTGGTTCCAATGGCTCTCTAGTTCGAAGCAATCAACAATGTCATGTGTGACATACCCAGACATAACACAAAAGGGCATTCCAGCTTGCTGCAAAAAAAATCTAGCAGTGTATCCCCATGTAACAACATTGATAGCATTGGACATGACCCAATGAAGCGTTGGCGTTCTGATTCTAATATTGCTCAACAAGAGGATTTAATCTTTGCCACTGCCAAAGTCCCCATCTTTAGAGTTGTGGTAAATTAGCCACTTCTTGTTGGATGACTTGAATAGCCTTGACATTAGCCAAGGGATGTTGGTACGGAACAAAATATTTCACCATAACTCATGAACGATTAGTTAAGTCAGCAAAGCATTGGATGTATTGTGGTTAAAGCAATAGTAGAATAGATTGCACTGAGTAGCAGCCACATTAACAGTGATGTTGGACACAGTTGGGTGCTAGGATGCAACTAAGAGATGCAGTGATTGCAGAATGGGTGTCGCGAGCTAAGTCAATATTGCTAGCAATTGGAAGCTGTCAAGCTTAGATTCATTATGCAAATGATTTTGTTTGCATTTGTGGCAATGGACACCCTAATGTGCTGGCTTAATGACAAATGTCGAAAAAAAATTGTCAGTTTTCCCATTCATACTTTGGATCTCAATCTCCAAGGTGTGCGAGTGGAAAAAAACATCCTTCAAGAACCATTCATATTGGTCCACAAGTGTGGCAGCATAATCCATTGCATACTTATATGTCGCATGCTTCCGTGTAAACTGCAAACACACATTTGGGGGAACTGCATCGTGGAGAAAGTCAATTTTCAACTGATCTTATACTGCAAAATCAAGGCAAATGCAAAAATTGCAGAATTGATCAAACTATTGCTCAGTCTCACCAACATTCCACTTGATATGCTAGAGTTGCTCAAACACACCATTTAAAGTTTCTTTCCACTTATTCGGAAATGAAATAATTCTTTGAGACCTTCCGCTTTGTCGTAGCTTGTCAAAAAAAATTTAGTTCAATCAGCCATCCAAGTGCCTAGTCCTTTAGAGTTCCTTGGAACACCAAGGCCGTCTCTGCATCGTCTATCGTGCCTGTCTCTTTGCAAAAAAAATCAAACTTCCAAATGTGTCGTTTGCCGTTTGTTTTGCCATCATGCTGCGGATAGGGCAAATTCTACAAAAATGGATGTTGTGACTATGGTGCAGTGGTCTCGGACGTCAAAGGCGTGAACACCATATGGGTGGCCTCAGCGAAAGACATTGCGATGCAAAGGGTTTTGTGGAATGGTGAAAGCATGTGCGGTGACTCAAGACAAGGTTGTTTCATCGGAACGGCAATTTATCTCACAAGCACGACACAATGCTTGTGCAATGTAAGTCTCCCGAATGCCACTGAAGAAAGACTCGGGAAGACAGGCTGAGGAAAGGGAATTACTCAGAAAAATAGCAGATGCACCATTCTAACAGCAAGGTTCAACCACGGCAGGGGCACCAAATGTTAGTAGGTAGGTATAATACATTAAAAGTATTCAGGCTAACTTTAAAATATAATAACATACAAAGACATCCATATGAATAAAAAATAAAATACATCAAACAATACACCACAAAACTGCAGTCAACATAGCACTTGGCTTCATATTATATTTGCAATCCACAGTTACAATCTGCAATCCACAAAACATTATAAAGACAGACAGCATAACGGCACATAAAAAGACTTGTTACAAAGGCATTGCCCAGCTGTTCTTTTACAGCATTCTTAGCCCACCTACCGTATTTATGATTTGCTTATGCATTTAACGTGGTCAGCCTCCTACTATATTACATTCCCCAAAAATACAATATGTGCTGCATGCAATAAATACAAGGGCCACAAAAAACCAAAATAGGAACTTCTACCCTAACAACTATCATGAACTAATGGAATAATAGTAAGTAGAAAGTTAAAAAAATTGGGGCAGGAAGTCACAACTGCATTCACAACATCACCAAATTATTTTAGAATTGTCACATTGAAAATTATAAAATTATGAATATAAAATTGATTTTTTCTCCATTTCTTGTTTAACCCCTTTTTTATTAACATAGTAAATGTTTTAAATGCTTTAGATTTACCCTGTCTGGTTTTGATAACACTCAACTGGACTCTTGTTGTTTTTCTTGCAACTATGGTATTATGAGGATAGTACTTACATCCACGTTTGAGGTAGAAAAACACATATGTACCAGATGCCTACATTTGTGACTGAAAAGGTTGTTTGCCTTAGAATTCTACATGCAGTATGTTTCTGCCAATGACTTGTTTGTTAAAAAGCAGAAGCGTTTGGTTTGATGCCCAGTGGCCCTTGATTCCGTCAATTTCTTAAAGAGATCGAGTGGAGCTTTGTAAGTCAAGGCTAAAGCCTATAAATTGTTCAAAGGTGTCACATTGACCCCATGATGTCGCAGCATTCTACTCTGCATGTTATATAGCATAGGCCCTTGGAGCTTTTAAGCATTAGAAAGATTCCAATGAAGAGTAGTCAAGAAATTGTCTTGGGAATGCTCCAGCAGCAAACAGGAATTCTCGCCCTCCTACATCAGCAAAGAAGAGGAGACAATTACAAATTTGGGGCGTGTTGACTGATGACTACGATGAAAATTCAAAGTCCTCTTGGCGCACGGGAGAGAAGGGAGATGATGACAAAACTCATATAAAAGATGATTCTGAAGTGCAGTCTTCATCAGCCCCTCCATCTGCTAGGGTACAAACTCCACCAATCTTCACTTCAATTCTAATTGATATAGGTCTACTTTTTAAATTTAAGTGAAAGGAAATGGGGAACAGATTGAACAATTTACCATTAGCAGAGAATAGGCCCCTTTGAATATTGAACTATATGCTGAGAAGAAAAGAAGGCAAACATCTGTTACTGCACGGCAATATTCTCTTTCTATTCCATCTTCTAACGAGACATCAGTGACTAAAGTTGCTTCATTGGTCAAGGAACCAGCAACAGTGATTGGAGCAATATGTGAAGGTATCTCTCATATTCTTGAGTCTCATGTTTCTGAGAGTGCGTCACTACTTGAGAACTGGCATTCTTTTGGCAATGAGTTGTCTGTTGAAAATTAGGAGGGTGTGATTCAATTTCCTGAGGTGCTTGGTGCCCTCAAGTTCTCAAGAGAGTGGAGCTTGGTGAATCGCCAAAACCTCTAAAATTTCCTAAGGTACATATCGCCCTTATGACATCAGTTTCAGTCTATTGTGGAGGCAGTAAAACAGTTGTTTAGCTTGATGGCTTTCACTCCAAGAGGTGCTTGGTGGAGTCAAGTTATCAAGAGATTGGAGCTTGATCAATCAACAAAACCTCTAAATTTTCCTAAGGTACACATTGCCCCTATGATATCAGTTTCAGTCTATTCTGGAGACGGTAAAACTGTTGTTTAGCTTGATGGCTTTGACTCCAAAGCCCAACAAGTCACGTGATATGGATACCAGAGAAGATACCACTCCTCCAGGTGATACAATGAATACATCAAAGATGGACACAATATAGGCTGTAGGATTGCTGAAGTCTGCAATGGAATTTACTGATCATAAAATGAATGAAATGTTTCTTAACCTCCAGCATGATAGTTGAAGTGACTGAATTGTAACATCAGGTTGCAGAATTGCAGTCACAAATTGCAGCAAAACATGCACAAATTGGGTAACTTTCAGGGGAAATGGCTGAAAAAGATGAAGAATTGCAACAACAAACTGCAGGCAACCCTCAACTCAAGTCTGAGATTACAGAGTCACAAGATGAGATCAGGAGATTGGAGGAAGACAGCCACCAAATCAAGTCTTCCAGGTGGTGGATGTCCTTCTTAAACAGGAAATCTCCAAGTTGAAACGTAATGGGGAAATATTTTGGCATATCCTCTCTTGCATAGCCACTTACTATGATCAAGTCAAAAGATTTGATGCGGAGGTTGGAAATGTGGAGCGATATGTTTATTCCATAAACCTGATGCAATAAGACGCATGCCCATATTGCATGCAGCCGGTGATTCTGGAGTTAGACAAAACAGTTTCCTTCCCTTTTACGCTTGATAGCAATTTTTACTAGATACAAATTGAAGGAGGCATGGAAAACCTGCAGAAAGAAGCTCTAGAAAGCTAAAAATGGATTAAATGCCAAAGCAGATGATGTCACCTATCTTGTAGGGAAAGGCTTCCTTGTTCCGCAGGATAATGTCCTTCAGTAGCCCAAGAGGGAAGATCTCTTGCAAAAAATTAGTGTGATGCCTGTAATAGGGGACAGGCAGTTGCAAGAAGGGAACATTCCTAAGCCAAAATTGGTTAAGGAGCTGGTACTTTCTTGAGTTATTTTTAATAATTTAGTTCAGATAATTATAGAGCTGCCAAGACAATGAAGCATAATTGGGAAGAAGCGTTTGGCGGAGGCAAGGCGAAGTGACTGGTTTTTTCTCTCTGCTGTTTTCTTGCTGTCTTTTGGTCTTTTCTAGTCATTTGATGTTTTGGGCAGGTTGTAATGCTCTGTGTAGCTCTTTTGGCCAAACCTCCATGTTCCTTGTAAAGGGCAGGGTCCCTATTTAAAACGCAGCTTTACCAATAATAAAAAAATTATAGAGCTGCATGCACAAAGAAGACAGGTTTTATTCGAGGAATTCCCTTCAACGCTTGAAGGACTTCAAGAGTGAAATGTTTCTTCAAAAAGGAAATTGGCATGCAACTGTTGAGACCTTCCTCATTTCCTGTTCCACTTCTTAAAAGTGGTATCATGCAATGAATAAGTTTCGTGAGACATGTAGAGGAGTTATATGGTAGACTCATTTGTCAATTTTGAGAGCCATCCAAGTTTGCATGGGAGCTGTAATAATTATTGGCATTTTAACTGTCAAGAGATCCTTTAAACTTTTTGACTGATAATTGGCCTACAGCCCTCAGTTCCTTGTGTTTTCCTGCGTGATCTGTGTATTTTATTTCCATCATCTTATCTTTGTATATTTTTTCAGTTTTGTTATAGTCAAAGCAGCAGCTCCATTTAACACTCATTTCCAATCTTTTGCTATCCTTGATTAGATTTAGTCTCCTAGATAACTGTTACGCAAGGGGAACTTCATGTGATTGTATCACAATGTTCATCTTTGCAATATTTGGCCTGGGTTGTAATAAATACTTATGAAATTCTATTTATCAGCTTCAAGTGAATCAAGCCAGCCCACATAATGTTAAATTTATATGGAACCTTTATAACTGTTTGATGACTTGTTAAGGAGAAATTCAGTTATTTTATATTCATTTTATTTGGTTATTTGTATTTGTCACATTTCATTTCCTGCAAAGATTGTCTTTTATATCTATGGAAGAAACAAACAAAAACAAATTTCATGACTTGATCAAGCTTTTAATGGTCACTCTTGAGCATAGCAGTTGACATGATCTGCAGCTGACTTGATGATACTTTATGTGATTCACCATCATTCTCACTAGAGTGGCTTGGTGTTGCTTCTATGGGTTGGAGCATCTTTCCTTTGATTTAAGGTTCCAAGATTGAGTTTCTGCAGAGCTTGTGTTTGGTAATGATTCAAAGCAATCTTGCATGATATTTGACATCCAAGCATGTGTGATTATTATCTTCATCAGTTCTCATCTTGGAGATGATTCACTTCTTGTAGCATGTATTGCCTTGTTATGCAGCGCATACATTGGACCTTCTTAATTTGCAGTTAGGCAATTATTATGGACTATATTGGATTCAAAATTGCTGGAAAATTGCTGGGCCTTTGGCTTTCCTTTGATTATGCCCATGGCACTAATGATCCTTGATGAACATATTACGTTCATTTCATCTTTGCTTGTGGAGGTTAACTCAACTCGTGGAGAGCCTTTTTTATGTATTATATTAATTTCATCTTAGCGCTTGGAGATTGACTCTTATCTCTTGGGTAAGCATCCTTGAGGATTATGTTGATTCTATTTTGAGTTACTCTTGGAGATTGATCCTTGGCTCATAGATGAGCTCTCTTTATGGATCGCGGTGATATCATTATTACCTCTTGATGTGGTGGATCTCTTTTTGGCTCCTTGTAGCAAGCACATTTAGCCCCTTGTGAATTGCCATCTTTGGTTCCTTGTGTTGAGCATATTTGATACTTGACTCCTTGGTGTTGATGACCTTTGGCCCCTTGTGCTTGGGAACCTTTTGGTCCTTGTGATTGGGCACCTTTGGCCTCTTGTAATTCAGCACCTTTGGCTCCTTGTGGCAAGCATATTCAGCTTCTTGAGGATAACCATCTCCATTTGATTCGGATCCTTGTGGTGAGCATTCTACATGTATCTTGATGATCTTGCAACTTGTTCATCTCTTTGGAATGGTTATCCAGTGACTTTTCTGGTTGAGCGTTTTATGGATCATTAGCTCTAGCTTTTGACATCTTGTGTGGCGAGACTCGTTTGGAGGCATCTTCTTGCAATGAAGATAGTGGAGGATGTTAACTCTTCACATGGGAATCAACAAATTGACATTAAGGGGGGAGTTGGTTATTCCACCTTCCCCCCGGCCCTTGAATTACCAGTTTGTGATAATCATCGGGGAGATTGCTTTGGAACACAATGAGTTACCATGTTGTGGTATCTTTGGGATCTACATTGATATGAGCCAGGGATCAATGTGATATGAGCCTATTGGGACTATGTTGAGATACTATTGTATATGAAACATGAGGCCAACTTATCCTTATAACGCTAACAGTTGATGAATGTCATCTATCTATACCATATCCCAAGACTCAGACTCAGCAAACACTCAAAAAGTTGATTTTTATCTGACTCGTACTCAACGAAAACTCGCAACAAAAACTCAGCAATTTTTTAATAACTATGATATATAAACAATTGTTTTTTACGTTTCTCTCTTCTTCGTTTTTTTTTTCTCGTTGTTTATTTTTAATTTTTCTTTTTTTTTTTTTGTTAAGACTTGGATAGATTCAAAGGGTACCCACCAAGTCTCGTTGCTATGATATATACTTGGGGCATAGAACTCAATTCACATTCAATTGTAATATATATTATCCTCTTCTTAAAAGTACCTATTGGTAATTTTGTATTTGGTGTCTTTTGTGTTATATTGCTTTGAGTGAAGCTTATTTATTTTTATAATTTTACTCAATCTTGCACTGTGTTCCTGCACATACAAGTTTGTCAAGTTTAGAGATAAGCTTTATGTTGTACCATGCATGACCAATGACAGACGGCAGTAGAATATACGTAATGGTCGTAATAATTATGAGTTGGTTGGTAGTTATGAGTTAGTTGATAGTCAAGAGTTATTTGACAATTAGGAGGTAGTTCATGAAGAATACTTTCAACGTAATGCAAACCTGGATGTAATTCATGAAGTATTACTCCATCTTCTCTCTATATTCTCTAGTGTTATAGTTGTTTCTTCCTTTAGAGCACACCCACTTGCATTTCACCTATATATTTTTGCACATAAATGTGCTATGTTGGAAGGGATATGATAAATTAATGTATATGGGTAATAGAGATGTCGACATGTGGCACACATCCCCCTTAGTTAGTTGTATGGGTCAAATATATTAAGTCAAATGAGTAACTTGTGGAATTAGTACTGAGTAATGAGTCGACCTACATTGAGATTAGGAGTTTACCCATCCATTATTAGAAATAGAGCTCTATATAAAGGAGATGAATATCATTGTAAAGGATCTCAAGTGTTGAGTTTTCTATTTGTTACAAGATATTGGAGGTGCCCACTTCGAAGTGGAATTGTGGAGTTATTCCTTCCTAAAATAGTATTATAACACCATAAAGGTATTATTCTATTTTTTGAATCTAATACTTATTTAGGCATCTTGGCCCAGCAATATCTCATGTTGTGTTGATTTGCATTATATTCTACATAATTCTATTATCATATGAGTGGATCCTACCAAGTGGCATCAGAGCTTCAATTTGGCCAAGGTGTGGGTGAAACCCAATCCATTGCAAATTTTTATACAAATTGTTTTCTGGAATAGGAAAATCATTCAAGGAAACCACAATAAGAAATTAAGGTTAAATAATCATTTTGGAGCGAGTTGTTTTAAGGTTTTTCATAAATTTGCCATATCAATCAAAATTTTGGGAATTATTCTGCAATTTTTTTACTAAAATTGTAAAATCAGTCAAGGAAACTACAATAAAAAAAATTGGGGTTCATTGATCAATTTTGTGCGAGTTATTGGGATTTTACGATTTTTCATAAATTTGCTCAACATGCCGCAATTTTTAAAAAAGAAATTGATTTCTTTACATTTTTGGAAAGCTTGCAAAAATCTAGTGGGGGTATGCTCTTTGAATTTTTGGTTGAGGCTGACCTCGGTCGAAACCATTTGGTCAACATTCAGTCAAAGGAGATATTCAAATCTACATGTCTAAAGAGTTTTATTCTCATATTTGGGGTACAAAATTGGGATCTATTGAATATTAGTGTTATGGAAACTCTAGTTTTTCTGAATCATGGAGTTACAAAATTTCTCTAAAAAGGATGATATTGATGCCAAAGAATGGTGGCTCTTTTTTAAGGAGAGATATTTTCATACAAGTTTGTGGCAAGTAAATTTGTCACTTTATTTCACAGGCCCTGCATTACATTGGTTGGCTCAACTGGGCAAAGAACGAAGGAATTTTTCATGGGAAGAAATGGAACAAGTTTTCTTATATCGATGGGACTTTGAAGAAAAATATGATGAAGAAGAAAAAGAAGAGGAAGAAAATAATGATGATGATGATGAGGAAGCGGACGCAGATGATGAAGAAGAAAAAGAAGAGGAACATAATGACGATGACGAGGCTGCAAATGATATAGAGAATCATGATGAGGAAGGAGAGGAGGAAAAGGGTTCAAGCAGTTTAACTTCAATATTTCAATTACATTGATGCATTCAAAAGAAAAAGGTCGTTGTGTCCATAAAACGTAATAGCAAGTACAACTTCATCAACATGAATGTGACCCCACACTTACAAGTTCAAGCAAATTATATCAAAGAGACTAAAGTAGATGATAAGAAGATTTCAGTTTTTGAATATTTTTAGCTCATTGTGGACAAATATATTTTGCATTCAAATCTTTATGCTTTGGATATGGGTGGTTTGGATATTGTTCTTGAGTATCTTTGGTTAGAGCCTTTGGGTAAAACCAATATTAATGTACAGAAGCAGTTCATGAAGTTTTGATACAAGAGAAAAAATATCAATTTGTTGGATATAACACTTAGCAAAGAACAAAGAAAGGTCAAGGTAGAGCATGCAGATGAAGTTGAAGATGGTGAAGAAGAGCATAAGGATGATTAAGATGAAGAAGAATATAAAGAAACAGTATAAATAGAGAAGAACACTTCATCTACTCAAGAGACAAAGACATGACCAAATGAAAAGTTGGAAGAGGTAGAAGAAAAGGTTGATGAGGTCAAAGTATCAGAAGAGGATACTAAGGTTGAAGCATATAGACACTCACATCATCATGAGAGGCAACAATCATGAAGCCATGTCAAAGAGCGTCATAGCAACAATCACTTTGGCTACATAAGGAATCAAAAAAGCAATCACTATGGCTACACTTTGAATGAACAGAGCAAAAACTATGGCCATACATAGAATCAAAGTAGTGCAATAGATTATGGCATAGAGAATCAATGCAACAATTATTATGGATATGCATGGAAACCAAAGAAGAATTATTATCATGTATGGAATCCGAATAGCGCAACAAAATATGGAACATGGAATCATAGGAGGAAAAATTATGCATGGACACGAAAGAGGTACAACTATGATCATGATTGGAATCAAGTAGCACAATGGAATGGGGAAGCAAGGTTGGCACTCTATCACCTACCAAAATCGCATATGGGTGGTTCGATGATAGGGCATGAAAACAAGTGCACAATGATTTGAAGCACACTCATTACTTGGTTCCTTCTCATATTTTGAGAATGAAACATGTCAATGAGGAATGGCATGTTATGTACCTAGAGATATGATATATTAATGTATGTGGATTGATGGCGAAGCCAACATGTAGCACACATCCCCCTTAGTTGTATAGGTCAAATGAGTAACTTGTGGAATTAGTACTTTGCGTATTGAGTCGACCTACATTGGGATTAGGAGTTTACCTATCCATTATCAGTAATAGAGATCTATATAAAAAAAATATATATCATTGTAAAGGATATTAAATAAGTGTTGAGTCTACTATTTGTTAGAAGGAATTGGAGGTGTCCCCCCCTCAAAGTGGAATTGTGGAGTTATTCCTTCATTAAAGAGTATTTCATTAAAGAGTATTGTATGGTGTTGCCCTACCATAAGGGTATTATTGTATTTCTAAATATATTGCTTACTTGGGCATCTTGGCCCACCAATATCTCATGTTGTGTTGATCTACATTATATTCTACATAATTATATTATTATATGTGTGGATCCTACCAAAATGCTCCACCTTGCCATTAGAAAACAGCCCAGTAGATAAATAGAAGCATTGAATGTTAGTTGTGTGGTAGAAAATATGTTTGACTAATTAATATCTCATGTAGCATGATTTTTTGGTATTCAACTGTGTAATTTCAAGTCAATCTACATTGACCCATATCATTTGTTTAAGCCTATGCACCTTATAATGTTTTAAAAAAAAAATCAATTACTCTCACATTAACTCCATCCACCTAGAATCATTTTATCCATAAGGAAAACTCTTTGGTTGAATACAATCACATTGGACATAACCTATAGATTACAAAAGTAAAGACTGAAATTATAAGGTCTAGTTGTTTAAACCATCTACTTAAAGTACCTTCTCAACATCATATCCACAATGTCCTGCAAAACAAAAAAAAAAGCATTTGTTATTTACTCTTATTGCTTATACCCAAAATGATGTTAGATAGATGATGTTAAGCATAAAATACAATGAGAAATTCCAAAGGAATATGCATGTTGTAATTACAATAGATACATTTCAAATAAGTAATCAATATGCTGGTTAATGTGCCTAACATTAACCTCATATCCATTCATATTTCCAAAACACACCCATCCACAATATGATAAATACAAGAGTGATGAAAACCAAATGATCCATAAACTCTAGCATAGTATAGAAAACTTTAATAGAGACGCCAAGGAGAACTTTTGCACAAATAGCTAAGCAAGTACTTTTACAACTTCCCATCCTTGCAGCACAAATTCTGCCATATGTTGTCTAAACAGTGAACAAGAAAAAGCTAATATGTCCTGCACAATAAGACACTATACTTTCCGTCCAATGAGATGTAGAAAGGTTGGTAAAGTGGGCTGGTTGTGCCCAGCCCCACGTGTTCAAATCTCATTTGGTATTTAGTAGGCCGGTTGTGGCCGTTTGAATGGACTTGGTAATTTTAGTGGTTGGCGGTAGCCGTTTGAGTTGATTTAATTCTTAGGGACCGAGCCCCTAGTTGTGCCCTAGACCCGGTTCGTAGCTCTGAGCTCTAAAAAAGCTACATTACCAATCAAAAAAAGACACTATACTTCCCGTTAATTAATGCTTATGCGGTTTTTAGAGAAATTGAAAATCGTTTGAATGATGATGAGGATTAACTACATATCTTGAAATGTAAGGGGTGCTTATCACTATAATAAAAAATGAATTTAACACAAGTTTTGACAGCTAATAGTGGCTTAATGTTCTTTTCTTCAGAATTAGAACTTCAGAGGCTCACGCTCAGAATTATCTCTGACTTCGCATATGCCAGTGATGGTTGGGCAATCAATTACCCCTAAGCCCAGTTGCCAAAAATGCAACGTCACAATCTCGTTTCACATTTTTTGGGCCTGCATCTAGTCCACAATGCAAAACGGCCATTGAGAATGGTTTGGGCCATTTTTTGACTGCACCAAAACATTTTGGCATCCAATAGAAACGGCAAAGTGTTTCAAAGCGGATTGCAGGCATTTTCATCCCTATTATGTTGTGCAAATTTGAGGAAAAGTTCTTCATTCTGTCAAAAAAGTTGATGTATTTAACCATCTAGTTAGTTTGATGGCAGATCAAAAGGGCCGAAATGTGGAAATGGAAGCACACCCAAATGCCTGCATTTCCTCCATTAGAAACAATAAACATTAATGGACTACAATAAAAAATAATTAGACCACCTAAACATGCTTGCCTAAAGTAAAAAAGAAACTTGTAAACACTCACTAATTGACGAAGCGGCGTCAAGGTTAGTACTATAGTTTCATTGTATAGTCTCTATTGCAAAACAGTGTTGTGAAGTGTTGCGACTTAGCCTTGTGAGGTTGCGACTTTCGTGCAACTTGTTTTGTGCACATGTGTTATTGTGATGTGTTATGGGGAAGAGCCATTGCAGTTCCTAACTATTTGCATCTAATTCCTTGAATCATGGAAGGTTGTTATGGTTTCATTTAATGTCACTTTGTGATGTGCTTCATGTGATGCTTTATGTTGTGATGTGCTTCGTGTGATGCTTTATGTTGTGATGTGATAAGGTGCATTGGAATTGTAATGATCATTTAATGCTTGTGGCGCATAGTGATGTGTTACAAATATTTAATGAAGTTAGTGAGTTACTAAGCATTACTGTCAGTAGGTGGGTCTTGCACCTACATAAACATGCCCCTACAATTGGGCTAGCTAGTCAACGAGCTTAAGGATAGATCAAGTGAGTATTATGCGAGACAACTACACTTGAAACAACCACTAGTAAATGCATCTCATTTGAGATCACATAGTGTTATGTTGTTATTGTATGTGTATGTTGTATTTCCAACCATTGAAATTTAATAAATAAATAATATTAATGTCCACAAATGACCAAAAGTAGGTCAATGGGACTCGAGGATACAACAGTTAGCAATAGAAAGTTCAAGGAAAAAATAATCCAAGAAGCAAAAAAGGAATATATGTACATAAGACAAAGTAGAGCAATGTGCCACTAACAAAGGTGGTAATGGAACCTATACAAATAGCTATGGAGGGCAAACAAGAGTCCCCAAAGGATGTGTTGATGAAAACTAGAAGGCCTCATTGAAAAAATCTATTTGTGCCTGAAGAGGAGTCGTTTGACCCATCATCAATCACTGTGAGAAGATCTAATAGTGCTCATCTGGGAGTATCCAATGTTGGAGGGGTCACTTCCTCCAAAACCTCCCCTAACATCCAAGGCCGATGTACTTCCCGTAATACAAAAGAAACTTGTAATGTGAGTCTACCCCCAATAAAGAACTGAGTTTATTTGATGTTGCATTTGTTTTCATTATTTCTATTGTGTACTACGTGATCGAAGGCATCTCTTCATTGAGATGCCTAACCTTCACTGCATCACCTTGCCTTCTTTTGTAGTTCCATTTAACTCAATTTTTTTCATAGAGGGTATATACTATAACAATAGTTACCATGTTCGAAAAATTCGGTTTGTTCGGAAGGGGGAAAAAGTTCAAAAGTTCGGAATTTTGAAAAAAAATCGGTTCGATATGTTCGGTAGTTCGGTGAAAATTTTTTTATAAATTATAAACAATAAATATATCATGCATGTAACATATTTGTAAACAGAAAAACATAAACATAAATAATTTGATAAGTCTCTGACATCTATATAACAGATAGCAAAATCCAATAAAGTATTAAACTTAAACTTCAATGTTCATTGTTCAAGATCATAAAAATACTTAAAGTTTAACATAAAAGTTTTCAGCATTAACTAAAAATAAGAATGAAATTTAAATATCTGCAACATCAAACCCTGCATCTACACCAAAATCACTACTAGCAATGCCATCATCTTCATCTTCAAAGCATGGTTCGCCAAGGCGAGAGTTGTCATCTTCATTTGCAAGAGAGTGAGTAAGCAATCGTAGATTGCTATGAACAAACACAAGATCAGAGAGTTTTTGATTTCCTAGTCGATTTCTCTTGTTGGTGTTGATTAAGTCATGTGTACTCCAGTTTCTTTCACATGCAGAAGCACTAGAACACTAGTTGAAGATTCGCACGGCAAGCCTCTGCAATTGTGGAGTAGAAGCCCCATAAATCTGCCACCATTTAGATGGTTCACACTTCGCCCTACTTGGCACTTCGCCCTGCTTGCCTTTGCTTCCTTGATGCCAAACATTTTCAGTTGGTTCTTGAAAATAGTAAGTTGTTGCCTTGTTGCTTCCTTCTCTTCTTCATCAACAAGCAACATATCTATTGTTGCAAATACACCTCTCATTATCTCTTCATCTGCATCATGATTTACTTCTACTAATTTAGGATCTAGATAGCAAGCTATCGCATGTAGAGGACAATGTAGCATGAACCATCGCTTGTCCACAATTTCTCAAATGCTCTTGATTTCTTCAACATTACCTGCAAGTAACTTTTGAATTTTTTCCTTTGCTCTGCCCATTCCCTCATACACAAAGCCCATGCATGGTTGATTGCCATCAACCATTCCCAAAATTTTAACAAGAGGCTCAAACACCATTATGATTTTCTTGGCCCCCTCCCAAAATGTGTCCCCTAAGATTATTCTTTCAATATCTTTTGAACGGGCTTCCTTAGAAAGCTTTGACTCTGTCCATTCATCAGTAACCATTACTTTTCTCAATGCTGTCATTTCCTCTACCTCCCTTTGCAAAGTAATGAAATTGGTGGCAAATCTTGTTTCGGCAGGGGATAGAAGCTCACGCTTTGAAAATGAACGATACAAGTTCAATGTCAAGCGGTGATTGAGGATAAACTTAGATATTTGTTTGCCTTCAATCACAATATTACTTACCCACTCCAGTTTTGATAAGTCTTCAAACAAAAGATCCAACACATGGTGTCCAAAAGACATTAGGAAATCTATCCACTGCTCCTTTACAATTCGCCGCATTATCTGTAATGATTTGAACAACATTCTCTTCTCCTATCTCTAAAATTGTTGATTCGATGCATTGGGAAATGAAAAGAGAAGTTTTTTGTTCATTACTTGTATTGATTGATTTTATAAACATAGCACCATCAGGAGATATTGCCAAAATATTTAGGAGGGGCCTTCTTCTTGAATCGGACCAGCCATCACTTACTATTGTGCAACCTGTTCTTTTCCAAAAAAAATTATTTCAGCTAGTTCAGTGGATATGGCTGCCACTTCCTCTTCAAGAAGACTAGTTCTTACTCTTTCATAGCAAGGCAATGTATAACCCTTCCCAAATTCAATCGCTGCATCTACAAAGGTTTTGAAATGTGGGGAATGAATGACATTGAAAGGAATGGCCTCGACGTAAAACAATCTCGCTGCCAACTTATCTACGTCATGCTTTTGTTGTGGTCTCCACATAGACTTTAATGAAACTTGTGACTTTTCAGCTTCACTTGCACTTCCACTGGTAAATGGTGATGGAGCACCACTTGAACTATTTAATGAGCCAATTTGTGAGATAGAGTGTTGGATTTTAACCTTCTTTGCTTCTGAAGCAAATGATCCAGCACGATTCACATCATATTTAGCTTTCACCCGTTTTATGAAATCTGCATACTCCACTTCCTTTGAATTTTCATTTGCTACGGTACAACGTTTCACCGTTGCAGATCCTCCAAGGTAATGGTATCAAACTCTAGTGACACTACCTGTGATATTACCATTGCATGAGGTGCATCTCATATTTGTTTTTTTATCATCTCTCTGGACAATATATTTCATTTCTAATGGATGGCTAGTCATGCTGCCTCCTGTATCCTGAATCTTGATTCCTCACTACCCAATGCCCACTGCTCAACCTTGCATTCACTGTTTTGAATTTTCTCAATGTACCTTGGTCCCGCACTGCCCAATGAATCCCCCTTGCATACACTGTTATGAACCTTCGATTTCTGCCCTGAAATTTGATAAAACAAATTGACTTGTAAATGTAACATTCTAATAATTTAATAGTATACAATACAATATAATATAACTTATACGTAATAATATTTTATTATTTTAAAGTGTACAAGATTAATTTTAATAATAAACTAATAGTATATTTAATATTACATCTAAATTTAATTACTTACAGACAACAGTTACACAATAGGACAAATTAATTGTATTATTATATATTTAATATTATTCGTTACACAATAGGATAGTGGACTTACAATTTTACGCATGCATATTTATTAACAAAATTATTAAATCTAGCAAATAGTAATTAATAAAATATTAAACAGTAAAGTGTAAATCTTTAAATTGGGTTAAAGACTAAAGTTTAGCTGCAACGTGATATAGATATTATCATATTACTATATTAGAAATACGATACCATACCTGTTAAAAATTAATATGATACTATAGTGTGATGAGTCGAAGACAACACCGCTTTGGTCATTGAAGATAGGCTATAGCAAAGAGTTGAAGATTCAAGACAGACAAATATGCGAGCAAAGTTGCAAACCCTTCAAGGCCTTCACAGTCGGTGATGCAAAGTTCAAATCTTGCGAATCCTGACGAGCAAACCTTGCAAATCCAGGCGATGACAATGGAAGATAGACGATGGCGATGTTGTTCAAGTCTTGCATTTGCATCGTGCGATAGCAGAGGAAAAAAATAAAAAAGATCTCAGTTCCACCGTTCTCACTTCTCAATAACTTCTCACTGCTCAGTTTCGAACTTCCGTCGTTCGTCGATGAAAAAAATAAGAAAAGGAATAGCGTTTGCCTTTTTGCGGAATATGGTTTCCGCTTTGCTTTGCATTGACTAATGACTCATTTTTTTAGGGTTTTTTTAATTTATTTTTTAATCAAAAAAATAAAAAAGTTATTTGGTCGAATTTGACCACACAAATCCAGTCAACGCAATTTGTTCGGTTCGAATCGAACATGGTAACTATGACTATAACACATTCAGGTCACTTGGGCATCTTCCCCGAAACCTCTCAACGCAAAGATGCCTTTATATGTCCTCATTTCTTATAAATCGTAGATGGCACAGCATTCGGCCTAACTATCTCTACCATCATTGGCCAATTAAGAATTTGTTCCCATCAATTAATTGTTGAGGAAGACGACCATACTCCACATGGTGATGAATTGTGTACACAAGAAAGCAATACAAGGATGCATCTAGGAAAGCATCAAATCTAAAGCTAAAGTTGGCCAAAGTTCGAAACAGGTAGGTCGAACAACATAATCAATAGGATCCATGGAGTTAAAGTTTGAGGCATTCAAGATGGAGTCAGAGACAGAGCTCAAAGAACAATATAATGATGCCAAATCAGCAGTGAGGCAAATGATGATCCTCAAGACATTTGGGCATATACAAGTGAGGTTTATCTCCTTCCCCATCTCAGAATCTTAGAGTAGTCAGACTGCCACCTTCACCCAACTCCTACACCTATTCTTCCTAGTATAAACCTGCTTGAGACTTTTACATTGCTGACTAACACTACTACTCATGCTTCCTCCCCTGTACAGAGCAATCGTCAAGGATAACAACTCACTTTAGAAGAGAGGATAGATATAGGAGGAAATAGTTGTACTTGGAAAATAAATTATATGCAAAAGCATAATAAGGAGTCATTATGTTATGCGAGAGTCATGTGCTTGAATCTGTTTTGTTGTTCATAATAGTGGGTTGTTCCCAACAATGCTAGTTGTTCCCCAACCATCCTACCCTCTCTTGTAGCATTGTATATATGTGGATAGAAGATATGGTTACCAGTTATGTTACTGCATCCACTGCATTTCATCCATAGAATTTACCTTTTGTCAATTCTCTACACAGCGCTATGAAGTTCATTGGGATTTGAAATTTAATGTCTTTCGGTCATGATCTCTTCTTGCAGTTTTTTGTGGTAGGTTTTTCAATCTACATTGTGTCTGCTCGATTTTCAAATTTCAAACTTCAACGCATTTTATAGACACCCCCTCTCAATCTGCTCTCTGCTTGATTTGGTTTGTTTGTGGGTACCACCACTCAAAATCCCCTACGTGGGCATCGTGCACCATGTAATAGGTATCAAAGTTCCTAGATTTGTGTGGGTTGAGTTCTTCGTGGCATCATGTAGTGCATTCATGGGTGGCATCCCCATCTATTTGTGGTTTCATGCGGTGTTGTCACCCAAATAATGTTACTTGCCATTTAATCACCATCGAATAATTTGCCATCTAGTGGAATTACATGCCAAACAAAGGAAGTTGATCCTAACACACTTATCGAGGTAGGAAGTCCCTAGGTTGATTCTACAAGTGAACAAAAACTCCAACAAAATACCAGAATTAACTCCAATGGTCCTGATTACAAGCCTCTAATACCAATTTATGTGTACTCAATTAAAAAAGAAAGCAATGAGCAAAAGAGGAGACAAAAAGCAAGAACATGAATAAGAAAGATAAATCTTGCTACTTGTACAATCTATATACTCTTCTATTATATTATTTAATAATAGAATAAAAATACAGCATTTCATGTACACTTGGCTTTCTAAATACAACAACTTAAATATAAGCTCTCATCATAGTCATACACCCAAAAGTTAAGTAGCCAAAAGATTAAAATTGAAGATAATGAATATCACCATTCCTTCGCAAACCTAGTCAAAATAATGCAACATAAATTAACCTACATTTTAGGTGTCATATACCAGAAAAGACTAGGAGTTGTCCTCAATAAGTCAAGCTATCATTCTTGTACCTAAACTTGGGAATTTAAATTTATTCCAATTTCCTATTAATTTACATTGTACCTTGTTGATATTTTCCTCTTTTCTTGCCTTCCTACTTTTAACTTGTGCGTCTCAAGTTGATGGGAGTAGGAGGTGCTTGACAGAGCACAAATCATTTCCTCATATTTTCCACCTTGAGTTGTTTGCCCATGTTGAAATCTGAAGCAATTATGCACTCTGCATCAATAGTCGTTAAATTTGCAAACTACACTATTTGTGTTCAATGTATAGAACATAATTCCTTCCATTTAAGGGCTTTATAACGGAGTTTCTATCCAATAAGGGCAGCATGTGATAAAATTAGGAGTGCAAATTGCAGTCATTCCTTAGGTTGAAATTGTTGTTGATTTATTATGTTATTTCATCAAAACCATTCATTAATCGAAAGCAATCCAATTCCCTAAAACAAAGTTTAATACTAGTAAAGGGAATGTTTTATGGATGTGAAGATCTTCCTCTTTCAGTCGGTCACACCTAATCCCCTATATGGGTGCTAGTTATCATGACCATACCTTCGCGTAGCAAACCGAAGCTGGATAGAGAGAGCACTTGTCTCAATGTTAGCTAAGCATATTCATGCCAAGAGATCCATTCCTTAGGCCATCATATTTGTGTCAAGCCCTATTGCAATAACGCAACGAACCCTCTACGTTTCGTGATATAATACATTGAAACAGGCACGTGACAGTAACGATGGTTTAAACGGTCTTTTCGTCATCACGCATGTTTCGGACGTTGTTTTCCCTGTCCCACAACAGTATTGAGGTGAAAACGCAACGTCATGGAGGTGAAAGCCAAAGTAAGGGCATCGTATGCTAAAAAATCTCGCAACATTGCTTACGTGATTATGCAGGAACCAATAAATTAAAACAAACAATAAGTTAACACTAACTTGACCAACATGCTACACTTTTACTTGGCTGTTTTAGAAAATGTAAAGTTCAATATCGTTGCATTGATAATTATTTCATTGCATGTTTTAACAAACAAGGAAGGCTGGTAGTTAACATGGTTTTATAAATCTTTAACAATTTGCTTCTAAGGTAGTTTTTTTTAGTTGTAATTAAACTAGGTTTAATAATAAAAATTTGCATTAGTTAAAAAATAATAATTAAATATATTTATTCTTTTAAATTTATATTTAAAGCATAATGCATGCTTTTAATAAAAAATAATAATTTAAGATATTAAAAAATAAGATGAAATATTAAAATTTTAAACATCTTAAATTTAAAATGAAATTGAAAGAAAAAAATAAATTCTAAAAATCTTAAATTCCAAATCTAAATCTTTAACAAATATAACTCTTTACTAATTTATTTATATTTCTTATTCAATCATATTCAAAGGTTAGAGCAAAATAAATCGATGCCAAAGAGAATTATGTGATTTGTAAGGAGATTACATATCAAAGAATCACACATATTCAAGAAGATTCTTACAAGTATTTTTCATATCCTTTTCTAAAATTTTCATTTTATTTGTAAAATTTCATATAGATTATCCTCTTTTATGTTTTTCCTCTTCAAAATGGATGTTTCCTCTTCAATCGCCCTATCTCAAAGTCTATTAGAAATAAGGGACCAAATCCTCCAAAATATAGTGCAACTAAAAAAGAATTTGAGAAGAAATTGTGAAAGTGTGCGACGATAATTAGTGGTTTTTTAGGGGGAAACTATAGTAGTTCTAGAAGTAAGACATGGAAATGCCCTTATTGTCTCACATAGAAAAGTAGTTTAGTTGCAAGATTGAGGTACCACTTGCTTGGGATGGGGAAAGGGAACAAATATTAATTTGCAAAAAAATACCTAATACTAAAAGGGATTAATTAATTAGGGAGTATACGTATATGGAGTCTTTAAAATCACAGGTGGAATCGCAAGCACATCCCCATACTCAAAATCTTTCCTTTAATGAGTCTAAAGATGGAAAGATGTATGATGCTTCAAACAGGAAAAATAATGATGCAACTATTGGGAGACTATTTGTTGGATGTGGGATGCCTTTTAATATTGTAAGGTCGCCTTTATGGAAAGATGCAATAAGAATGATAAATAATGATCCAAGAGGTTATGATACTCCAAGTTATGAAAAGATTCGCACAATAATTTTGAGTGAGGAGAAGGCTCGCATAGAGGAAAGATTTCAGGATGTTAGGGATAGTTGGTCATATACAGGGGTTTCTATTATTTCTGATGGGTGGACAGCTATTGCACTTATTAGACTTCTCATAAACATTCTAGTTTCCTCTCCTCATGGAGCATTGTTTTTTGAATCAAATGACACTTCAAATCATGTGAAGATGAATATTACTTGATAGATTTGTTTTGATAGGCAATAAAGCAGGTTGGGAGACATAATGTAGTGCAAGTCATAAAAGATAACATTGCAAATAATTTTTTAGCTGGAGGACGAGTATCCACAGATCTTTTGGACACCATGTGCAGTTCATTGCATGAACTTATTGCTCAAGAAATTACATGGTGGACTTCCATGGATTAGTCAATTAATGGGAAATGTAAAGAAAATTCAACAATTTATAGTCAACCATTCTATGTCACAAGTTATATAGAGGAAATATTCTTCCTTGCAGCTTCTTTGGTGCACTGATACACGATTATCTTCACAATTCATCATGATTGAACATATGGTGAAAGTCAAACAATCACTCAAGGAGGTGGTGGTGTCAGTAGAGTGGGATAGATGAAGAAGTCATCCTAGCACTAGCACCATTGCATGCGATGAGATTTTTGATCTCATTATTGGCACTAGCTCTACAATATTTTGTCAACAAGTTAATGACTTATTGACACTTTTTTGACCCATTTTTGAGGTATGTAAGACTCTTTGATAGTGATAAGCCATGCATGAGGGATGTTTTTGAGAGCCTAGACCAAATGAGAGAGAGGTTAGAAGTCATATTGACGGATGGAGCTCCTACGTTTGATGAAATGACAAAGGACTTGGTTTGGGCATGTAGTGAGAGAAGGTAAAAGAAGCTTCACATTCCTCTTCATTATGTTTAATGTGTGCTTAATCCTAGGTAGCTTCATAAGAAACCATGGTTAGATGATGAGGTCTCTCAGGGATGGAAAGTATATCTTAATAGTTTTTGCGCCATGAGAGAGAAGCATGCTTAGATTAAGGAGGAACTCTCACAGTATATTCATGCAAAGGGACATTTTTCTCATCATGATGTTGCATATGATCATGCCAACTTAAAAATCGTAACATTTTGGGAGACACAGGGAACAGCAACACCCCTGCTTCAAATGACAGCGATTCATGTCCTCTCTCGGGCTTTTAATTTTTTTTTTATATCTTTATCATCACTTAATAGTTGAATTCAATACTGCAATTAATTTTGAAACTATTAATTTGGTTATTGTTAGATTTTATTTAAAGTTTAAATTAATCTTGAATTAAGTTAAGTTTATTTTGCTTCATAGGTGTATAGTGCTTCTGCATGTGAGTGGAATTGGAGTGAGTATGCCTTCATCTATTCAGTGAAGAGTAATAGGCTTGGGAACAAAAAGGCAGAGGACCTTGTTTATGTACATTCCAACCTTCGCCTTTTGTCTCATGCTTCCCCTGATTACCTTTTAGGACCTCATAGAATGTGGGATTACACTGGCTCTATGGATGATGGTGATGATGAGTTTCTAATTGAGTTGTTAGAGGATAATGCAAATGTCTTATTATCTATCCCTAAATTCCAATCATCTAGAGAGGAAGGTCAAGGAAATATAAGCACTAATAATCCTTCAACTTCAGTCAAGGAAATATAAGCACTAGTAATCCTTCAACTTCAAGTGTTGCAGAGCCTATGGAGGAACTAGGCTATGTCGATGAAATTTGATTTTATACAAGACATTTACTGTATACGTTTTTATTTTAAACACTATTGTAATCATTAAATCATAAGGATGAAAACATTTGATGTAGATTTATTTTTCCAGAATTATATAAATTACCTACTGTTTTTATGCAAATTTAAATGTTTTAGCTATGTTTAAAGCTGAATTTTAATGATTTTAGAAATTAAAATTATATATACACCATAATCCATTTCTTAAGCACAACCTCTCCCAATCCCATTTCTCATCACATTTCTTCATTTCTCATTTCTTGCAACATAGGTGTCAAGTGATTCCCTCCTGCTCGTGCCCATCATAGACCTATTCACAGCCTTAATTGTTAGGAGTGCTTCTCCAAAGCAGCAATATTCGTCTCTTTGAGTGATTTTCCTCTTCATGAGCTTCCTCATTGTCTCCTATTGTGTTGGGCTAGTACTTCCGTGTGTTATTATGATCTGGTTTTTGGCTTGTTCCATTCATTTTGTGTAATCAGTTGGATGCGTGTTGCATTTCCCTTGTATTGCTCTATATTGTACTTCTTCCAGTCCCATGGGATCAATTTTGGACTTTAGTGCACATCAATATATAAATTAAATTATTATGAAACTTTAGAAACATATGTCTGTCAGAAAATCAAAGTCTCTTCGTTTGCAATCTCAACTTATTGTCTCAAATTGAGCAGTCAATATTGGCAATATGCTTTATTGTATTACCTTGGTGCCATGAGAAAGAAGTTAATCTTTCATTCAAAAAAAAACTTACAGTGAAAATGATAGGGGAAGGAAGAAAGAGGGAATTAGTATTACTTAGCACATTTCTGACGACATCCATTTCCAGTTGCCACCCATCTCCCATCATTGCATAGAGGAACTCCGCAACCTGTCTCTGTTGCTCTAACTCTTGTTCATTTTCTAGCTTCTTTCCTTTGGCTGCTTCCTCGGATTTGGTGGAGATGTTCCTCAAATACCCATTTCCAACAACACTGGATACGGTGCCTGTACATACTGAAATCTTCTTATTCTTCTTCTTGATGTTCTTGTTATTATTGACTTTGGAAGAATGAAGGGTTTTATCGTTGACAGCAAAATGATCATCCTTCCTGGAGGAGGAGAATGGAGGAGTGGTTGCAAGGGCAAGGATATGCGCAGTGTCGTTGAGATCGCAGTTAGAGGCAGAATAGGCAGATGCAATTTGCTCCAGGGATATCGATGGAAATGCATCCAGCAACCATTCAAGAGCTCGCCTTTCTTTTTCTTCTTCCATGTCTATTCACTTAACATTGCTTCGCACCCTCGACTTCGACTTCAACCTCACCCGTCTATAGCTTGCTCCATTGCCTTCTCACACAACACTTACATGACCTGAGACTGTACCCAAAACAAAATAAATTATTTTTACCATTCTCGATGCTTACATAATATATGCTCATTATCGACCCTTCCTTTAAAGATCTCAATTAATAATAATAATAATAAAAAATTTAACGTCCACGAGACTAAAAATAGCCTATGGGACAGCAAGACAACTCAAGCAGATTTAAGTAGCACTGTTCGCTTCTTGTGTAGGCTGATGATGAGCCCCCCTAATTGCTCAATGTGCTCTTCGTTGAATAGGTTATGCCAAGAACTGTCACATATAGTATCCGCAAATTTATCTCTGCTATCTTTGTAGGCCTCACATTCTAGAATAAAGTGTTGTTCAGTTTCCACTTTCCCAGAATTGCAAAATCTGCAAATTCTCTCTTCCCAAGCCTCCTTTGGCCTCTTCCAACGCCCGGTCTCACAACGAAGTTGGTGAGAGTTGGTTCTCGACTGAGCAATAAGAATTTTAGCCCTCCAAGAAATGTTGGCTCCTATGTACGCTTTTTGGAGTTGATCACAAGTGGGGTTGAACTCATTTATATAATATAGTTTCTTCCTCCCGATCTCGCTTCCCCAATTTCTCTTGTAAAATTTCTCCATAACAAAGACTTTTATTTCTTTATTATTTGTGGGGCACATATTGAATTGAATATTCCATTTACTCATCCATGTGATGTTTTGTTGCATTTTAATTAAATCGGAATTTATTCTCTCCCGACAACTCCTCCTCCTCCCTAGTCTTCAATATCACCTCCTCGCAAGTGTACTCTCAATAAAAATTGCTATTCATGTATCCGTAACATTTAAAAAATGGTAATCAATTATACCTAATTAATTTTAAAAATAAAGAAAAGAAGTCCATGTTTATTTTAATTTTAGTTTCGTACAAAATAAGAAATAAATTAGTTGGAGATCTAAGTATATATTATTAAAAGTATACAATTTTAATCTATCTAGCATAGTAGAGTATGATGAAAAATAAGTGTAAGTATGATAAATGAAATTAAGCTAAATAATGTAGATGACCTTAAAAAAAAAAAAAGGAATTATCACTTTTGTTTATTGTTTTATAATGTAGATGAACCAAAAAAAAAGGAATGATTACTGTTGTTTATTGTTTTATAATTTTGAGATTGTAAATTAATTGGGTTGATCTTGTGTAAATGGTTGTTTTATTTTTAGATTAAAGTGAATCACAATAATCTAAACTAGTAGAATCAATTCAAAGTGTAATATATGGTAACTAAGCATAAATCTTAATGTATTTGATTAAGACTGATATGATAATATAATTTATTATTTATAGAAAGTATTGAGGAGATCAAGATACTTAACTTTACTATATCATTAGTTGATTGTTATTGTGTTATGTTAGTATAAATAAACTAGAAGCAGGTATATGATTCACCCAAATCTAAAATTAATTGTCTATGCATGCAGGTTCGATACCATCAAGCTTGAGCAAGAACATCGATGGTAGTTACTAGGGTTGGTGTTGTTATTCTAGGTAGACTTATCTCTTTGTAACCATACAGTGCGGTGTGCCTCTCCGATATGTCTATGTATGGATGATTTATTACCTTAGATTGTATGCACAACTCCTAAAATCAGTGCCCTCCTTGAAACCCTAAATCCACTTTTGAAATATAAAAACCTGTAAAAGGTGAGGAAGTGTAATTGGGTTGAGCTAACCTCAATCACCTTTGTTGATGATTGGTCATTGCCTATGTATCCAATACTCCGAAGAAAGTTAATTCACATGTAGTTCTTCCCCTTTTTGTGAATGTGTAATTGTGTTTTTTTGCTATATGGACGCACCTATAAATTTATCTTTGATCCTGATAATGTTGGCACTTGAGTTAGCTTGTTGTATTTCATACTTGGTTGATGACTACCTTTAATGACTGATTTGTAATTTGGGAAGAATAGGGTAGATTTGTGAATAAGCTTGACCTTGATGTGTATTTATATGTGCTCAATTGGATAATTTTCCACTCTATCGACATGTAAAGTGAATGGGTTGACCTATGAGAAGAGTTTGATTTTGAAAAATAGTTGTTGTTAGATAAAAAATGATAACCTTGGCCTTATGACAGTAACATCAACGTTATTGTCTAAATATGACATTACTATTTAGGAAACAAAAATGTGATTGTGATATTAAGGAATGTCTGGGTAAAATATTTCACTAATTTAACACACACTAAAATGTTCCTACAAGTTATTGATAGAAACTTAGAATGGATTGAGCTGCTCATGACTAGCTTGTAGGTGTGCAAAAATGGGGAGATGCAAAAGTTGTGTAGGATAAGTGTAGTTCAATATTGACATCATCGAGAGTCAAATACCATATTTTAGTGTTTATAGTAACTTGCTCCTAAAATTTAGAAATTGTATGATTATATGGGACAAACTCATTCCCTATGACATACATGTTTCTTTCTTCATCATGTTGGGATAGACCCGTCTAATTGTGATTATCTGATTGTGGTTTGATTTATCCCACTAGGGTTTCATACTCTAGTTTTTATTCTTTGTGAGTTGTCACCTTCATGTTATGCTTATGTCTTCACTTCATAGATTTATCAGGCAGAATGGGCAAAATAAAAGAATCTCCTTCTTGACCTAACTCAACACTCCAAAATAAATAAATAGTTATGCAGTCAAATAATCGTTGTAACAGTGTTGCAAACTACATATCCCACATGCTCAGAATCATGCATTCCCATACTTATATGAGTGTGTGGATGGAATAACTCAAGTGAAGGTTTTTAGAACTTAGCTTCCTTAAAAGTGATGATGCAGCTACATGAAGTTTAATACCCACATTTAGCACAAGTGAAATATTGAGAGACCAAGATATACTGACAATGTTGCAAGTGTATAAGATTCAATGAAGTTTTACTTTAGTGATGCTTGGATCTAGGCTTGACCTTAGATGTGACTTTGTTCCCAATATTTGAATATGTTTAAAATGCTTGCCTCTAGATTATTTCATTTAACCTTTTAGGGTTTTACAATGAAATTTCCTATGTTTGGTTAAAGGGTTGAGATGCCTAAATCAATTAAATAAATATGCAATAATTAAGTATTGATTTGTTATGACCTTTGAATTTGTTTGACTTAATAATAGTAATAAATAGGCATGAATAAAGACTTATCTAAAAACTGTCTATCGTGGATGATTCGGGTTCCAAAATTTGAGATCTAGGTAGTAGTTTATATCATCAATAGGATTTTGGTTTATTCATCTATTCACTAGATAGTAGTACTCAGTTTGGATAGTAGCACCATTCGTGTGTAGTGTCGTTAATATGGCACTAGTGTCCCTTTTATGGGATAGTTTTTTGTTTTTTGGGAGTACCTACACTTGTGTTTATAGATCTTGTTCCTACATGATCGAAACCTATAGCTATGTGTTATACCTAAAAAACCTAATTTAATGTGCAAACCCTAATCTCCTTATAAGTGTGGCATTAGCAATAATTTTATGTGTGTTAGTAAGATGGCCTAGACATCCTCAACACCCCGCTATGTAGAGAGTTGCCTACACACCAATACTCTAAAGAGGGATCAAGTTCGATGTAGTTTTCCCACCTAGTGTTTGATGTATGTAAAGTAAATTCTAGAATGAGAGTGACCTTGGATGTCTTGAATGTGCTTGAGCTTTAAAATTGGACTTAGGGTTGTTTTAGATGGTAGTATGCATAAAGTAGGGCAAAATAGGGATTAAATACCTTAATTTTGCACAACTTTATCTTTGGTTTGAATAGATTTTATGTCTATTTTCCATCTAGTGAATAGAGGTAAATTAGACTTGTATTTATATGGTTATGTTGCTTATGTGAATAAGAAAATAAGCTTAGGCCAACCTTAGGAGGGGCACACATTTGAAAAACTATTTGTTGGGAAGAGCTAGGGCTAAGGATAATAATGCCCAGTTGGGGACACTAGCTCCATGTGGCTGTAGTGTCCCAAATGTGGCACTAATGTTCTCTATGCAAATTGCTAAGCAATTTGAATTGGAGCCTAAAATGACACTTTTGGGATTGTGCTTTAACTAGCTATAGGTGATTGTGGTGTGTTGAATGACTAAAAATGCAAGTCTAATGCACAAGGATAGGTCTATGACTAGCCTAGGAATAAGTTAACTCAAGCAATACTCTTAGCATCCAATTACCACTTTTAGGTGATTATATTTGCTCCGCTTTATGCTAGTAATGCAGCAAAGTAAAATGACTAGTATAAAGGAAAAAGAAGCATACCTGAACTTACCTTAGGAGTAAATCCGATGTAACTAAGTTTGAATATGTGAGTTTGGGTCTGCATATGTGGAATATGATCCAAAGTAATGTCCTTTAATGAAACATGTAAAAATAAATCATTACTTAATACATAATCAAAAGCAAAAGACTGTTGAAATGAAATAACTGAGTAAAGAGAGAGGAAAGGAAAAAATACACCTCGTTGAATACATGAACTAATGTATGAACCTAGTGACAGCCTATATGTGTGAGTGTACATAGTGATCATATTATTGAATAACTTGGACTAAACTGATAGCTTGCTCAATCCTCATATGGGTGGCTCAAGGACTCAATCTAGTTTTGACTTCATCATTACCCACCCCTACTTAGTGGATCTTGATCTCTGTGAATAAATTGGATAAGACTGTAAATGTGTCTAACCCTCTTATATAGGTGGCTCAAGAACTCAAGTAGGCCATGACTTCATCATTACCCCTTATGTGAAGTAGATGCATCTGTAACTGAACTGTACAAAGTGATAAAAGTATCTAATTTGGTAAATATAATTATGTATTCGACTCTGTAGCCCTTCAGGTATATTAGGCAGCTCTAGGTTGCTCAAGAATGCCAACCACTATAGATGGAGTAAGGCATGAATCTGGTGACAACAAGTATATATAGTGTATAGAATGACATGGAGTTTGTCATTCTATTTGATCAACATATCTGAAGCTGAGTTTATGAAAACTATGTGCCATGCACATTCTCCCAATTTGGTATCTAAGTATATTGAATCTGAATCAGATATGTAATAATTGAGCCTATGTAACTAATTTAAATGTATGAGTGATCATGTCACACATCATGCCCCCAAATCTGAGCAATTGGTATGAATTTGATCTAAAATGAATGTATCTAGCTTAAATATGAACATAACTGCCAAACCTATGAATATATTTGTGCAAATCTATATTGTACCTAGCGTATTGGTTTGAATGATTTGGATTATCCTAAAGTTGGGGCTACTGTACAATAGTTTCATGTAGTAGATAGTAGCGCTCTATGGCACTAGTGTCCCAATCTAGGTACTAATGATTGCCTAGTATGATTTTTGTGTGATCTCAACTGATTGCTGAGTCTCTAGTCTATTTTGTGTCTACCATAAGTCTGATATCTGAAACTGAGCCTGTGTGTTGAAATGTATATGTGAAAATCAATATAGGAGCCTGAACTTTGTGACAAACCCCTATGAATGCCCTTTGTTTTGAGGGTAGTTGTGAAACCTATGTAAGAATTGACCTCTAAATAAATAGCTCTATAAAATGTGTTAACCGGAGCATGTGCATGATATTCTAATATAATGTAAATAATAACATCAAAATGTAAATGTATCTAAGCATAAGTAAGAAATGTAAGATGTATGTTATAATCGAGCATTGCATAAGGGTGTCAAGATAGATGTAAGCAATGTATATAACAATAAAATCTAAGTAACTACATAGAGGGATGGGGCATGATGTCCATCAAGGCTCCCAAGTAGGAAGGGTAAATGCATGAGACCTCTCATGGCAATAAAAACTGGTGTGTGTAGCAAGTAAATACAAGTGTCATGGTGTACAAGCATACAAGGAAGAAAACATACAAACACATGAGGCACATAAAAGGTAGGCCAAGGGGCCACAATATAAGGTACATGGGCACATGTCACTAAATCTGAGAATGAAGACATACAAGGACATGTTTAAACGTTCACATATGGAATCATAAAAAGAGCTCACACAAGGGACATGGGCACATGTCTAAGGCATACAAACAGAGAAGTGGCATAGAATCCAAAGAAAAATGGCCTATTCAAACGCCCTCAAAAATGGAAGAAAGCACAACAAATACAATCAAGTCTAATCTAGAAACTATAAATGAAAGCATGTATAACTATGTAATACAAATCTATGTAGATGCTAGGATACATATGTATTGAGGCTAACTAGTGATAGTTGAAAAAAAATCTGAGCAGTGAGGAGCAATGATCAATATCAAGATAAATCAATGCATAAACTAGAATGTATAGTATGCAAAAATAAACCCTGGTTATAGTAATTGTGTAAGAGATGCCCAAAGTGGGTAGAGGTATCAATGTATAAACTTAAATCAATGTAAATACCCCCAATAGGTAGATGATAGATGGTTTGGATTAGTGTAGTGGAGTAGAGTCCTATATGGAATATACAAGCACTTGATAAGAACAAGTGAAGCATACATGTATGATAAAACTGACTATACTAGGATAACTAGTAATATGTAATATCTAGCAAGTAGTATAAATGTAAACATAACAATGCATACAATTTGTAAAATTTTGTGTTTTTGAATTATTTAAATGTTTTTATATTTTGACGTGTTATATTATTTATATGTTTTATGAGAATAAGCTATGTACAAGCAAATGAAAATATAAAGTATGTATAAAGAGTGAAAGAGAGAAAATAAATATTGGAAATGTAAATGAAATAAAATACAAACAAAGTGTGATGTTCCAATAGATCCAAGATGACATCCATGGGATGTGGATAATCAAATGATGGTTCTAGTAGAAGATCATCCAATGTTAGATACTGATCTCTTCCAAACTCAAATAAGTCATCATCATCACGATCATCATACCAATATGTATGTATCAGTGGGACCTTATCCTTGGCATGAGTCTGGAGTCTATGTATTTGAATGACACATCGCTCAATTATGTAAGATGCCTCTCGTATGGTCCCAAGGTAAACCACATTAGACCGTAGAGTATCTATGTGAAACATGTGGTTCTCATTGATGTCATCATGTAAAACGTGAACCACGTGTCCATCACGAGTGAATGTCAAACATCTCTCTAACTAATTAAATATAGCATCCATCCCCTGTAACCATATATTACCAAATGTAACCTATATATGGGTGTCTCTGCTCAAAATGAAGAACAATATATTGGCCACCTTGGGACCACATGCAACTGGTAATGTAATATGTCCAATGGAGTCTTCACAGTGTATAGCATGCTGAGCTCACTCTCCTGATAACTAATGTGGTGTAAAAATATTAAAGTGCAAGTATTAAGATCAGAATCCTCATCTATAGCCACATGTGTAAGATATTTATCTACTAAAAATATCTGTATAGTCAATAGATCATGTCATGAATATCTATGTCAACGATGACTTTGTCACAATGCTCGTATCTATGTAGTAGCTCATATCACTGGTGGTGGTGGTGCCTGTGGAGGTGAAGGTTGTATAATCTGGATAGTGCCCTTAGCCTTAAATTTATTTATCTTATTTTGTAGTGTTGCACACGTGTATGTATTATGTCTTGTGAGTCTATGGAAGTGAAAAAATGGTTGCCCTTCTTATGGTGACAATATATTAGCTAATCTATGTCAGACTGTGGGTAATAACATCAATCCTATATCAAGTAACAACTATAATATTTTGTGTGATTTGTCATGTGAGCTCCCTACTTGAATATTTATGACTGAATCGATATCCATAAATGTGACCATATATACTGAATGGATCAAGGGATTTGTTGTTGACTGTGGCTAAGTATGGGATCTTGTAGCTATAGAATCCTGAACAAGTGATGTTATTGGTGTAAGGTGAGATATAAGTGCCTTTGAATTATCTTTGTATTCCCTTGGGCCCACTGATGTATAGCTTAATCCACATAAATAATCATCAATGTATATAGGTGGTTGATCATCCTCTGTAGTGGCCTATGAATCTGTGTCAAAATTATGAATGTAAGCCTCTTCTTAATTGATAAGTAGTAGTAACTAGGCTCTGACAATATCATCATATATCTTGGATGAAGATATCTATACTATGAGAGGTTGTTCCTCTATGCTTGGTCAAGGTAATTGTGTTGAGAGAGGTTGGTCATTTATCATTATAGAAGGCAGCCATGCTTAGAAAGGTTGGTCCTCTATCATTAGTGAAGATATATGTGATGTAGGATGCTCTAAATGTGGTGTATGAAAAATCTTACTAGACTCTCCCACCTCATACGTATGCATCTACTCAATGGGAATTTGGTGAGGTGGAAGTTCGATGAGAACATGAGGTGTCCCATCAAATGATGTACTTGATGTAAGAGGCTTAGTGAGCCTTTAATATCTAAATGGTTGATTATTTGTTGGACATGTGTATAAATACCCATCATGTAAAAATTTAACACATTTATGGAGAGTGCAAGGTACAACCTGCATAGCATGTATATAGGGTCTCCCAAGTAGTAAATTATAATGTAAATGGTTTGACATGACCTGAAAGTGTGTATATTATGTCTTTGGTCCCACTATAACATCCAATGTGATTGATCCCAATGTGTGTCTAATAATGTCATCAAACCCTCAAATGTTCTTATATGTTTTCCAAATAGATGCCATTTTAACCCCTATGGTTTGTAAAAGTGTGAGATTACATATATTGAGTCTTAAACCATTGTTAATGAGAACTCATTTGATAATTATGTTATTTATTTGAGCTTGAATCAAAAGTGGAAAGTTTTGATCAACGAGTGATTGTGAAGGTAAATCCTCATTGGAAAAAGATATCACATCCTCCACATCTTTGATATTATTCATGATAAGTGCAAAATAGGATGGCTCAGTATCATGAGGCACAGATGTGTGATTAAGAGTTTGAAATAAAATATCTTGAAGATTGTTGCTTTTTGAAGTAATTCTAAGATAGATATTTTAGCTAGTGTATTCCTCCACTGATCCACAATATCAAACTCTCTTTGTTGAGTTTTGGGTGATGTTTTAATGTGTTGGGGATGAGGATGGATGGTAGGGTTACGTTTCCCCTATATAGGCTAAGGAGGCTCCCTATTCTGCCTAGTGATAGCTCAAACCGTAGGATCTATTATTTACCTAGGGTGAGTAGTAAAGGTAGGATGGGAGTGAAGATAGAGTCCTCTAAGCACTCAATCATCTAGTAGTAATAAGAGGTAAGCTCAAAGTGAGCCATATAATAATAATTTGTAGAAAAATGGGGCTGACATGATGGAGGAGCAATATGTGAAACAAACTTAACTCAAACTAAATCCATGATAGGAGTAACATACACATGTACCTTTATACAAATAGTTGGTAATAAACATGTTAATCAAAGTACCAAGCTTTGTACCATGAAATGAAATATGGCTTCTATCATGATAATCATGGTAGCAAGCTATAAAGTGAGACTTAGCGATTGTTGGAAATGTGGACCCTAGAGTTGTCTAGGGGTTAGAGTGTTTGAATCTAGGGTTTATTTGCATGAATTTAAATTATATGTAAAATAAATTGAAACCCTAATGTATAATTGATTTTAAGTAGCTAGGTTATCTAAATAAAATCAGAAGTATTCAACCCAAAATTTATTACATAAAATTTGGATGAATGCAAGTTAGGGTTTGATGAAATATTCAAAGTAAGATGGGTTTACCAAATGATTTAACCTTTTAGGGTTTTATAATGAAAATTCCTATGTTTGGTTAAAGCGTTGAGATGCCTAAATTAGTTAGATAAATATGTAATAATTAAGTATTGATTTGTTATGACCTTTGACTTTGTTTGAATTTCTAATATTAGTAATAAATAGGAATAAATATAGATTTATTTGATAATTGATTATCGTAAATGATTTGGGTTCTAAAATTTGAGATATGGGTAGTAGTCTATGTCATGAATAGGATTATGGTATTTGTTTATTCACTGGATAGTAGCACCTAATTTGGACAATATCACCATCCATGTGTAGTGTCCTCAATGTGCACTAATTTCCCCTTTGTGGGACTATTCCTATTTTTTGAGAGCACTTGTACCTATGTCTGTAGGTCCTATTCTTGCATGACCAAAACTTGTAGCTCTGTGTTGTACTTGGAAAACTTGATCTGATGTGAAAACCCTAATCTCCTTATAAGTGTGGCATTAACAATAATTTTGTGTGTGTTAGTAAGATAGATTGGACATCTCAACACCCCACTGTGTAGAGAGTTTCCTACATATCACTACTCAAAGGAGGGATCAAGTATGATGTAGTTCTCCCACGTAGTGCTTGATGTATGTGCAAGTGAATGCTAGAATGAGAGTGGCCTTAGATGCTTTGAATGTGTTTGACCTTTGAAATGCTAAAAAACTAGACTTAAGGTTGTTGTAGATGGTAGTATGCAAAAAATAGGGTAGAATAAGGATCAAATACCTTGATTTTACACAACTTTTTCTTTGGTTTGAATATCTTTTGCATCTATTTTCCACCTAGTAAATAGAGGTGTATTAGACTTGTATTTATAGGGTTTTGTTGCTTGCATAGATTAAAAAATGAGCTTAGCCTGACCTTTGGAGGGGCACATATTTGAGAAACTATCCATTGGAAAGAGCTAGGAATAAGGATTATAATGCCTATGGACACCTAAAATTGGCCACAATTGGTTTCTATTTGGACTTCAGACCGACTCCTACCAACCATTGTAAATTAATCCTAAGAATCATTGAATGTCCCAAATTTATTTGTGCATCATTCATCAAATCTTAGAATCATGTTGAGACATCCTTGACTAGGTTATTCTATCATATGCAACAATAACCTCTCATAGATTCATCCCTAATCACCTTGCGGCATCATAACTATCAATTTGGCCTATGGAACTATTAAGTGGGGCACTTGCACAGTTGATTAAATCTTGAAAGAGCTGAAAGGCTAATCAAAATCAATTAAAAAATTAAACAAAATTAAATATCTAGTTGAATTATCCATTTGTAATTAATGAATATCTAGAAATGGAAATTTCAAAAATCAAAATATCTTATCCTTTCATCATTACCTTTATGAGTTGTCAAGCTCTTTGAAAATCTTAAAATATCTAATTTGAGAGTCATGCCTAGGAATTGCAAATCATAATTACTTGAAAACTATTAACTCAATTGGAGTTAGTTTTAACTCACCAAGGGTTAGTTTGAACCCATTCCAAGCTTAAACTCAACCTTGACTCACTTTGGGTGAGAGTTAATTCCTAAGGTTATAAATACAAGGCCATACCTCTTCATAAAAAAACTTGGATATTGTAGAGTTAATACGTAGGATTTGCTCCATAAAACTCATGCAAATAGTGTTACCATGCCTAAATATTAAGCCAATAAATATCAAAAATAAAGTGCCAAGGATAGGAGCTGACCAACATCCATTATCAAAGACTTCTTGATGCACAAGCCGAGCAAGCCATTCAACAAATCATTTGGAGCTCCAAGGAAGGTAAAAGACTTGTCTCTTTTATGTTTTTGTTGTGATTTCATTTATTTTTTGTTATTTAAGCTATCTTCAGTGTCTAGGATAAAGGTGTTAGGAATTTAGTGTGTTTATTTTATTTATTTTACGAGACTAACACAAAACTAACCTCCCCTCTATGTCAAATTCCTAGTTCACATGTTGGCAAACCTAGTGGGACTTAAGCATCCCATTTAACTAAGGAGGATGATATGTTAGTTTTAGTTTTGCTAATGGATGCATAAAAATCTTCAAAATTAAAGTTTTAACTTCATTTTCATGTCATTTTATTTTTAGTAACTCATAGGTTACAGGGATTGACATTGTTCTTATTTCAACATTGATAGGGATCAACATTGATTTTCCCAGACCAACGTATATTACCTGAATCGACCACGATCCCTAAAAAAAATAGAACATGATAGAAATGTGACTAACAAAGGTTTTACTTGAGTTTTCTAATCTTCATTTTGTGTTTTGGGAGCTGCATATTATTTATTTAACCATTTTCTTGTGGGATCCAATGAAATATTTTGGTTTTGAGATCATTTTATTAACATTTTTTTTGCAAAAACAAACTTGTGTTTTTCTATGTTTTTGCATAAAACATTGAGGATCAATGCGATTGACATCGATCTTTGTGAGCTGACATCAATCTCTGTGGACTAACATTGATCCCTGTGTGGATTGATGATGATCCATCTCTGAGACAAAAAGAAGGAAACCCAAGAGCTAAATCCTAAATGTTATTTTTTCACTTAATTTTGGGATTCTAAGTAGGCAAAACCTCTAACAAATTATAGGTCCTAAGGTGGAAAAAACAAAATTTGAACATGGTTAAATCTGACATAATTTGTCTTTGGCATTTAAAACAAACTTAGTTCTTTTCATGCCTTAGTTATTTTTAAAGTTTTACAAGGTTTATTAAACAAAAAATTCTAAGGGGATTAAAATTCACAACACACTTCATTTTGGAGATTAAAATAAACTCTCACATTAGTTACATGCTCATAAGAGTTTCATTTTTCATTCTTGTTTGTTGAAAGTTATTTGTTTGAGCAAAACAAGTGATGTGTGTATGTTCCCCCCCATCCCCTTTAGGGAACTTGGGTCACCTAAAATGATCATTATTTGCCTTGCTTGTTTTAGTCTAAAAGCATGAAAAAATAGTCGTTACAGCCCTCCCCAAATCCGTATAGTTTGGGTGACCCCAAAATGACCTTAAAGTCTTTTCATTTATCTTTATTTTCATGCATTTTGGCTTGTGAGTGGGAGTTCATCACCTCACCATGAGTTATTTAGGGAAGTGTTGACCTAAGAATTTATCTCCTAGCATCATTTAAACCCTACTCCATGGTGGGGTATATAAATTGAGCTAGTGAATCATTGGGATGGTAGTTTGAGTGGTTAAACTACCTCTATTAGCAACTATTGCCCTCAAAACATAAGATCAACTTAGACATCACACTACACTGAGCAAGTGATAGATGTAGTGGTTGTGAAAAGTACAAGACTTTTTCACAACAAGCCAATTGACGCATATTCAAATGACATTATTACGTCTCTAGTGTTAGCCATACTTGGGACCATCTAGAAATGAGATAAAATTGATAGTTTATAACAACCCCACTTGTCGTAGACATATTGCTGATGCAAGGTGAGTAGCCTCAAGTTTCAAGTTGTAGTAAAAACTCTTGAGAGAAGAGGGGACCTAAAAACACTACTTTCATGTGCTTTAACTTTTTGGATTAACAATTAAAATCCTCTCAAGAGAGAGTATATTGATAAAATTTGATCGCATTATGTAACCTTGTTAGTTGTAGGATTTTAGGACATTACACTTAGGTTTTTGTGTCATTTTATCCTTTGTTGCATGGTCTTGAGTCTAAACTATTTATTTATATTACCATGTCAAAAATGAGTCTTGTTTATACATCACTTATTTATTTGAGGAGGCATTACACTGCCCATTTGACACCATACCTTTGCCTTAGTCCTTTGACAAATCTTGTTTGTGTGTGTTATTTGATTGAAAAGGGTGTTGTTATGCTACCCAATTCATTTCAAATCATGTGCCTTTAAGTCTTGAAACAAAACATTAATCATATCTATAGAGTGTGATAACATTGTTACATTACTCAAATAGTTTCAAATACTTGTTTACCTTGTGTCTAAATTTCAATTTTTAAAGCAAAGCCATGTGTGCCTTTTGGATCTTTACCTAGTGCCATTATGTCATTCACTTTTATCTAGCTTTCTTGTATGTTTTGAGAAGCTTAGTTTTCTAAGTTGAGTTCATAAATAACCTTGATAAGTTTAAATCTAAACATTGATTGATTTATGCCTTGCTTTGTGTAATTTTGGCCTATACATCAATCTTTATCTTTTGGGTTGTGCAACTTAGGTTAATTCTTTATGCAATTTGAAAACTATTGTTTGTTCTTAGATTTGGAGAAGTAGCCTATCTCCATATGCCTAGAGTTTCATGCCTTTTACCAATTGACCAAGTTCACGTTTAAATCTAAATGCCTATTTTATGCTAAAGTGTTTCAATTTTATAAGATTAAATCTCATATCTTGTTTTTTTTAAGTCTAAATTTTGTGCCTTTTCTAAAATACCTAGCACATGTTTATTTTGAGCCTAACTTTCGTGCCTTCTGTGAAATACCTATAAACTTTTATTTTCTTTAGATTAGACTTTTTTGAAACACTTTGTACCCAGAGTTTAGAATTTTGGTTTTTATTCATCCACTTAACCTTTTGTGTAAGACATTTGACATTAGACATTTGATGTTATACTGTTTTGTACCAAGTTTTAATGTAGATCGTTTGGAGATACAACTCCACTTTTTGATCAAGTTAGACCAAGTTCAAACCATTTGTCCTTTGGACATTATTTTTAAGAATTTAAAGGACTCTAGGCCTTCCTTCATGAAACATTCATCATTGATTTGAATATGTCTCACTATATTCATAGCAAATCTAAGTACAATATGGGATATGATATAGTGGTCGCACAATGACTTTGTTCAATACCCTTATGGTGATGATGTAGTTTGTGAGATAGATCCCTATCCTCCTTACAACATCTAATTTGGAGAATAAAGCTAATATCCTCTAGCTCACTATTTGGTCAACACATCTCTATACTCAAATCAGGACCAAGAACAAACAACACAAAACCTAGCTAGCATACCATTGATTGTGGACCAAGTTCAACAACAACCATATTCTATTACGATGCCATCGACATATGATCCATATTTGTTTGATCGTCACTTGATTGCAAATAAGGATAAAATTTTGATTAGAGATGCAAAGGTAGGGGGCAAGTTTCCAATAGACTTCCCCTACAAAAACTTGCCTAGTCTAGTTAGAGTACCTTAACTATGCCTTACAACCAAACCATCAAATAGGCCTCTAATAAAAATCCTCAAGTGCTCATACTGATGTTGTACTAAGATCCACATATGCTTGTTATAGGAAATAGCTTCATAGAGGACCACTTTATACAGATGCAGACAAAATACCAGACCTATTTTAACTTGGCATATAATTTCAATAACATGACCCTATCAAATATTCCACTTATAGAGTTAGCTCCTTCAACAAGAGTCTTAATCGAATCGATAGGTTAAGAAAATCTGGGTATAGACCCATTCGCATAAAGCACTTTAGTTGGATACATGTTCAATGCCCCAACTATCGAATAAGTGTTTATTGCTTTTATGCAGACAAATGTGTCAAACATAAGATATAATACGTAAGTGTTGTCCAACCCATGTTAAAGTGGTATAACTGCATAAACAACTATTTCACAATAAGTGCCTTTAGTAAACACCACAAGTGGTTCACAACAATAGGGGGCAGGAACTCCTACACCTCAACCACAATAAGCTACCTCTAATCTTCAACCAACTACTTCATCAAGCATGCAATTGTAAGGATTAAGTAGTCAAACACAAATTATTTCATTGCCTCAACAAAATGTGATGAATTTTACTCCACCATAATAGGTGATGACTAATATTCCATAATAATAGGCACAGTCCAATATACCAATGCAATAGAGATCAAACATTTCCCACCTCAATAGGGGGCAACTAATGTTCCACCTCATCCGGTAGTGACAAGTACACCTCTTTAATCATAGACCAACATACCTTTACAATCATAAACATTGTCTAATCAATAATTTATGTCCATTGGTCAACAACAATGCCAAATATCCATCAAGCATCTACTTCATAAACAACATTGATGCAACCAAGAGGTACTATTGACCAATAAGTGCCAATCAAGCAACAAGTGCCTTTCATTCTAAATGTGCCACAAATTCAAAGACAATGCCTTGTTTCACAATAAGTTCCCCTAATTCAATTAGGTTTGACTAGTCAACAGTAAGTCCCTACTCAATTACAATAGGCATAGTACTTCACTCCTAGCCATATCCTTCCATCTTAGGCACAATTGCCCCAAAACAAGGCCTGTATATCAAGTCTAAACTAGAATATCACATTACAATGTGTGCAATTTCAATAAATGCATCTGAATCCACGTATGCATATTCCTGATCAGTTCCCTAACCAAACCAACATCCCATATCAAACCATGCCTCCATTATACCCTGGTTAAGGTAAGCCACCTTTGACCACCCATCATCCACCTTAGGCCAATATTCCATCTAGTTTCTTGGTGCAAGAATTATAATAAATGAAGGATGTAATTGTCACCATCCAAGCTAGGAAATAGACCAAGAAGTTTAAGTTGGATGATGTGTTCTTAGCCATTCAACATGGAGTATCTATAAATACCATTTTGTTTAGGGTATGAACCACCAAAATTTGACAAATAAAAGGGTAAAGGATACCCAAAGGCCTATTTAACAAAATTCTTTGTTGCTTGCCATCTAGTGGCTTATAGTGACATACACCTCCTACTTTTATATTTGTGGAGTCTAGCAAGACAGTCTTTGGAGTGGTTTTTGAAATTGTCAAAGAACTCAGTATCTAATTTTGATGACATTTTTGACAAATTTGTGTAACATATATTCTATAATATTGAACATAAGATTTCATTGGTAGATTTGACTCGAGCCAAATAAAAGGCTGGTGAAAGCTTTGCCAGTTATCTATAGTGATATAGAGCACTTGCAAGCAGATTCACCCATAGTTTACTAGACAAATAACTAGCCATTATGTTTACCAAAAATTTGTAGATATCTTACCATCTAGAGCTTAATTACTCACACACTTTCAAGGAGATCATTAGTAAAGGATTATTGATTGAAAAAACCCTTATTAACAAAGGGATCATCAAGCTTACCTTATCAAACCAAAATTAGAACCAAAACCAAGGAAATGTCCAAAATCAAAACCCAAATTGTGTCCAAGCATAAACATCGGTACCAGCCCAGGCTAGTAATTATGAAAAGTCCAAGCAATTCAATCATAATAATTATTGCTGTTGGAAATGGAGTAACTAAGTCATAACATGTCCAAATGATGCAAACACCATATGCTTATCCTATGCCACATATGCAAATTAATCCTCACCAATAAACTATTTAGAAAGCACAACCTTTGTAGTAGCCTAAACTAACACAATAAATGCAATAACCTTTGCCTTTGAAAACCCCTCCTCTAAGGAGAAATGTGCCTACTCGTTGTGTCTTTAGTGACCTTGGAGAGCCTATTGAAGATGTGTTTTACAAGCTAGCCATCACTAATCTGATTAGTTGGCCAATCTTGAAGCACTATCCTGAGGATATTCCTTATCCACACTAGTAATAGATGAAATGAATTATGTGAATATCATCATGTTAATGGACATAATATATGCCATTATGTGCAAATCAAGCATCTTATTGAAAATATGTTGTAAAATAGGGAGATAACATTGAATAATAGAGTATGTACATCCAATTAAAACCTAGGTATTTATCAAAACCCTTTTCTACAACATAAAAATAACAAACAACAACAACAATAATAATAAAGGTCATAGCAACAACAAAAATATCAATAACTGAGACAATAATAATAATACTAACAACATCAACAATAACAATGTCAAACGAATAGATGGAACCAAGGCTAGAATGATACCAATACCCAACAAACTTACTACGTAGTTGCACATGACTACAAAAAAGTTATAGGCCATATTTTAGGAGGTCACATTTTCACCATTTCCATCAATCCAATACCAAGTGCCAACCAAACGAGACCATTGCTAATCAACTCCAATCAACCAACCTATGCCAATGATCCTTCCTTAACCTGATATTGCATATAGGCATACTAGCAGGCATCAATTACTAATTTTGGACCTTATACCAATAACTTATCATTACCCCATGACCACATACAAGTTCACTGACAATTGAGAGTTATCCTATTTGCCCCCCCCCCTCTACCATCATTTGCTAGAAACAATGGTCTTGTATCTAATCCTAATTATGTAATCACAAGTTGATGGTTAAAGAAAACCATTTAGGCCCATAACCATCTATTATTGAACCCATCCAACCCATCATTCTAGTTACGAACAAGCTATACACTGTTACATTATAAAACACATTTGATATTGTGGAACAACTTTAGAAAATACTCGCATAAATTTCCATTTTTGATTTGTTACATACATATATTATCCACAAGAACATCTTAACAGAGTTTGTTGGCCAATCACAAGTGCCAAACAACATAAGCCTAGATAAATTCCAAGATTTGGTTGGACATCTAGCCCTAGACCAATAATTAACCTTTGACCAAAGAGATATGTCATCCCTTACCCTTCCGCATAACAACCCATTGTACATTAAAATTGTCATAACGTGACACAAAGTAAAACATGTCCTCATAGACAATAGATTAGACCTGAATATTATGTCTCTGAAGCTCATTAAGCATCTTGGCTACACAACATATTATCTTTTGCTAGAAATAATCACTATCAAGGCCTATGCTAATGAAGAATAGGAATCATAAGGCACCATCAACTTGCCAGTTATTATTGGGCCATTAACCCACGATACACTTTGCCATGTGTTAGACCTAAAGTTATCATACAATTTGCTTTTGGGTAGACCTTGGATACATGAAATTCATGCAATCCCTTCATCATTGCACTAGTGTCTCAACTTGTTTCATTAAGGTATGGAGGTCACCATTCATGGAGATTTGCAACCATATGAACATTGTGAACATTTGGAGGCTGAGTACAAAAGCTATAACTACCATTTTAGCCTATATCTAGTTCCAAAAAAGGAAAGGAAAATAAATACTTATTGATTTTATAGAGGCCAATTGCATAGACTTGAATACCCTTTGATTCATCTTCTCATGTGCCACCTCTTGAAATGTCTAATCATTTTACCATCACAACAAATGGCCTAGGAGAATATTTGACCCATGTCACGTTTCACATTACTAAGATTGTACAAAACCCCAAGTCTTATGGAAGACTAAAGCCAATCCACCTTGCATGGAATGAAAATTAAAATGATAAGGCAAAATGTATAGTTGAGCTCCTATCATTTTCACACTAGCCACTGGCTAAGAACATGACCCACTTGTAAATGATAAACCTAGTTATACAATGATAAATTAGCCGACTGTTACAAAAATGCCAATATCCTATTCCTAATAGGATTATGGAAAATTAAGCCTATGAAGGAGAAGGCCTTGGGCCCAATTAGCAGGGAACTCTTAAGCCAATCTCTATAACTCAGTATAAAGGAACCTATGGTCTAGGATTTAAACTACTTGGGGGTGACCCCATGTATCTTATTCATGTTCTAATGCCAAATACTAGTGATGATGATGTTGATAGTGAAGTAAATTCCAATCACAACCTTTATGAAGACTTGACCATTACCAATCTATTTGACACCCATGCCATTTGTACTCTTACCTCAATTAACCGACACAATCTGCTTCCTCTTTATCACCCTCAACTTGTAGCTTGGGGCCAATAAGAATCCACAATGCCTATAGACAAGTTTGAGAATGATGAGGCTTTTTGTGATTTTCTAGGCTTATAATATTTCATTGGGAGACCATAAACAAGGGTTATCAATCAAACTGGATCTTACAACCTATTTTGGAAAATGGGTGAATTCCCTTAGCCACAAACAATTAGATAAAACATTGATGTCCCAAAGTGAAAAACTCTTTGAGGTATTTTTAGTCAAAGGTGAAAGCAAAGAGAAAGGCTACTATTCTAGTGAAAACATATTTTAGGCACCATTAGATGGGGGTGTTAAACTTTCCTCAAACATATCTCACTAGACCACCAACGGTGAACTTGCTTTTGGGTTGAAGTTCAGTTCTAAAGAACAACATGCCTTCGACAAAATTATTCAAGAGTTTCCAACAATGTTTGTAACATAGCCATACTTACCATTGGGAGATTTTGATTCATCTTGTGTAGGATAACTTGAAGATCCAATCCAAATAGAGGACTTTGTCATTGTAGGCTAATTAAAATCATTGCCAACTATTCTGAAGGATGGTTTGACTCTTCTTATAAAGAATACTACAAAAGTCAACATCGAGACTCCCAAAGACCTAAAATGATCACATTAGGCATGCCCCTCATTGAGGAGGAGCATAAAATCTTTACATCCCTTTTGAGCAAATTTGTTGACATATTTGCTTGGGCTTAATCAAACATGCTTGGTTTGGACCCTTCCTTGGTTGTACATCACCTTGTTAGACATCCTAATGCCAAAAATTTAAAACAAAAATTGTATAAGATGCATCATGGTATTATTTTATTAGTAAAGAAAGAGTTGGAAAAACTCTTAGAAGCAAGATGCATTTGATTGATTGACTACTCGAAATGGATCTCAAATGTTGTGCCAGTCAATAAGACGTTAGAAAGAATCAAAATTTGCACTGATTTTAGAGATATAAACAAGGCCTTCCCTAAGGACAACTTTCCTTTTTCCAAACATTAACATGATTGTTGACTCCATAGCTGGGTATAAAATGCTTTCGCTAATAGATGGATTTTCAGGATATAACCAAATCAGGATTGCATTAGAAGACCAACATAAAACAACATTCATCACTCTGTGGGGAACATTTTATTACCAAGTTGTGCCATTTTGACTCAATAATGTTGAGGCCACATGCCAAAAATCCATGACCATCATATTTTATGATATGATGCATGACATTGTTGAAGACTATGTCGATGATATATTCGGTAAATCAAAGACCATGGCCAATCATCTAGTAGCACTATGAAGAATATTTGAGAGACTGCATGAATACAAAGTTAGATTCAATCCTGAAAAGTGTGTTTTTGATGTTATTTATAGTAAATTTCTAGTCTTCATTATGTCTCACCAAGGCATTGAAGTTTATGCTGCCAAAATACAAGCCATTATCGAGATGCCACCACTTTCTAATTTGAAGTAGCTCTATAGTTTGTAGGGCATGATCTAATCTATCAAATGCTTCATTTCTTAGTTGGTTGAAAAATTCCATCCATTTATACACTTATTAGAAAAGGGTGTCACATTTTATTGGAATGAAGAATGACAAAAAGATTTTCAACATTTAAAGGACCATCTTGTAAATTTGCCTATTTTATTGCCACTATGTCAGGAAAGCCATTCTTATTATATCTATCTACCACTGACGAAGTCCTGGGGGCATTTTTATCTCAACATGATGAATGGAAATGAACATGTCATGTATTATCTAAGCTGTACACTGGTCATGTATGAGCACAATTATACGCCCATAGAAAAAATTTATTTAGCTATGATCTTTACAGCTTAGAAACTGTGACATTACATGTTAAACAACAAGACCTTAGTTATTTCCAAATTAGATTCACTCAAGTATCTACTTTATAAGACATGTTTACAAGGTTGCATGGCCAAATGGACATGCTTCTAAGTGAGTTCAAGATTGAATACATCAATCAGAAGGCTATCAAGGGATAGGTTCTTGTAGACTAGCTTATTGATTCGCCCCTTGCAGACATAAAACCTCTAACATTCCAATTCCTAGACAAGTCCATTATGACCATCATTGACACACCTCTTGAGGAGCAATACTAGAAGTTGTATTTTGATGGATCATTCACATCACATGGATCGAGGTCAGGCCTATTATTTATTATGCCATAGGGCGATCTTAGCCCTAAATCATTCTATATCAATTTTCTTTGTGCTAACAACATGGTTGAATATGAGGCACTTATTACAAGACTTTGACAGGTAGTATAATGGAATATTCAACATCTCAAAGTTTATGGTGATTCTTAGTTAATCATCAATTAGGTTACAGACCACTTTCATACCAAAGATGACAAGTTGATACCATACAAGGCCATGATCAACACTCTCAAATAGTAGATTGCCGATATATAGTTTGAACATATACCTAGGGCCAATAATAGAATAATATATGCCATGACCACCGTTGGCTCTTTTATCTATCATGTAAACAAGGGAAAAGAATATCAATTTTTCATTTAAAATCTTCTAGTGTGAATTCATGAACCTTCAACTATCACAATGATCTATGATATTATTGGTCCTAACTCTATATGGTAATCATACCTTTTTACTCACCTATATGACCACATTATGCCACCAAACCTATCTCACAAATAAATCAAAACCTTTACCCACCAAACCTCATGATATACCTTACTTAGACTAACCCTTTATTATCGTAGCTTTGATGGAACTCTGTTTTGTTGTTTAACCTCAACAGAATCAACATTAGTATTATGGTAAGTGTTGACCAAATTTGACATTTTACTCAAATTAGGGCACCTATAGGCAAAAACTTAGTTTTCTAGGTCTATAGGGGGTATAATATCTTGTTATAAGGTGTTTCATAGGTCAATTACTGTGAATTGATGTTATAATAGCTTTGGTAATTAGTTCTCTAGGTACATTTATCATTTTGAGTCATTTTAATGGGTCAAATAGATGTATTTAATGCTTCGTACGAGTTTTTTGGGAAATATGCAAGTTAAAAATGCTAATGTCACATGTCATGTGTCCTAGGAAGTCTTTAGTGACTATTACTAACTAAATATTGTAGGTTTTGTAGAAGAAAGGACAATTTAATAGTGAAAAAGGAAGATTTGGGCACTTGTACGGTCTCTTTGGGAAGTGTGCCACAAGGGACGCTCCTCCTTAATATGGTGAAGCCCTACTCAATTGTTTACCTTTTTATCAATAAGATGACTAAGTGTTACCTCTTCCATGACTATGTTTAGTGTGTGTACTTGAATGTTTGATTTTGTTTAAGTGACACTCTTGTTTCTTTAGCATGTTAGCTCATTCTTGTAACCTATTTACAGTTGGAAAACTTCTTCTTGCAGGGCATGTGAAGTGTTATTAGGATATGCCAAGGATTAAGTGAGTTTGTCTTTTCATCAGTGCCATTCATGGCCTCTTGTCTATTCCTCCTATCCTAGATGTTCATCTTGACCTCACAATGTAACATTAATGTGAGAAGTTGTAGATTAGGAAAGTGTATGTTTGGTTTGTTGCTTGATCTCAAGTGTAATATGCATATGGTTGGATGTCATTAGTTAATTTGTTGTATCACCTCCATTAGTTAAGATTTGATGTTAGTCTCTTTCTCCCTTTTCACCCTCCAAGTTTAGTTGTGGTTTGATCCATAGTTGTACATCAAGGTATCTAGCTCTATCTAGAGACTCACCTCATTCCTTAGGCTGCCCACAAGCCTAGAGACAATTCTATTATGTCACTTGGATGAATACCACCTTGTGATCTCCTCAAAGGGTGAAAATACAAGTGACAATAGTTTTTTGCACTTGGGACTATTTATTCAAGGAGTTGGAGAATTCTTGGTGTGTTCTTCAACTAATCAACCTTTTGGAGGCACTTCAATCAACACCAATGGTGATTCCAAGTTGAATCAGCTAGTCAATCAGCCCTACTGCATAAAAAAATTAGACTTTGGTATGTATAATCCTACTTTTGAGCAATATGGATCTTATATTCCTCCACATAGCTTTGATCAAGATCATGTTGTTCATGGAATCACCTTAAGTAGCCCTCATAATTGCCCTTCTCCTAGTCAATCTAAGAGTGTTAGAGAGATAATGTTAGAGTATGAGAAGCAAATGATAGATGTAGGTAGTTTGAATGAGTGTAATGGATACCATTAAGAGATAATTTATAAAGAGGAGTGGGTTTTTAGGGAAACTCAAGCTATATAATATGTTGATGATTAAAATTGCATTGTTTCTAACACTGACAATGAGAAGTTTCAGGAATGTGGGACTTGCAACCTGAAACAACATCCAGATTCTAAAGAAGCTGGTTCTTGTTTATATCAAGGGTATAATGAGAAAAGGGATAGTAATTAAATAGAAACACAAGTGCAACTAAAGAAACTCTAACTATGGTGATGCGCCTGAATTTAATTCAACCCTTAAGCACAGTGAAGCTATATGTACGATTTAATTACATTAAAGAGCGAACAAGGCATGATCAATGTAAAAGATGAAAAATAATAGAAATATAGGCTCACAAATTAGACTAATTTTGCAATGACACAGAAAAATATCAACAAAGGCACATAACTCAGATTTCTTATTAATTCTCTAGTCACATAAAAGGCACAAAAACATGCACAGTTACATAAACTTTCTAACTCAAGAAAATAGAACAAAGGCAAATGATATCCCTGATCATAGCCAAAAAAGTCTAAAAACTCTTGACAATAATCTTTTGCAAAAAAATCTCTCTATCTTCTGATCATGATTCTGGTGATCTATGCACCCCTATTTATAGTATTGGATTAGCTCTGGATTGTCTGCACGTTCCCAATCTAATGGCCTAACTGAACTCTAACTGAACTAGAAGTGTCTAACACAGGATATTTCTTAGATTTGAAATTATCTGTCTTCCTATATTTTCATTGGCTAACATAGATACCCAGGACACTTCCCACTTTTAAACAGGAGAGGACACTTGGCCGATTCTTTCTCTCTACTTGAAAACCTTCTTATTATTCAGGAGGCACCGAAAAAAGACACTTGGCATGTTCCGCAGCACTTACTTAAGACACACAACACTTTCCACGTAACTTATACTCTTTACTGTGTCTTCGCTTAGGGGTGTTCCATCCTTGACATCTGTCACCGTCCGCTTCTCCAAAAATTTAACAACTTAACAAAGAATGGGACCCATAACACTTGTCACCTGAGCAACTTCAAAAATGGAACAGGGATAAGTGGCACTTTTTACGCATCTTTATCAAGGGACATCTGGCGGTCTCCACTACTTTTATCTACCTTTTGAGAATCCTGTGAAAGGTGACACTTGGTGGTCTCCACGTCGCTTTGTCTATACTATAGAAATATTTGAGCCTCATTTCATATTTACACAGACGACGACACTTGGTGGCTATCGCTTACCTCAAAAATAAGACCCGAGACCCTCCACAGTCTTTACTTGTCAATGAAACAAAGTGAAGATAATTCAGATGTTGACACATGGCAGCTTCTACTTTCTTCAGTTAGTGATACATGGTGTCTTCCTTTGCTTTTAGAAAAGCATATTGAAACCTTCTATGATTGCCACTTGGTGCCTTTCACTTGATCCTGAGATAAACTTATTGAAAAAAAGCTTTTGAGACGTATAAGAAACATGAGATGCGGATGCTGACACTTGTTGCTCTCCGTTGAGTTACTATGGGATACGTGGCATGTGCCGACCAACTTATAGAAAGTATGAAATGTGCCTCAGCCGATGACACTCAGTAGCTTCTGCATGATTTTGACACTTAGACAAAATTGAGGCAAAAAGAAATGCGAGCCTGTGCTCTGAATCAAAACTTCGTTGTCTCGAACCAAAGTGTACAGGGACAAATTTTTGCAGTGCGCAATTGAAAATCAAAATAAAATGTAGAGTATTTTTTTACTCTACAGTTATTGGTGACCCCAAAGACATTTGAGCCTACTAAAAAAGAATCCATAACTCTCGCATGATCAAATTGTGACAAAAACAAATCATAGCTTCCATAAGGTTGTCTGATAAGTAGACCACTCATCATCAGATAATCCCTACTTATTTTGCAATTTGTGAAAGGCCAAATCAAGATTGATAATATCTTTATGTAAAAATTCCAAAAAAATTGAACTGTAGCCTTCAATTTAAATTTAAGCTAGGAAATAAGAATCAAAATGGCTTTTACTTCAGGTACTGATGAATCATCCTTTAAATCTTGAAAAACTGCCTGATCATTCTGCCTGGCTAACAACAAAGGTTTAATTTCTTTAATCATCAACACAGTGTTGTTATCAGGAAAAGGAGAAGGAAGACCTAATTTCACCAGATCTTCGATGTGTTGTTTCATTTCATTGATTCCTTATTTCATCACATCTAGAAGCTCTCTGCAATGGATTGCTAAAGAGTTGCAATTGAGAACCTCATTCACTTGTTTAGTAGCAACCATTCTGTCATTAATCCCTGCTGCTGACAATGTTCCATCAGTTACATCATATAACTTTTGCAGCAACATTTGGGAGTCCAACACTCTCACAAAGATAGTGGACAGAGTATCTTCTACTGAAGTCTCCACCTTTTTGCACAATTTTTGTGCATTTAGCAGAAAGGTTAGAGAAGGTTTGAGCTGAGTAATCTCTTGAAAGATTCTTTTCCATATTGATTCATAAAGCTCCTTCACCAGATTTAACACCCCTACATTCTGTGGCCTATTAGCCAACTCAAGTGTCAATTGTTCTACCCTTTGTCGCTTAGCTTGAAGTTGGCCCTATATAGCTACGGTATTATTATGCTCATTAAATAGCTTCTATTGCAGTTGAGTAACTTGTAGTAGGCTTTCCCCACATTTTTCCTAAAATTTTACCTTTTCCTACCGTAAGGTTGTCACTGCATCCTTCAGCTGCATTAGCCCTACTTTTAGAGAATCATTTTGAGCCTGGATAGCCTGGTAAGTCTGAAGAGAGACAGTATCTTGCAACTATTCATTAAGACTCTCTATTTCAATATTCTTAGTATTGATCTCTATGGTCAAACTGCTACAATTCACCTTCTCTTTGGTTAGATCAGCCTTCATCTTCTGTAGCTTTCTTGATATTTTCAAATAATCTTCAGCTACTGTAGAAGTAGATTCATTTTGCAGTTTGACCCTATCTTGTGGTCTGAATAGGGACGTATCTATTGCCACTGCATTCATTGTGTAATCTTCTAGCTGCATCTGCTCGTTTGGCTTAACTATATTCGGTGACAAATGGGTCACCGTTAGTTGCTGCTGTATTGGGTCAAATTGTGACCTCAGATGTGGTGTAGCCAGGGCGTTATTATCTTTGATTCTCTTTTTCTCCATTCGGGCTTCCCTTGCCTTCCTAGCAGCATCTGCTTGAGTTTGGAAGGTAGAAGCAGAGGTAATGTGCCCACCCACAAAAGGAAAACCTTGTGGTAAGCCATATGGAATAGCCAATTATTGGCTATGGGCAATATGAGGAGGTACTTTCTTGGGAATAGAGGGGGAAAAGTGAGACAATGATATATCTTGAGTATGGATAGACAGGGCAAAATGAGAAATGGGCACAACAAAGGTGGCAGGGGATGTCATTTGGCCAGATGGAATCATAACCCCTATAAGAGAAGAAAGAGATTGAGAAGGAGGAGGAGAAACAATACTTACTTGAGGAGCAACCAAGGTATTTCGTGATTGGTGTTGTGAGGGTTCTGCCCTCTCCTCTGAATCAAGTTGGAACCTCAGCCTTTTATGTCTCCTTGGTGTTTCTTCTTCTGGTTGTGCTCCCTTCTCTTCAATATTTACCACTATTGTTAGTGGTGTTTGTGTAGAACTGGGAACTTTAAGGACTGACGCTAATGGAGAAGCTTTTGGTGGTGAAGACACCACACCCTTTTGTTTTTTGATGGTTTTAAGAGATTGAGGCCAAATAGTTACAATGACTATTGCTGAAGTTTGCACTAGGGCTTGCGATGTTTGACTGGACTCTGCTCTGGCTTCTAGCTCTCCACCCTGTGTCTGCAAATTGCTTGTATCAGGGCTAGACATAGGAGACATATGACATTCATCCCATAGTTCCTCCCATTTCTCATTTGAATCCAAATTTCCAAAAGAGTGGGTTGTCTCACAAATCTCTTGCCTATATTTCCAATAGGCTTTTATTTTTTTAGCGTTCCAGTCTTTATTCTTTAAGGCTCTTCGTAAACTAGAAGTCATTCTGATTTTGGGGTCAAAATCCCTTTACTTAACATAAAAAGTTTCCCATGGTCTATTTTGTTGAAGAGGCAAATCCATTAATTCAACATAAAACTTAGGAATATCCTCCTTAAGATTTTTTCTATTTTCCCAAAAGGGTCGGCCCTCATGTGCAATTCTAGCAGCAGCCCTATTAGTCCTGATCCATGAAGCTATGAAACCATTTGGGTCATATACCCATTTATCTTCAATTAGAAGGAAACCCAGTAAGGCTAGCTTTCTTAGGAACACAATCTCAGCATCTCTGGCCTTTAGTGCCATGTTGTTTGTCATCGATGGGACATCATACATTTTTCTCTTCTTCTTCCTAGAGCCATATTCATTATCTACCATAGACGCTTGCCTGGTGACCTCTAAGAATGCTAACCTAATGGTCAAAATCTTAGGTAGCAACACTATTTCCCCACTAAAACCATGAACTCTAATAATAGTATGATGTGATCCAAAAAAGTAATCACAAGGGATAGGGAAATTGGTCATAAGGTTTGATACACTTGGAAATAGTCTATTTATAATTGGTTCTGGGCTCAGATGACAAAAAGCAGGGGATACAAAAAGTTTCTAGAATTCATATGGGTCACTAGTTTTGGACAAAATATGGGTCCATGTAGACACAAGAGTGGTCTTATGTAGACTGAAGCTTGGGTCATACATGTTTAGATGCATGTGTTGGGAAAATATGCCAGAGTTTTGATATAATATAAGGTGAAACAAATAAGAGGAATACCTAGAAATCCCTTTAGCTCTGAACTGGGCAAGTTGTTCCACCATTGAATATGCAATCTACTCAGAGAAATCAAGCCGATACTCCTGAGTCTTGTCAACAATTTTCAATCTAAAGAGGATAGCCATTTGTTCTTCATAAATGATTATATCATCTTTCATTCCAAAAATGAAAGCCATCATGGAAAGTGCATCTTGACTAACTTGGGCAAATTGTGCTCTTACTGTTGGCAGTGTCGGCACAGTAGTATCATCATCGCCTAATTATAGCTCTATTTTCAGAAACCTCAATTGAGTATTGACATTTGCCCACATTTTCTACATCTTGGCAATGGTGGGAAACATGGCTGTCTTGTCATGGTACAGGGCCAACATGTCTCTAATAGCCTTTGGTGTAATTTGCACTGTGAATGGACCCTATTGTATGGTATTTGAAGGCACATGAAACAATCTGGCACATATTTTAACCAAGTCGGGGCATGGATGCACACCTAAGACAATGAATTGTGCCAGTTGGGAAGTTCATATCTTCATTGTGAATGTCTCGTATTGTCCCACCTTGGGCCTCTGAAGACACCTTTGATGTGGCCCTTCTCTCAGAGTTTTGCTACTAGTTATTTGAAGAATTGGGTTCATGATTCCATCTGCAATCTTTTACCTTTGCTGGGTCGTTTGCTTGACCAACTTCAAGGACTCTAGTCTATGGGTAGGTCTTTAATGGTTGTGCGGGGGCTAAAGCATATGATGTGCTTATAAGAAACTTATCAAGGGATTCATAAATCCTAGACCCTTGTTACAAAGACTGTGCTCCCTCCATATCTATATCTATTCCTGAAAATAGTGAACTGCGATAACATGTTTGAAGCTTTTGCAATAAGGAAGCACTTTTACTTAAGCAGGTTTACTATGAGCTGAAAATGCAAGTAGCAGGGGTTTTCTAGCAGATGCAGGAATGTTTGAGAAATTGTAAGCTTTAACTCTTGCTATGAGGTATTTATTGACCCATCAAGTCTCAAAATGGCATTAAACCTAGATAACCATTAACAAATCTTACTAAATCTTCATGGAACAACGAGTTACACACGTCATGCAAGTGGATGCGCAAGGTACTTTAGGGAATTTAAGAATTGGGAGATATTTAAAGTGTCGAGAGTTTTTTAAAATTTTGAAAAAGGCTCTAAGCTGCGGCTACGTGTTCAAAGAACACTTATTTAAAATAAAGAGCTGGAAAGAAAATGGGAAAATAAAGCAACTAAAAAAGGGAAACTATCTAACTATAATACATTAGAGACACAACTTAATTGAAATGCTTCAAGTAGATCCCATTCATAGGAATCTCTTCGAGTTTGCCTTCCATTGTTTCCAACTCAAATGAATTCTTTTGTTTACATGCATGAATTTTATAGGGGCCAGTCCATAATGCTTCAAATTTAGTATGTTGACCCAGCTTGGTGGATCTTACATCCCATTTCAAAACAATTGAGCCTACTTCGAAATGGGGATTTGAAGTCCTTTTATCAAAGCAGTCTTGAATTATTTTCTGATGCTTAATTAATAAATCATGTGCCGCATCCCTATTTTCTTGAACCTCTAAAATTTCAGCAAGTCTAACCTGCATGGGGCCATTTTCTTCAATTTCAATCTATTTTATTAGTTGGAGAGTAGGAATTTCTAAGATTAGAGGTATTATAACAGGGTTGCCATATACCAATTCATATGGGGACATTTTTGTCACCTGCTTAGGTGTAATTCTATGAGCCCACAGTGCTATATTCAATAGTTTATGCCATTCTTTGTGATGGTCAGCCCCTATTTTCTTGATGAGTCTAATCAGATTCTTATTAATTGATTCTGCCAAACCATTACCCTGAGGGTAATAATTAGATGAAGTTTTTAGATATATTCCATGCTTTAATGCAAATTCAGATACTTTAGACCCTAAAAATGCTTTAGCATTATCTAAAATTATGGTGTGAGGAGCCCCAAAGCGAGTAGTGATACTCTCTAGAAAGTCTAGGATCACATTTTCTGTTGCTTCTTAAGTGGCACTGCTTCAGTCCATCTAGTGAAATAATCTGTGGCAGTTAAAATCCATTTGTGACCCATACTAGACACTAGATTTATCATTCTAATGAAGTCAAGACCCCATTGAGCAAAAGGTTCATCAACAATTATAGGACTAAGAGGCATTGCTGCATTCCTTCTCATCCCCACATAATATTGACAAGATTTACATTTTTTAACTAATTGATAACAGTCTGTAAATAAAGTAGGCCAGAAATAACCTGCCTCACTTATCTTTATAGTTGTGGTCTTTGTAGAAAAATGTCCACTTGAGACTCCATGATGCATTTCATGCAGCATTTTCTTAGCCTTATCCTTCTCTATGCATCTTAAATGTTTACCATCAGAATTTCTCCTGAAAATAACTTGTTCAATTAAAACAAAATGGACCCCTTACATCCTATAGTATCTTTTCTTGTTTTGAGGGAGTTCTCTTAGGTAAATCCCATATTTCATAAAATGAATCCTGTTTGTGACCTAGGAGTTCTGATCAACCTCTTGTATCCTCAATACAATTTCCTTTTCCATTTTTGAATCTGTTTCCATAGGTATCATTTTTTCAAGCTCTTGAGTCATGTATTGGCATAACCCCCTACCTCTGACTAACTTAGTGGGTTTGACCTCTACATCATATTCAAGGATCTTTGTTATTCATTTTGCTCTTTGTTAAGTGATTTCACCCTCCATAATTTATTCTCTGACACTTGGGTGAGCCACAAGTATTAGAATCTTACTTCCTGGTACTATATGCCTGAATTTCTTGAGGGCTTTTACCATAGCATATGCTTGTTTTTCCACAAAGTTGTATCTGGTTTCGTATTCCCTAAGAGTCCTTGAGAAAAAGGCTATTGGATGCTCTCCCTCCTATGTATCATCCTTCTGTGTTAGGACAACAACAATACTGAGTTCTCCTCCATAGACATACATTACAAAAGGCTTAGAAAAGTCTGTGTTTCTAAGTACTAGGGCTGTTGAGATAGCTTTCTTGAGCTCTTCAAAGGCTTGCCTTCCTTTCGTAGTCCACTTGAAAATTAGGTCTTTTTTCAAAAAGAGTGTCACTGGTCTTACTAAGCCTGCAAAGTTAGATATGAACCGACTGATGAAATTAATCTTCCCTAAGAAAGATTGAATTGCTTTCTTATTTACTAGAAGAGGTAAGTTCATTATAGCTGCCACTCTCTCTGGATCTTTGGAGACTCCTTCTTTAGATACTATATGTCCTAATAATTTGCCTTGAGGTACAACAAAGATGCATTTCTTAGGATTCAGGGATATTTCAAATTCTTGACATTTCTTAAAAATAGATTCTAAATGATCAAAATGATCGACAACATTCTTGAAGAAAATAGTAAGATCATCAAGATAAATCATGATGATTTTATTTATAAGTTCCCCAAATGCTACATCCATAGCTCTTTCAAAAGTGGTTTCATCATTTGATAGGCCAAATGACATCTTAGCATATGCAAATGTTCCCCATTTGGTAGTAAAAGTAGTCTTATATTGGTCTTCATCAGCCAACCAAATCTGATTGTATCCAGAGAAACCATCTAGCAAGAAAAATCTCTCTGATCCAGCCACAGTTTGTAAAATTTGTTCCATTGATGGCAAGGGATAGTGATCTTTCAGAGATGCTCTATTCAAGTCTCTGAAATCTACACAGAGTCTTATGTCACCATTCTTTTTCCTGACTGGTACTAGATTTGATACCCAGGTTGAGTGCTTGATTGGAATAATTATTTTGGAATCTAAAAGTTTCTACAACTCATCTACCATTAGAGATTCAATTCTTGGGTTTACTAGCATCTACTTCTATCTGATTGGCTTAGATCCTTCAGTCATTTCTATTGTGTGCTAAATGATGTCTTTATTATATCCATGAAGGTCTTCATAGTTCTAGGATATGACTCTGTCATATCTTTTGCACAAGTCAATTAGTCTTTCTCTTTCCTCTTGAGTTTCAAAATTTCCAATTTTTAATTTTCTCCCTTCACTCACCTCTATTTTGGAATAATCTGCTTTGTTTACTTGGAACCTTTTCTTCTCTAGGCCTACATCTTCTAGATCAAATAGGTTTTCTAAAGTGATTAAGCCTTTGGGAAGCTTATTATTCTTTAATTGTATAATTTGATCCCTATATGCCCATTCAATTTTTGGTTGCAATTGATCAACAAAATCCCCTGATTGTTGCAAGAATGAGAGTACCTGATAATCATTTTCAAATACGTGCCAATTCTCATCATTGTCTGGGATAGTTAGCCTTACTATAACCTTTACTAACTCATTGTTAACTAATAGGCCAATTGTTGGATCAAACTGTGAGCCAATCTGTGCCATCCTATCAGCTTCAAAATTTTGGGTTCTTGGAACTACTTCAATATTAAAAGATTCAAAATCTTCTATTAATTCCCAAATTCTGTGTCTATAGGATCTCATCCTTACATTTTTGGCTATTGCCTTTTCCTTAATTTGCTTGACCACTTACTCTGAATCTCCTTTTACTATTAAATTCTTTATTCCCTTTTTCTTGGCTAAAATGAACCCATGAACTAAGGATTCATATTCAACATCGTTATTGGTGGAAGCAAATTAAAAATGAATAGCTCTCAAAATTTTCTCCCTATTTGGAGCAACAAGACAAATTCTTGCTCCAGCACCACTTTTACTTCTAGACCCATCAAAATTTAAGGTCCAAATTTTTGAATCTTTTTTAGATTCTTGAGTAGTTGGTGTCTCTTCCCTTAAAACATTTGGGATTTCATGATCTTCATCAAAAATGACATAAGTACCCAGACCAGTAGAGTCATAATTTTCATATGGATCACTATGCATCATAGCTAACAAATGGTTATTTTGCTCTTCTTGGTCATGTTCAGTCCAGTCACCCAATTCTTCAACAAAAACCCTTTCTTCTTTATTTATCATAGCATGATCCTTCTCTAATTTTGATGTTGGTTCATTGGTGATGTGATCCTTTTATAGTGGTTCAGATAGAATTTTCATCTTTGAACCATATTTGGTTCTTAGGATGAGGTGAGACCAATCAAGGGACATATATCCTCCTATTTTGGCTATAAAGTCTTTGGATAAACATAAACCAAAAACAGGAGGTATATCTATGACTACTACATCTTGATTGACAATTATATTGGGACAAGTATATAATTGTAATGGGAGTTGTTTAATTCTCCCTATTATTTGTACTGATTTGCCATCTAGCTGCATTACTCTTTAGTAAGTGATTCATACTTTATTTTTAAAGCATCGGCTATTTGGTTAGGCATTACTGTAGTACTAGCCCCTGAATCTATCAACACATTATGCAAGAGTTTCTTTCCAACTATCAGAGTCAAATATAAAGGCTTTTGTTTGGATTTACTTACCTCTACTGCATTGTTCACAAAGGCTATTGTCTTCAGAGGAACTGTGTCTTTGACCTTTTCTTTATCCGTAAGTCCTTTGGTGCCATTATGTTTAGGCATTGCTTGGCCTTGTAGAGCCTCTAGTAAAAATATCTTTTGTTCATGAATAACTAATATGTCCCATATTGATACTTGTGCTAGAGTCCTCTTCAGCTGTTCCACCACATTCATTGGTCCTAATGCTTGAGTTTTTGGAAAATAAGGATACCTTACTTTTTCTTGAACTTATACAGGAATCACTTGGTTCTGCATTGGCTGAGGCACTTCCTGTCTGACAGTTGTGTTTCTTTGACCTTAGAATGGAGGATTCTCCATAACTTGACTATTTGTAACTTCAAGTTGTTCCATCATTCTTCTCTTTGATCTAGTATAGTAGTCTGATTGCACCACTAGATTCTTGGAAGCAGAAGCTTCTTTCAAGAATACTGATTCTTCATCTTCAACCCATGAAAATAGAGCATGTTCAAGGGATATTTCTTCTTCTTGTTATAGAGACATCCCTTGCATATAAGCCATCAAGACTGAATTTTGCATACTAGGAGACTGATAAGTTTGTGCATCTGAAGTACTGGTAAATTGTCCATCCATTCTTCTTTGCTCTGCTACCTTTTGTTGTAGATTACCCATGGGACAATCTCTAGGTGTATGAGCATTATTACAAAGGAAACACCAGGCATTGGTGCCATCTGCATAATTATTTTTCCCTTGAACAATCTCCCTATTTGGATTGGGGGGAACAGTCTGTGAGGGTGTAGGGATTGCAACTAATTGGTTTGCTAGCTGAGGGTTATTTTGCCTTTAAGGACCCTGATATTGGTTTGGCTGTGATGAAAATCTATTTCCTTGATAGCCTTGATATTGGGGTTTGGGGTAAGGATATTTTTGTCTCTTTATGTTAATTAGCTAATTAGAAAATGTCCTTAAGATGTTTTTGATATCATCCATCTCAGATGATTGGGCAGGGACAAGTTCTTTAGCAGATGGTTGAGGATATTTATACATATACACAGGTGGGGCTATGGAATTAGGGTCTTCTTGAGGTAATGGCAAGGTAATTTCTGGAAACATGGGCATGGGAGGCCTTGGGGGCAACTTTCCAGCATCTATTAAATTATTTTCAGCTCTGACTACATAGTCATAAGCCTCTAGCAGAGTCTGACCTCTGAGTGACTTAATCATGACTGATATATTTAAATTTAAAGCTTGAAGATAAAACACTATAGCCATACCTGGTAATGGTCTTGCTGTAGCAGGAATCTTTTCCAAGTCTTTTAAAATCTTGAATTGAAGTCAGTCATTACTTCTTGTGGTGCTCTTTAAATAGTAATCAATTGTTGCAACAGAGAAGATTTATCACCCTTTTCTTCAAATATTTCAAAGAAAAGATCTCCAGGTTGATCCTATGTAGATATTGTATTTGGAGTCAAGGATCGATACCATTCTAGAGCCTTCCTTTTAAAAGAAGCTGCTAATAATCTTATAACCACATTCTGCTGTGTGGCCACATGTATATCACAGACATCAGATACATCTTGAAGATGCTCTTCAGGTGTTTTGAAATCTTGCCCACTAAATTTGGGTAGAGCCTTCAAGGCATTAACTGGAATAGGGTCCCAAGTGGCTGGTGGTATTGGTAGGATCAAAGGACTGCCAGTTTTCCAACTTGCATAATTCCTTGGGGATATAGGAGCTCCCATATTTACTCTTGGTATTGGTATAAACTGATTGACTCTTCATCTTAGACTAGTTATCAAAGGTGGAAAAAGAATACCTGGATTTATAGCAAATTGAGATCTTGTCACTGGCCCACAGCTCTGACTCCTTGTAGCTCTCTGGTTCATATGGTCTTGAAAGAAATTCAAGATGGTGTCCCATCGGGCATGCCAAAAACTGTTGGTGATTAAAATTGCACTGTTTCTAACACCAACAATGGGAAGTTTTAGGAATGTGGGACTTGCAACCTAAAACAACCTCCAAATTTTAAAGAAGCTGGCTCTTGTTTATATCAAGGGTATAATGAGAAAAGGGATAGGAATTAAATAGAAACACAAGTGCAACTAAAGAAACTCTAACTATGGCGATGTGCCTGAATTTAATTCGACCCTTAAGCACAATGAAGCTATATGTAAGATTCAATTACATTAAAGAGCGAACAAGGCATGATCAACGTAAAAGATGAAAAACAATAGAAACAGAGGCTCACAACTTAGACTAATTTTGTAGTGACAGAGAAAAATATCAACAAAGGCATAAAACTGAGTTTTCTTATTAATTATCCAGTCACATAAAAGGCACAGAAACATGCACAGTTACATAAACTTTCTAACTCAAAAAAATAGAACAAAAGCAAATGATATCCCTGATCATAGCTAAAAAAGTCTAAAAACTCTTAACAATAATCTTTTGCAAAAAATTCTCTCTATATTCTGATCATGATTATGGTGATCTTTGCACCCCTATTTATAGCATTGGATTAGCTCTAGATTGTCTGCACATTCCCAATCTAATGGCCTAACTGAACTGGAAGTGTCTAACACAGGATATTTCTTAGATCTAGAACATTTTGTCTTCCTACAATTTCATTGGCTGACATAGATACCCAGGACACTTCCCACTTTTAAACAGGAGAGGACACTTGGCTGATTCCTTCTCTCTACTTGAAAACCTTCTTATTATTCAGGAGGCATCGAAAAAAGACACTTGGCATGTTCTGCAACACTTACTTAAGACACACAACACTTTTTGCGTAACTTATACTCTTTACATGTCTTCACTTGGGAGTGTTCCATCCTTGACATCTGTCACCATCCGCTTCTCCAAAACTTTAAAAACTTAACAAAAAATGGGACCCACAACACTTCTCACCTGAGCAACTTCAAAAAGGGAACAGGGACAGGTGGCGCTATTAGCGCATCTTTATCAAGGGACATGTGGCAGTCTCCACTGCTTTTAGCTACCCTTTGAGAATCCTGTAGAAGGTGACACTTGGTGGTATCCATGTCAATTTGTCTATACTATAGAAACATTCAGGCCTCATTTCATATTTACATGGACGATGACACTTGGTGGCTCTCGCTTGCCTCAAAAATAGGACTCGAGACCCTCCACAGTCTTTACTTGTCAATAAAACATAGTGAAGATAATTCAGATGTTGACATGTGGTGGATTCCACTTTCTTCAGCTAGGGATATGTGGTGTCTTTTGTTACTTTTATAAAAGCATATTGAAACCTTCCATGATTGCCACCTGGCGCCTTCTGCTTGATCCTAAGAAAAAGTTATTGAAAAGAAGCTTTCAAGATGTATAAGAAACATGAGATGCGGATGTCAACACTTGTTACGCTGCACTAAGTTACTGTGGGATATGTGGCACGTGCTGACCAACTTATAAAAAGTATGAAATGTGCCTCAGCCGATGACACTTGGCAGCTTTCGCATGATTTTAAAACTTAGACAAAATTGAGGCGAAAAGAAATTTGAGCCCGCGCTCTGAATCAAAACTTCATTGTCTCTAGCCAAAGTATGTAGGGACAAAATTTTGTAGCGCGCAACTAAAAATTAAAATAAAATGTAGAGTATTTTTTACTCTACATAATCAATGGAAGATAAACTAGTAAGATGGAAGAGTCAACCCACCCAATGCAATCAGCCTTGTGTGCCTTCTTCCATCCCAAGACAACCTTATATTACACCAAGTAAACATCCTTGTACCCAAAATACCTTCTATCAAATGGCACTTACACACCAAAATAAAATGAACCAACTTTCTAGTGCACTCAAAGCATCCTTTTCTACACCTATCAATGTTCTCTCATTCTAAATCCTTTTTTCCAAGCAACACTTGCTCATCAAAGAAGAATGAATAAGTCTGCTAGTCCATCTAATGCATCCTTTCCTATGCCAAAGCAAATTATTCCTATTATTAATTTCTTTCATTTGGTAATCCAACACTAAAGGAGATTAGAGTAGCCTTCGATGGAAACTAACTACTCAAATTTTTTAAATTATGAGCTCTCTTTTGAGGAAAGTCAACCTATCCCTCATGGAAACCAACACATCTATCTTCAAGAAACTCCTCCTATGCATGTGCAAACTCTTCCTAATATCCCTCAACCTCCTCAAGTCCTTCAATCTAATATCAAGATCCCAAGTCAGGGAAATGTTCATCATGAACCGACTCAAGACCTTGAAAAAGTGAATGAAGTTGCTGCCTATCATCAAAAAGAGACTTATAGTGTCAAGATTCCAAGTTGGAGGAGTGTTCAGCATGAACCAACCCCAAATCTTGAAGAATAAAGGAAGGAAGAAGATATGCCTATTGGTTTTACATATTATATGGATGTCCTTTAAATGCAAGCATAAATTGAAGAGGAAAATAAAGAAGAGGTTGATGGGGTGCATATGAATAGAAATGTAGATTTGGTAAGTCATCCTCTTATTCCTCAATCTAAAGTGGCTTTAAGTGATGGAAGTTTTCCAAGCTTTGAGATGGTGATTGTAAGATGGAAGTAATAGAATAAAGATACTCCAACATGATTTAATTCAGTCAAGGAAATTTCTTGCCCTCTCACCCTCTCCTTTGATAAAGGAGAACGTGGCTTGTGTGAGGTGGAGGATAAAATTGCAAAATTCGAGGGTGAAGAAGATAATATGAATGGATAAGAAGCAATAGGTATGGAGCCATGTAGACATGATGAGCTTTCACTATCTCTACTTGATGAGCTTCCATTTTGTTTTGATGAAGATAGTGAACAATCTATCGAAGGTGATGATAAGGAGATCCAAAAAGAGTCTCATGAACAAAATAATGTCTTGGTATTTTATAAGATGAAGAATAATCAGATTAGTATGGTTTTGATATTGAGGAAGGACACCATGAACATATTGAATAAACAAGTGATTCCTTTTGGAATCAACTAGAAGATTATTGTACTAATTACAACATCAAACTAGCATCCCTTCCTCAAGAGAGCAATGAATAAGTTAGAGATCAATTTGTCAAGATTCTTGAAGAAATAGAGAAAGATGAGTTGGTTCAAGACACATACCAAGAAGGACATGTGCCAAATGGGACTTATAAAGATAAAATTGTAGCCATTGATGCATTAATGAGCTATGCTAGCATGAAGGAGCAGCATAAGATATATCTCAAAGAATAAGAGGAATATATATATGTTAGAGATATGTTTGAATCTGATCTAATTGAATACATGCCAATCAAGGTGGCAAACAAGAAGGGTGAATCGTAAAGTGTCTACTTCAATAAACTACTTGTTTGGCACCATGAGGTTTCTTGTCATGGAAGAAACCTAAGAGACTTCCCATTTGATCTAGGAGGGAGGTATACTCATTTTTAGTTGTACATAATAGGTTATTTCCTAATTCCCTAAGTGCCTTGAGCACATGTGTGTGTCTTGTGTTTATTTTCTTTGTTGCGTGTGTCCTTTGATTTGTGTGGTTGAGGTAATCATAGTGTCTTATCTTGATCAAAGGTTTATGGTTAATGGTCCAAGTTATCTTGTTGTCTTAGTCCTTAGATAACTCCTAAGCCCAATGGACTAATAATGCTACTAGTCTAGTTAGTATAACAGGTATACTACCACTATGAATCACCAATTTGTTGACCAAATTTGACTTTTTAGTCAAATTAGAGCACCTATAGGCAATAACTTAGTTTTTTAGGTTTATAGGGGATCTAATATCTTGTTATAAGGTGTTTCATAGGTCAATTAATGTCAATTGATGTTATAATAACTCTGGTCATTAGTTCTCTAGGTACATTTATCATTTTGAGTCATTTTAAGAGGTCAAATAGGTGCATATAATGCTTTGTACGGGTTTCTTTGGAAATGTACAAGTTGAAAATGCTAATGTCATGTGACATGTGTCCTATGAAGTCTTCATTGACTATTACTCTCTGACTGTTGTAGGTTGTGCAAAATAAAGGATAGTTTAATAGTGAAAAAGGAAGTTTTGGGCACTTATACGACATCTTTGGGAAGTGTGCCATAGGGGATGATCCACCTAATTATGGTGAAGCCTTGCTCAATTGTTTACCTTTTCATCAATAAAATGACTAAGTGTCACCTCTTCCATGACTATGTTTAGTGTGTGTACTTGAATAATTGATTTTTCTTAAGTGACACTCTTGTTTCCTTAGCATGTTAGCTCATTCTTGCAACCTATTTACAGATAGAAAACTTCTTCTTGCAAGGCATGTGAAGTGTTATTAGGATATGCCAAGGTTTAAGTGATTTTGTCTCTTCATCGGTGCCATTTAAGGCCTCTTGTCTATTCCTCCTATCCTAGATGTTCATCTTGACCTCACAATGTAACATTGATGTGAGAAGTTATAGATTGGGAAAGTGTATGTTTGGTTTGTTGCTTGATTTCAAGTTAAATATGCGATCAGTCAATTTGGTGTATCACCTCTAGTAGTTTAGATTTGATTTTAGTCTCTTTCTCCCTTTTCACCCCCCAAGTTTAGTTATGGTTTGATCTATAGTGATACATCAAGGGAACTAGCCCTATTTAGAGACTCAACTCATATTTTAGGCTGCCCACAAGCCTAGAGGTGATTCCATTGTGTCACTTGGATGAGGAAAACCTTATCATCTCCTCAAAAGGTAAAAATCTAAGTGACAATAATAATTTCAATAAGTAAGTGGAGCCCACACAAGTGGGGCCATCTTATCAAGAAAGCTCTTTTGTATAGGATATTATTGGCCAACTATGGATGCAGGTGCAATTGCTTATGTCAAAAAATGTGACAAATGTCAAAGACATGCCAATCTGATTCATTCCCTAAACAAAATACTCAAACTAATGCTTACACCATGGCCATTTTTTACATGGGTCCTTGATCTCATTGGAAAGATAAACCAAGCTCTTGTGATGGCCATAAACACATCCTTACTGCTACTAAATATTTCACTAGTGCGTTGAAGCTATACCCCTCACTTACATGACTAGAAAACAAATTTACAAATTCATATTCAACCATCTCATTTGCCCTTATGGTATCTCTTCTGACATTATATTTGATAATGGTAGATCATTCAAGAATAAGGATGTCAAATCATTGTGTGCTAAATATAACATTACTCAACATTTCTCTACTGCCTATTACCCACAAGGTAATAACCAAGCAGAAGCATCAAACAAAACCATTGTCAACATCTTTGAAAAGTTTATTGATGATGCTGGTCATGATTGGCACCTTCAATTTTTTCATATGCTCTAAGCATAACCCCAACAAGAGCCACTCCATATTCCCTTGTTTATGGTATTAAGGCCATTCTTCCTATTGAGGTCGAGTTACCTTCTTTATACATCTCTTTAAAGTGTGTCTTGGATGATGAATATTATCGAGTAGCTCACCTACAAGAGCTAGAGTTGATGAGAAATGTATGGTCATAGTCAACAATATTCAAGCATACTAGAATTGACTCTATGGCTACTATAACTAGCCTATCAAAAACAAATAATTTGAGCTTAGGGATCTTATTCTCAAAGAAAACCAATAGAACACCATGATTGAGAAGAAGCACAAGGGTAAGTTTAAACCTAATTAGATAGGCCCTTACATCTTTGCCAAAAACTATAGCTCTGGAGCATACAGGCTCGCTATGCTAGATGGGAATGAACTTGATGAACCAATGAACATCATACACCTCAAGTGTTACTTTGATTGAGAGATCTGAAGTATTATCTATGAGGCCTATTCCATTGTACGATAATATCAACATTCTTCTATACCTTTATACCACATACCATTCAACCATACCTTTCCCATCGACCAAAGTTATTTTTACCCTCTTTACCCAACCCTTTGATCTTGGTTTTGTTTGATTAGTTCTTCAAATACCTTCAGTGAGAAGATTTAGATCATGTTTTAGTAGTTGATTCAATATTCTAGACAAAGGATATATTTTGGAGTATTATGATAGTGTTTTGGTAGTTGCATCCTTCATAGTTTGTTTTATTCCATTTAAATACTTCTGATTATAACTACTTTTGGGCAAATTAGAGTGCCACCATCATCCTACTAGTTATAACCGCCTATGGGAAAATTAGTATCATTGACCTATGAAATTATTTCCTAATTATAACTGCCTATGGGTAAATTAGGAATAATACTTTTATCATGCCTTGAAGTACAACCTTGTCATTCCTATGTCTTATTATGCCATTTGCTTACTTTGCCTATTTTTTTATGAACTTGCTACTAAACTAGTCAATTTCCTCCATTGTAAGGCAGAACTATAGTGACTTGAGCTCTCATCCTAGGACTATGTAGGCAGTGCTCAATTCATGTTGAGGTCAGTCACCCCTTTACCATGCTCTCACTATTTTGTGAGCAATTTAAATTTTGAATGTTCTCACCATTTTATGAGCTTAAACTGTTTAATATCTTGTCATCCTTAATTGAGTTGATATACTTCAAAAATTCTAAAAACATTTGTAAAAAGATCTAAAAAATCCTAAAGATGATCACATCGACCACTTTTTTAGCGTAAGGATTCTGGGACCCCTAGTTATTTCACAATAAACCACATATCATTTAGTTTCCCCCTCCTTACTAGCCTAACATCCCACACACTCACTGTTTTATGAGACCATTCTCATATTCCTCTATAAAATCCATCATGTTTTCTTCTCATCATGTTTTCTTTTATCCCATATCCTGGGAGAACTACATTTAGCCTAAAGTTTATGTTAAACCCTACATCCATGAAACTGTGTAGGCAACATCCATTTACTCAGTGCATCTGGAATCATCTCAGCCACCTCATTCTTTCTCATCTATTCCCTCATTTTATTTGTTAGTTTCATTATATCCTATACCCTAAGGGCAATCTTCATCATCTTGTTTGTCCTTTATTTGTGCTAACATTATGATTAACCATTGTTTGTGTTTGTTTATTTTTGTCCTCATTGTTTTGTTTTGTTCATCTTTCTTTTCTATTTCTTGGTATTTTGTCTTTCTATTTGTTTATTTGTTTGCCTGTTTATTTTATTTCTTATTGTGCCTCAATTTAGTTTATGTGCATTCATTGGGTGATGCCTTGCACATTATTCTTTAATCCATGTATATTCATATGTCGACATTGTCATCATGGTTTTTATCAGTGGTGTATTATTTTCAATTATTTATTAGATTGCATATCAATCCTTAGGCATATTTCAGCTAAGTTATCATGGTGTTCTATCAAAATTCCTACCATCACATGCTATAGTAAAAATTAGCTCAAGAAATCTTACAAGTAATGACGCCAAAAAAATTCTCCTTGGCACTTGAAAAATTCTTGATCTACCCAAATCATTTAATCATACAGAGTAATTAAATCATGAAATAATTTTAATCCTTGCTAGTTAGGATGGTCATCTCTGTAGTAATAGGTACCCAAATTCATATTTCTCATTTGTACTGATTTACTCTTACTCTATGAGTATGGATTCAATAAGTAAGCCACTTTTTCTAATTTGCCATCATACTCTCATCATTCGGTCAATTATTATATCTGCCTCTAGGTAAATCATTGTATCTCATCCCACTTAGGCTGCCAATGATTCTATCCACCTTTGGGAAAATCATTGTGTATAATCCCATCCATAAAGCCCATGATTATAACCACCTATGGGAAAATCATTATGTTTTGATCTATTTAGAGGTTAATGGGTATAACCACCTTTGGGCAAATCATTATCTTTCTTCTGCCTAACTGGGACACGTTTTCATTGTGATAATGCTTATAACCACCTTTGGACAAATCATTATCTCTATCCACCTAACTAAGGCATGTTTTTATCCTACCAATGATTATATTTTCATATGGGCAAATCATTATTTCCCTTTTAATGATTATAACCGCATTTGGGAAAATCATTCTCTTATTACCCTTATCCTTTTTCAATGATTATATCCACCTCTAAGCAAATCATTATCTTTTTTGTCCCACCTATGCTAATGATTATAACTACTTATGGAAAAATCATCATGTTTGTCTATCAAACATGGGCAACTCC